>JAHLSL010000059.1:4155487-4234083 GCA_025920805.1 Petroica traversi
GTGCGGGATGCCGGCCACCGCCGCGGGTTTGTGTTCCGCGGAAAGCAGGCGTTCGTCCATCTGCACCTTAGTAAATGTAGGCAAAGGGCTGCGCTTTCTCGCTTTTTTTTTTTTTTTCCTTTTCTTTCAGCCTTCTGTGTTGCTAAAAATTTAAATCCTAGTTATTTTTGCAACTCCCTCCAGAACCGAGCAGAAAATTAAAGGGAAATAGCTGGAGCTTGCTTTCTGAGAACAGGCCCCTCCTCCTGCATTGTAAGAGTGTGATGTAATGCTCCTTTCTGTGAGGTTAAATGAAAAAATTTCTGTGGTGGTATACATTATTCTTCACCCCCTTCCTCACAGGCATTGTATTGCGATATTTTTTGTAGCTGAACACGTAAGCAGCAGATAATTCTGTAAATAATCGTGTGAATGTACTCCAACATTGCAGTGTGTAAGTGCAGTGATTATGGTTAGCAGCTTAACTTTGTAAACCTACAAGATGGCTCATATTGTATATTTCTTTGTGACCTTACGTGCATATAGTTAAACACAAATGAAAGAGACAGATTTCAATAAGCTTATTAAAAATGTAGGTGGCTGTTGTCATTATAGTCTTGTATATATTGGCACTTCATTTTTCTTTGCTGGCTACAAAATATTCGAAATAATTCTGCAGTATATTAAGTTTCTCGTGGAAATCAAGAGATGGTGTCTTTGGAGGTTTTTAAAAAAAATTAAATTAGAGGAAGGCAATAAAAAAGAACTCTGGTCAAATTTCACGTAGTGTATTTTGCTGGTAATTTTGGTCATTAAGCATTTAAGAGTAATGGATAACCCAGCTAATACTTAATGTAACACATGCTCCTTGCTTAGGGTTAATGAACTTACTAGATTCCACCCTCATGTTACTGGCAAGGTATCTGAGGAAGTGCCATAAAAACGTTCTGTGTCTTTGACACGATGAACCCTGACGGCTTTTGTTATTCAAAACCTTCTTGGACTCAGTGGAAGTCTGGATGTAGCCAGAATATGTTGAATCTACCTGTTGATTGACAAATAATTAGACCTTAGAACTGCTTTCAAATGCAGTCTAAAAGTAGGAGTGTTCTCAGGTTTGGTGCATACTGGACCAAAACATCCGTTACTGTAGTTTCTGTGGTAATTGCTGTAGAACGGGATGGCTGCACTGAGGAAGTAAAGAAAACCCAGTATGTGTCTTGAGCTGGCAATATTGTAGGATGCAGTCTTTCCAGAATCTGCACTTCAGAACAGTACTCGTCTTTTTGGTGTGTTTTTTTGCCTTCGTGCCTTACTGCCTATGTTACACACTTGCAGAATGTGTAAATGTTAGTACATACAGATTGATTGTTAAGGTGAAGGAATACAGGGTGGTTCCCACCAACTGCAACTGCTCCCTGCTACAGAAGCTGTCGTAGGTCAGACAAAAGGCAGCTATTGAGAACAGCAGAAATCATTCCAACAGAGTCTGTCAAACATTTGAGCAGCTTTGTGAGACTGTAACTGTGAATAGGAAGGACCAATTGAAATAATTCCTCTTATAAACATGCTTTTGACCCCTCAAATCTTACTGCAGGGTGTGTTGAGGACTATGCAGTCTGTGCATTCATAGAATTTTAAGTGTGAATCTGGGCAATTCTCTATGCTGTTTGTGTAACGGGAACAAAACACTTAATTTTGAGAGACCTGACTTGAGTTGCAATTTTTAGATCAGTTTGAAGCTTACAGAGGCATTGGGGTAGAGGAAGTTTTTTTTTGCTTCGTTCAGTTTGCAGTGACGAGGCTGAGTTCAGAAGCTTTATTAAATTTTTCTGTTTGCATTTGCATGTCAATTGTTATTGGTATATACAGGAATCAGTCCCTTTCCAAAGCAGACTGTTTTAGTAGGTTGAAAGCTACAGTGAAGTCTGTAGTCAGCAGAACCCCTGGAGATTTTTGTGCTATATCTAAGAGATTCTTGAGAAATAATTGACAAGAAAAGCCTTATTACCATTGAGCTTCAATATCCAGGAGTCTGCAATTCTAATGGGAAGAACTTCAGGGAAAACAAGTGACTGAAAGATCAGTATGCTTAGTTTCAGTTGCTTTTCTTTTAGCCTCTTTCTCTCCTGCTGAGAAGGAAGAAAAAGAAACTTTGTGAGATCTTACAGTCTTTGCCAGCTGATTTCAGCTAAACTTAACCTTTTTAAGATTTTTGTTTCTTATTTATTAATAGGTGGCTTAGTAGAGGAGAGCATCCAAATCGATGAGGAAAAAAATCCATATAAACGGAGTATGGAAAAAAGTTTTATCCATTTCTTTCCTAGTACCCTTCTAGAAACATGTCTTGCATCTTTAAGCAGAGTTCTTTAATTCTGGTCATTATGGATCTACATTCCTTTTGGACCAGGGTGGAAGCTGAGAGGTTTAATTTATGGTTTATTTTGAACAATATTTGTTGGAATATACACCCTTGGTACTCTCCTAGGCTGGTAGTTGTTTATAACTGAAAGGTTTCAGGGTTTTTGCTTTAATTGATTAAGAAACCACCTACTACCTTCCCAAGAGCTGTTTCACTATAAGATATTGGTTTCCTATTTAAAGAGCTCAAGACTAGGGGCAAGAAAATAAGATACATGGGATGTTTAGCTCCAAGGACCTATATTCATGTCCTGTCAAGGGAATCAGGCATGAGCATCAGGGTTCTGGTGATGCTACCTTAGATTTCAAGTAGCTAAACTTCCAAATATCATGCTAACACTATTGCTCCAGAATTAATTTGTTAAACAGATGTAAAATTCAGGTTAGATTAATACAAAGATGTATTTCTTTTGAAATCTTTAGTTGCTAATGTAGTGCAAGCATTAGCAGTCTTACATGGTATGATTACATGTGCCATATTCCAAATATTGGTCAAACAAGTTGCTTAAAGCTGGGAGGCAAGATAACAGTTTTAGGCCATTTCAGCATTGAAGGTGAACATAAAGTCATCATGGAGATAAATACTGTGTATTGAGAATATTTCTATTTTGGTTTTGTGGTGGAGCCATAGTTGTTCTTCAGAACACAGGAGGGATGGTGCTGTTCTGTATTTGTGGTGAATTCCAACTCCAGAGCTGTCACTGCTGAAGTTCTCCCTTAAACATAGGCTTCCTACTGAAGAACACAACAGGAGGTTTTTATGTTTTGTTTTTTTGGGTGATTGGGGTTTTGTTTGGATTTGGTTTTGGTGAGTTTAGGTTTTTTTTCTTGTTGAGGCAGAACATAGATTCTGGGAGCAGCATGATTATATGCCAACACTGTTTTTTTGTTGTTGTTTGTTTGATTTGGTTTTTTGGGGAGTTTTTTTGTTTGGTTTTTTTTTTTTGTGCCATCAACATCCTTCTGGAAGACATTCCTAAGGTTGATGGATATTGTCATTTTAAAGGCTGTTTTCCTGTCTGAATGCAGTATGCTAAGATTATAGTTTAGGGTTGAAATGCACTGCTGCTACTACAATTGTATATTTTTTAATAATTTCTGAAAAGTTGTGTCTTAAGAACTGGTTGATATTTGGGTGTTACAGCACGGGTAGATTGAAAGACTTCTCATTCAAAATATTGTACTTTAAGGACTACTTTTAATTAGACTGTTTAGTCATGTAGGAAAACATAAAACAAGATACAACTCTTGGAGTTTTTTCAGGTACCTGAGAGAAGATAGATTAAGAAAACATGAGATGAACTTTAAAGGCAGAGCAAACCAAAATAGGGGTTAAACACCGTGGAAAAATGTGTGCTAATACAGCTGGAGATAATCTAGTGAGGGCAGTTTTGTTAAAAAACAGTTGTTAAGAATGAGAGTTGACTGCTACTCCTTACAGTGCTACAGTTTGTGTCTGAAGTCAATTAAATGGATGTCTGTATATGTTGGGCAGAGAAAATTATCTGAAAGTACATTGACACTGATAGGTGGAAAAATGTTTAAAAATATAAAGCGTGTATATTAATAAAAACGTGTTAAATTGAGACTTTTAGTAGTGAATTGTTACCTTGGAATTTACTACAACAAAGCCAAAACAAGGCATCAAACTGTGATTTTATGCCAGCAGGGGAGTTCTTCTCTTAGGCTTGGATGTGTGAGGCCACATTTTAACAGTGGGGGAGAGCAACAAATTTTGAGGTAGCACCAATAAGAGCAGTAAGAAATATTACTGGAGTTAGTCTAGTGGAAAACTACTTCAGCTTTTTTCTGTTTATTTTTATAGATACCTTCTCTGCAAACAAGTAAGTAGTTGTCTGATTTGTGTTGGAAGAGCATCATTTTGACATAGAGCTCCATCATAGTTGGGTGTACCTTGAACAGCATAGTTACTTCAGCAACTAGAAAGCAGAAAGTCATGATTTTTTTTTAAATCAAGGTGACCATTTTTTTTTGTTCCTCAAAAGTACATGAAACCCCGCTGTCCGTGCTTAAATGGTAAGGGAATCACGCTCATCTTTCCCAGTGTGCTTAGCAGGTATAGAGTTAAGGCTTCCTGAACTCCAGGTGTGAATATAACAAACAACTGAACCGATTTGACCTAAAGCAGGACATTGCCTCAATTTCTGGATGAGAGAAGTATTTCTTTAAAAAAATAAAACAACAGGAACATTACTTCTGGTATTCTCAGTGGGGTTTTTTTCCCCCTTTTTAGGCATAGCATTTGCTGAATAGCACAATCATAAATCTGCTGGCCACTCGTAATCTCAGTGGTTGTTGGGCACAGCCTCTGTGTACACAGGAAAATGGCAAAATTTAAGCTGCAGTGACACTGCCGGAAGTGGGGTTTTTAAAACATGTTCACACCACAGCTTTTGTAGATTCTGAGCTTTTTGAACTAGTTGACCTATATGAAAATAGGGAAGGTTAAATATATAATCTGTTAATGCCACTTAACCATTAATTAGAGTTGAGCTTAATTGTCCCATTTTACACGTGCTTTGTGGCAAATATACACAAATGTGTTGTCATTATGGTTCATGTTTGTGAACTTGGTTGTGCCTGAGCTATCCAGTTTTCCAGGATGCAGTGTCCTATGTCACATAAACCTTCCTTAAAATTAGTCTTCAGTATTTTCTTCCTCTTTTTTGCCCCTGCTTTGAATTTTAATGTTGGTGGTAGAAGGCATTGCAGCTTAATATTAGAATGCTAATGCAGCAGCATTCATGCTCTTGTTGCAGCTTCTGTATTAGCATTTATATTTTTAATTGTATATAATTTTGCTTAAGCAATCATGGCACATTCAGGGTCTGATTTAAAACATATGGGTCTAATTCTGTGCTGGTACTCTAGATATAACTTGACTACAGAACAGCTGTCTTTGGCGAGAGGTTGGCTACTACTGAGAACTTTGTCAACTAAAGTGAAATTGATATATTCTGATCCATCACTTTGCCAGCTAAATACACAGCATGTCTGTGCTCAGCCTTTTGCTGAACAGTTCATAGGGAGGATGATTTGATCACAACATACAGGTGAATTTTGGTATTATAAAACTTGGAAATTCTAATCTGGTAGCTCTTGCTGGTTTTTTTTCCAGGCTGTTTGGCCTCTTACTTGGAGGGAGTTTGAGGACAATAAAAGTGAAAATGGATACCTTCTATATGCAGGGGAAGAGAGGGCAGATGGTACCAAAACTTGGCAAATGTTTCTTCCTAACTTCTTCCTATGTGCTCTGAAAATCAGTTGTCCTGTGAAACAGAAAATGGTAATTAGATTCTTTAATTCCCGTGTATGTTTTTAAAAATGAATTCTTCTATATTCTAGTTAAGACTATATGAATAAACCTTTCCTGTTTTGTTGGATTTTTACTTGGATACTGTTAGTGTTATTACCTCACTGTTTTATTCAAGTTATTTTTGATGATAAATATTAGAAAAATAAAAAATAATGCACTTAAAACTGGTTTAAAATGTAACACATGGAAATTGAGGGTGTCCTATGAGGTTATATAGATGTCATTTTATATCTAGCTCTGTTTTTCCTTGTGGATGTCATTACAAGTTCATGTGCACTGGTTGGAATCTAAATGTGGGCTAGGTTCAAATAGCCTCCAGAAATGCTTGGTTAACCTGAAGTAAAACCCCAAAAGCTTTTTCCAAATTAGTATAAAAGAAGGTTCCAGCTGATGCCACAAAAGTTAGTTGTAGCAGCTTTAATGGGAATTTTAAGTTAAATAGCCTCGTGTTAGATAGTCATGTTTTCTGTTCCTTTGCAGGTAAATGTTCACGTTATCTGCTTGATATGTACCAACCAGACCAAGCTATGCTGAGAGAGAAAGAGTACAAGGCTTTAGAGTTATTTTTATTTGGTTTTTGTCTTTGCCTGTGTCCTGTAATTCTGTTCAGAGTAGATCTAGATCACCTTGGCAGGAGCACTTGCTACCCAGTCACTGGCCTTGCTGAGCATTTGGGACTGCTTCATTCCATGGAAATGCCCTGATGGCGGCGTGGTGTAGGGAGCTATAAACAAAATCTCATCTGGGTGGAGATTTAATCTTCCTGATTTTGGTTACCAGTGCTTATTCCTTCAATAAGGTATTTCTCCTAACTTTACTTAATTGGCAAAGATACTTGGAAAGCCTCTGAATTACTGTAGTAAGGTTTACTAAGTGACCTGGGATGGGAGAAGCCAAAGCCTTACACGCAGGTAGTTGTACAGCTGTTTGAACCAGTTTAGTCTTCTTGTGCAAAAGCTATCTGAATTTGCATTTAACCACCTCATCTTGTATGGTAGCTATTCTGGAATGGTGACTTCTGATTGAGTCCTTGAGTGACTGTTTTTATCACAAAATAACACATTCTTCTGCATCAAATTAACTCTGCTATGTTGTTAATTAGGAGACAGTTTTGCTCCACATTTGCCAGTTACTATAAATAAAATATATATCCTGACACAGAAAAACGGTAGGAAGTTTGTTTTTACCAGATTTTAGGTATAAGATGAAAAATAGAAAAGCATACAAAAGCTAAACTTTGGGAGTCTAGTATTTACCTTGGCAGCTTGATGTACCCTAAAGCCACAGTTGCAGACTTCTTTAAGCTAGCTTGCCGTAGTTGGACCATTTAAAACCAAACAGGTTAATTTTGGAAAAGTCAGCCTTTCTTGATAAAGTTATGCGGACAAGATTGTTTCTCAGAAGGGGATTTAAAGGTGGCTGTTTTAAAGATGATAAAATGTATTTGGGTGTTTTGTGCTCTGAAAAAGCTGAGGTTGCCTGTGTCAGTCTGCATTATGTTCTGTTTCAGTCTTGGTAATGTAAAGTGAAACTCTCCTGCCATAGACTTGCAAGTATGGGGTCAGCTTAAGTTTATGTAACTTCCCTTGATCTTTTTCTCTTAAAAGCTATTAAGTGATGCTTCAGTTAGTGTTAGATAACTTGGTTAAGGTTAAATGCTTCTTCCCCTTTGCATTCTTAGGCCGTTTTTCTATTGTTTATTCTAAATATTAGTTGTTGTGATCATTTTAGCTTGAGCATTGCTTGCTCTATGTGTTTCATGTTAAGCTGTTAAAAACGGGCTTCATCACTGGCTCAGTGCATTAATAACAAGGTTGCAGAATTGCACTTTAGTGTACATTTAATTATAGCCTGTAGCTCAATTTCCTTTTTTCATCTTTTTTTAAAGAAACTTTGAAATAATAGTCTATTTTCCAGCTTACTGCATTTTTTCATATTTGTGTCTGTCTGATATGGGTGTGTGTATGCATGTATGTAATAAGTGCTTGTTGGCAGTTAATACAGTTAAAAACTACCAGGTATCAACTGACAGGTAGAGACTTCTTGGCAGGGCATAGGTGTTCAATACACAATAAAAATGGCTCTCAAAGTCAGTTCGAGTTTTGTGTTTGGGAAAAGCCTGCACAAACAAAGCAAGTGCCTTTCTGTAAGGTAAGTGTACAGATGTAAGAGGAGATGCAGAGAAATCCAGAGGCTCTCTGAAGGCCACACAGAAAGTCAGAGGCAGAGCCAGAATTGAACTCAGAAGTTCCTGGCTTGTGGCCTGGGGCTGAAGCCAGTCATACACAGCTGTATTGAATTGTGAATAGAATGATGCTTTTTTTTTTCTTCTTCTTCTTGGATTTATGGGAACAAAGCTGATTTAACTGAAATCATAATGTGGGTAAAAAAAAAGGGATTGTGTAATTTGCCTTTCTCAAAATCTTGAGTGCCAAAATTTACTTCAGTGTTAAAAGTTGGTTCAGCACTTGTGGGTTTCCACTTGCCAAGGAGCGTGATTAATGTAGCTGGGTCACAAATCGTGACAAATCCTAGTGCAGTGCCTCGAGGTCAGACTGAGGGCTTCTTCTGAGTGAAGAGGAATTCAGGCTTAAAAGCTGCTGCTCTGCATGCTACCTTAAAAAATATTAATGACATACAGAAATTCCTTGAAATTTGATTTTCTTTAATGTTTTAAAATAGAAGTGAAAACCTAGTTCAGAGGCAGTGTGCCTGAAGTTGACTGTTTATTAAACTGAAATTCACGTTCTATATTTAACACTTGCGGAGTTTTAAATGAGGCATTAAACATTGTTATCCTTCAGTGCAGTATGAAAGAAGTGAGAACATGCTATAGGTTTGCTGCCTAGTATTTTCTTCCCTCCAGAAGTAAAAGCTTGGAGTCACTTCTGTTGAATTTATGGACAGCTCTGGTTATTTCAGGAGTTCCCTTTAGGAAGAAGGTTTTGATGTAAAATATTTCTATAGAATGAACATCACCAGTATGAATTTTTTTTTTGTGCTGTTAAAAATCCTGACGGGGATTTTAAAGTCCATTTCACAGTAAAAAGGACTTATTTTCCAGGCAAAACGTCATTAATACCAAGCTCTAGCAGCAGAGTTCTCTTTTTTTCCCCTGGAGTAACTTAATCTGTGTGCTGTTTCTTGCTAACTGGGGCTTTATGCAAATGTTTAGTGAAGTTATTTTCCTAAATTATGAACGTGGAACTTAGCCAGAGAGTACAAACTAAAAAAAACCCAGAATCAAACAAAACGGAGGTGTTTTTTGTTTCCTTACCAGGAAGTAACTTTCATTTTGTTTGTTGAAAGTAATGCTTAGTAGTTTTAAAAATAAGTCCAGGTATCAAAAGCTTAACAATAAAATATCTCCCTCCTGAGGAGTTAAGGCACTGTTGTCTCCTGGTATGTGTGGTGTGACTATGCTTCATTCTTTGGAAAGAATTGTCTCTGAGTGGTGTGCACTTTGAGAACACATCTGAAAATTTCCTTAGTAGTTCATGAAAATCAGAATAATTAATTTGAGCATTACAGTGGTCTGTTTGTTTTACTCACCCTCCGTTTTTATGCACTGTTGTGGTTTAACCCCAGCCAACAACCAAGCACCACACAACTGCTTGCTCCAAACCAAGCCCTGTGGAAAATCCTTTGAGTTTTCCCTTTCGGTTTCAGCTGTTTGAGGGTTCAGAAGTCCCAATTGCCTTTGGCTGTGGCATCAGAAGACATTTAAACTGGGTTTGTCAGGTTTGTTGCATAAGCCTGGACCACTTTAGAGATGGATGTTGCTGTGGCAGTTCTTGCTTTATTCACCTATTACAGCTGGTAATATATTACAATTAAACTGTGTAGTTCTTCCCAGCAGGTCTTCCAGAAATAGTGTAACCATCTAGTGATGAGTTGCTGAGTTTGGAGTTGCTTCCCCATTTAGGTCAGTCAAGCGTGGGTTATATTTACTGATAACTCTAAGTCCAGTTGGCACCTCCAGCTGAGCAGATAGATTTGATTAAAGCTAAGCATCTGGTCTTTCAGCTAAAATTTGGAATTTTAAATGCTTGTGTATTGAATTCTGGATTGCTTTAACTATAAGGTCATGCTAACTTTTTTGCAAGGTACTATTAACTATTTTTCCAAAACAGTGGCTTCACAGAAAGATAGATGCTTTGCTTTGGCAGTATGCATGGAAGCATCAATAAGCTGACAAATTAGATTTGAGGTTCTAGTGTTTAAAGGGCTTTTCTTTCAGCAGGAAATAGTCTCCCACATCAGCTTACGTATTTTAACCTTCAACTTTATATAGCAGCAAAGAGTTGACCTGCCTTTATGCAGAGCTACCTTTCTTAAGGAGGATCGAGAGAAGGTTTAACTGAATAGATTAGAAGTGCAGTGTTTTGTGGAATGGTGAATATCTTATATTCATGTCATGATCATACACTGGTTTTGCCTAGTGTCTAATAAAATGAAACCGCTGTGTTCCACACTTGTGACATTTATCACTGGTAGACAAGAAGAGGTAGTTGTTAATTAAAGATAGGAGTCTTCAGATCTCCTGTCAGCAGAGGTCAGAATTCTGTTTGTCACTGAAATTATGCTGAACTTAGGCGCATCTGTGTGCTGAAAGCTTTTCTAGTTTAGCTGTTTCCTTTAGGACTGATGCTGAAAAACACTGCACACTTCCAACCACTCAGAAGTAAAACATATCTGTTACTCCTTGAAGATTATAGTCTGTGAGCTTTATGCATATCATTGTGTCTCATGGCATCACTGAACATAAGAAATGTGTGGTTTTGATTATTCTTAATCTTGCATAATGTAACAAGACAAAAAGTAACCTAAAAGTAGCAAACACCAATTGGATGGAGAATTTAACAATAGAAATCTTAATCTCGGTACTTTAGAAATACATTGCATGGTAAATTTAATTTATATCACTGTAATTTTCAACTCACTTTTTCTCTTGTAATGTAACATTTTTATTTTCTGTGTACCATTGTGGTAGTGCTCTTTTGTAATCTCTGAGTTGTGTGGTTTGGCAGTTCAGTGGTTTCCTCATTCTGGATTCTTTTCCAGGTTACATCTTGCTTTGGAAGTACCCTTTTCTGCAACACAGAAAGAGAGTGGCCATGCCTGGAAGATATTCATGTTGTAGGTGGTCTGCAAGTTCCTGTCATCTTAGGATTTTTGTATGTCAAAGAAACTTTCTGATGTGAAGGAGTGCAAGCTTTCTAGAATACAGATACTCTAGAGCTGACTTGGTTCACAAGATAAATTTCTTCTTTGATAGTAATGTGTAGTTAGATCTAAAGTGTTTGCGTTTTCTTGAGTATGAGTGGATTTTTAAAGCAAGATTGATGTTCAGTCCTCAAATTGATTATTTGCTATTTTTAAAAATTTCTGAAGTTACCTCAACTACTGCATTTGAAAGTAGGGGTTACTTACACAGGATTGAAATTATAAATCGATCTGGTACTCTATCTCTGAATGTCATAAGCAGCAAGTAAAATTCATCGCTTAAACTGTGAATTGTAATTCCTGGAATGAGAAAAGGAATGAGAACCCTCTGTCAGGATATCAAAAATCATGCCTACTGCACTCAATGCAAATAGGCAAAGCTCTCAGATGACTGCTGAGATGGGCACACACCAATTCCATAGAAATAACAGCATAGTTAAAAGAAATTCTTTCCCTGGTGGGAGACTACCCTTAGACAAATGCCTGAGGATATAGTGAACACTTTTCACTTAAACTTTCTAATGTCTTTGCTTAAGAAATAAGGACATGATTGTTTATTTAGCTATTAGTGAGAGTTGCATGTCTAGGCAAGGTAGTTTAATCTGTGCTTTATTTCCAGAAGGCATGAAATAAAGTTAACTTGTTTTTAAAAGAATGGTGCACAGTATCAGGACTGTAAAAATGGAAGAATCAAAAATAGCTTAGCAGATTAATGACTGTGAGAGGTGGCAGTCATCTCTGCCTATTAATGGACTGTTTTCTAGAGCTTCTTTTGTTTCTGTCTCATAATTGTTGTGGCTAGTTAATTTAAAATAAACTGTTAAAGAGGTACGATTATGTGGCCTGCAGAATGCTGTTTTCCACCCTATTACAATATTTTTGAAATGAAGAAGAGGTGTTTCTATGATTTGCTAAGTTACCCTCTATGGGTGTCTCAGGCTGTGTGCACAGGTAATGGGTGAGGTGGCACTGCTTTGTTGGGCACAGGACTGTTTTGCATCTGAGTCAGGAAGTGACTGAATTTAGGGTGGCATGGCTTTATATTGTAAGGCAGTGGCTGCTACTTGTGCTGGGTTTGTTCCGCGCATTCCAATAATTTCCTGCTTTAATTCCTACTTTTAGAAAAAGCATTTGAATAAACAGTTGTATATCTAGTGTTAGCTGTGGTGTTAACCTGAGTTATCCTTGGAGTGCTCTCTTTTTAAAAATCTATTTGTCATCAGGTAGTTGCAGTTTTTTGTGACCTTACAAGGCTCTTGAGTGAACTTGTAAAATCCTTCCTGATAATGCTTCCTTATGAAGTACTAACAGCTGTCTTACCTTTCCAAACATAGCTTGCCAAAAACGTGAGGAGGTTTAAAAACCCTCAGTGAGTGAGGCATTTCTGTATGTTATGTGCAGATAAAGTGTGCTTGTATACATGAGAAAAAGAGGTGGGGTTTTTTCTTTACTAAATGTGGCAACTGCTGTCTGTTTGCTTTCTGAATTACACTGCAAAAGTTTTCCTAGGGATTGCTAAAACAGAAGGAATTTTCCTTGATACGTACTCTGTCAGATCATAACATGTAGATGTGTGATACAATATGCTTAGAAATTCAGTGTTGGCTTTTAGAATTACTGTTAAAGAATTTGTTCATCGTGGACAAAGAAGGGTGCATAGCTAATGTCAAATCCAGTATTCTTCAAAAGCACAGCAGCAATTTTAAGTCTTAGACATTTATGAGAGTGTATAGTAATGCCACTTATACTCACTGTGATGTTTTGGTTGTCTGTATCTTTTCCACTGTTTTTGCAGTGTCCCATGCAAATACAAAATCAGTAGATTACGGAGAGCTTTGGTTTGATACTGTTAACTGGGAACAGTGATCAGCATTCCATATGAATGATGAATTTGCAGTTGCAGATAGACAAAAATAAGGTTTATAGGTATTGAGAGTGCAAGGGGTGTTTGTAGCTGCTGCATGCCTTGGTGATGCTATTTGGTTCTTTATGCTATTCTGAGGTCTCAAGTAATCATTTTCTTAGAATGCCAGATCAGCATGATCACATCCTTGTCCTCAGAACTCAAGTGATTATATGAAGAGACAAGTTTGGAGAAGCTTTGAATTTTTTGGCTGCTTGAGTAGCTTCAGAAAGAAGGATTTTTAGTTTCTTAGTTCAAAACAAGTCATGTCTTGCACTTCTGTGTTGTTTTTGTTTTTCCTGTTTCCTGCACATAGTTTCTTTATAATTCTCTATTTTCATTCTGTGTGCCAATGAATAATTTCAAATTACATCTTAATTAGGCACAAGTCATGGCATGAAGTATTGAGTTGGTGATGTTTTGAATAATTTATCGATCTCGTTTCTGAATGAAAAATGACTAATGAAAAGGATGGGCCAACTGGTTGCAGTATGAAGGGTGAGAAGCAGCGTCTGGGGATGAAACGCTTCCACATGCTTACCACATAACCTAAGAGTCAAACACAGCCATTTTTCAGTGGCTCCAAGGTCTTGATGCTTTAGAAGTAGATATCAAGTCTAACATATCTCTTTATTTTGAGCTTATTCACCAGAATAAAAGTTCAGTTTTCTTTAGTGATTGAGAATGTATCAAATTTCTTAGTAAGACCCACACCTTTCATTTATTCACTTACTCCTAAAATATGTGTCATGCTTTGGCCTTCAGCAAATCCGTAGCAATGCAGCAAGAAGACTTTAATACCTCTGTGATGTACCTAGTTTCTTGAGCAGGGTGTGCAGTCTGTCATCCTCATTGAGGATCTCATGAGATCTGATCCCTGCCTGTCTGCCTTTTAACAGCAGGTTCAAGCCCCAGAACAAGAGGGCATGATCTATTAGCATAATGGCTCATTTTGGAGTCATTTGTGCATCTTACAACTATTGCTCCGTTGTATGAATGATGCAGCGCATCTGATTCCAAAAGCCATTTGAAGGACAGGGTTTATGTGATGTAATTTATCAAGATACCTCTTATCAGTGTTTAAATCTTCATACACAAGTGTGTAAGGAGGAAGTTTGTCAGTTTTCATGTTGTAAAGAAACCTTGAAATGCATGCCAGAGTTGATGACAGAACCATATTTTAACTACACACCTAGAGTGCTGAATTTGTTTAAGCTTTTTTTTATTTTTGCTGTGAAACACCTGGTGTGCAATTTAGCATTGCTGTTTCACCAGCTTTTCACTCTTTTATTACCTGTAGTTACCTATAGACAGCAAATACTGAATAATAGTGTTATAAAAGAGTGATTTGTTGATACAGTAAATACTGTATCTCTTTCCTACTGGCATGGGGAATCCTGATGTTATTTAATCTACAGTAGAATGACCTTAGTACAACCATGGTCTGTAACAGTATAATTGTAACTACTTTCTTTGTATACATGCAGTCCTCCGTGACTTATGGAGTGGCTCATAACAGTGTGAGAATCTGCTGCAACACAATTAGACATTTAGCACGGGCTATCCATTACTAGATAAAAGCTGGGGATCAGCAGCTTTGTGAAGGCAATGAAACTCCATTGAGCACTGGCCAAGATCACATATCTGTGCTTTTCCAGACGTGGGGAGTTCCGTGCGTAATGCTTATGTCTGTAGTAGGTCTGTTTGTCTGGAGGGCACATGATACCACTGCTGTCAGTAAAACTTCTGTAGCTGCAGACCGAGGTGTTGCTCCCTCTTACTTTCCAGATATGTTTGGATACATCTCAGCAGTGTTTGATCTTGAACTTGGTCCTACTTCTAAGTGGCAGTGAGTTGATTAGACTCTTCAAGACTTTTTTGTTGAAGGTTGAGTGATTAGTTTAACTCAGGAAAACTCAGCAACTTTGGGCTGTTCATTTCTGAAGAATTAGTGGCAGTGGCATACCATTTATTAAAGCCCAGCTGTTAAATCTCCTCAGTCCTCTGCTGAAGGCCTAATGCATGAATGATAACAAAAACTATGTTAAGTAGCTGTTGTCCTGTGTAAGGAGTAGGAAAAATTGCTTCATGTGATGAAAGCTCTATAAAATGTAATACTGAATTGCACTCTGCTTCTATGCTACAGGAGAACTTGAAATAAAATTCTAAGGGTGAAACATACCTTTGCTGTCCAGAGACTTAAGTTTTTACTGCTAGATTATGTCCTTTTGAAAGAGTGAAAAAAACCCAAAACGCGGATGTCCAGGCATTCCTTCAGTAGCCATAAGGAAAACATACTTTGTTATATAAAACACAAACCTGTTTTTCATTCAGCCAACTAATTATTTGTCAGCCTTCACTGAATTTTGTTATTTTGGTGGGATGTAAAATTTGTTGTTGAACTGTTAAGAA
Source organism: Petroica traversi (assembly GCA_025920805.1). Taxonomy (NCBI): domain Eukaryota; kingdom Metazoa; phylum Chordata; class Aves; order Passeriformes; family Petroicidae; genus Petroica; species Petroica traversi. The sequence continues at coordinate 4,170,766 of JAHLSL010000059.1, forward strand.
TATAATTTTTAAAAATAACCTGTGAAAAATGTGAACAGCTTGCTGGGGTGAAATCTGAATTGCACAATCTTTCATTTAACTTCTTTATTAGCATTGCAACAACAGTCTCTTTTCTAATAGAGAGTTCACTGCAAAGTGAATCTGCTGCAAATATTTTTAGTGCAACTTATTTTGTCTTACATAGAAAACAGTAGTCTTTCTCCAAAGCAAAAGTATTTTTTGCAGACATTAATGTCAGAATCTCTTTTCTTTGGGGGGAGAAAATGAGTAATGAAAATTAAACTGAATTTAAAGTGAGTTTTTACAAGAGTTCAGAGTTGGTCATCCTGGGGGATTTTTCAGTAGGTTAACAACAAATTTAAGAAATATTAAGATTAATTTCACTTCTGTCATTAAAGTCTGCAAATGTGGCAGTACACAGAAGTAAAAGAACTTGAGTATGTTTTCATATGGTCAACTTTCCCAGTAAAACTATCGTTGTTACAAAATGGTTTCTTGTGGTATTTACAGTCATTGGAAAGAGAAAATTATTGTAAAAGAGTCATGTTTGTTGTAGGTAACACATGGACATGTTATCTCAAGTTGTAAGATCACTGAGTACTCAATTAAGTGATGACTCCATTATAGTTTGTAAAAACAGTACTTTTGGACTTTTGGTTATTTCTTTAGAGAATGGATATACCGTTCTTACGAAAACCTGGTATTTTGCTTCTTTATTTACTGGAGTACATGATTGAATATTAAGAAGTAGCTTACTTGCACTTGTGAAGTCTGAATTCATATTTGAATTGTGTCTCAGCTCAGTATTACTTGTTAATTTTGTAAAAGTACCAAAGAATATCACACTCATACTTGTCTTCAGTTAGGAAAGTTGCCAAACAAGAAAAACAGATTTTAAAAAAAAAAATCTCACGAGAACTGTTTTTCTCTGTTTAGAGGAAGACAAAGTTTGAATTGCAGGCAGCATTCCCATGAAGACACAGTGTGGTCTTTGCAGGATTGCACGTGATCAGGTTTTATTGTAATGTATTGGTGGTCAAGGGCTCTTCACATCATATTTGGAGTACTAATTATGTCCTTGTTTCTAATGGAGTGTTCCTTAATGGCAAGAGCCATTTCTCTCCCTACTGCTGACTTGTCCTATGGCTTTGAACATAGTTATTTATTCTTTGCTTGGGTTTACTCATGTGCAGAATTAAGTTTTACATACTTCTTAGTGTTGTTGCAATGCTTAATTAATATTTATAAAAGCCTTTGACATCCTGTGATGAAAGGAGCTCTGCAAGTGTTCAGTAGTGGTATTATTTTATTAGTGAAAATACAGGAGGAGTCAGGAGGGATACCAGTTTTTAATTCTGAGTGAGCAATGAAGTCATTCTGTAACCTTGAGCGGGTCATGCAGTCTCGTGTTTTGTAACATACCCTGGGAAAGCTGTTTTACAGCATGGGTTACTAGATGTCATCCTTCCCTCCCCCAAGTCCATTCTAAAGGAGAAAAGGTAAAAAGTAAACAAACATTCACAACTTTACTGAGCTGCTAAACACAGCAGGTGTTTCTTAAGGAAATAGATCATTAACAGGGGCAGAGGGTGAGAAGGGGTGGGATGTAATAGTTGCATTTCAGAGTCAACACCAGAGCTTGAGCATGTTCACCTAGTCACAGAACAGACTGAATTTTGCCTGTTACAGATCTCTCTCGTTTACAGTGAACTGCAACTTACTGTAAGGGACTGCCTGTGATCTTTATTGCCTTCTAAGAGCTCGCTAATCCATGGTACTCAGCTAGTGAACAGGTTCTTTCTTCAGACTGAGTATTGTCTGTATTTGGGCTTTGTGATTGTCGGGAATGATAATCAGCTCTTGTTTCATCTTGTATTTGGCTATTGCATGAAAATATAGATCTCAGTCACTTGTGAGGGTTTTCCCTCGACAGAGGGAGGTTGTCATTACACACTGTCATTAAAATTACAAGATAGCAAGGAACTTTTCAAAAGTATACTTCTGTTTAAGACATAGCCAGCTAGGCATTTGCCTAATAATATAAGGCACAGTAACATGAAATAGTTACTTGCCATGCTTCATGCATGCAAATGCAGGGCTTCAGTTTTTTATTTTGTACATGGTGCTACATCTGCATTTTACTACGTAGGTGTGGTTTAGAACAAAGGTGTTCAAAACTTTTGTCTGAAGTGCTTCAGCGAGGTGAAAACCTTGCCCAGTGAAGTGAGAGGCATAGCTAAATGTAAGCACTGGTTTGTGCATGTACAGTATGGTGGATTCAAATTGAAAGTATACCTGAATCTTTGCAGTCTGGCTAGACAGCTTGTTCTTGGGGGCTTTTTATTTGTCTTTAGTCCTGCTTCAGCTCAGCTGGCATAAGGATGAAGAGGAACAGTGTTTGTCCCTACTAAGAATAAACAGTGGTCTGTAGTCTTCAAGAACAGCAGTTATTAAAACCCCCATACTTTATATAACCCTAGTTATAAGCCTTAATTTACAGAGCATGCCTAGTAGTAATGGAATATTGAGAATTTACCTGCTCATCTTCAGCTGAATATACTGAACATATATGCAGGTAGATTTGTTCCAAGATACAGTAATTTGGCGAGATTTATACAGCATTTTCCAGACCTGCAAAATATGTTACTTGATTCTGTCTTTAACTTAGGCTTCCTGGTATGGATCACTGACGGTTCTGAAACTTTGTAACTGAATATTTGCAGCAAGTAACTGAATGAATTTTCTTACCTGTTAAAAATAAATATTGCCTCAGGTAATAAATGGAGTGGAAAATACAAACCTTAAAACCTTTGCCAAGAAAATCTGAGGAAGCTGTACAGAGTTGTTTGAACTTCTAATACGTTTTAAAAACAACCTTAACTTGCTGGTTCTTCCACCTTGACCTACAACCAATGAATAATAACTTTGTGTGGAAAGCCTTGTTCTTAACTTCACACTGATAAAATTAAATACATTCTTCCTTTAGTATTTTGATTTTAGTATAATTAAAATAATGACTTACAGTTTGATAAATGTTATTTTCATTACTACAGTGCCCTGAAGCACTGTATGTGGAAAATGTTATAATATTACACAGATCTGGAGGTATATAATATGCTTGTCAGACTATTAACTTGCATGAAGTGTTTTGGTTTTTATAGCATATAAATTTAGAGTGCTTCTTTGGAAACCGAATAAAAGTAAACAATCAGATCCCTTCTAAAATGAAATGTAAATTATACCACTATGCAGCTGTGAGGGTATCCTTATAATATCCCCAGGCAGGTAGAATTCAAGCATTTCACAATTCAATAGCAAGTTGCCTGTAAGCAGCATGATTATGTCTGGGCTTGGCTTGGTGAGGGATTTTTTCCCAGTAATTTAACAGTCACTAAATAGAAACTGTTTTGCTGATACTTACATTTGAATTTTTTTCCTGATCCTTTCTGAAGTGCCTTACCATAAAAGTTAAGAAAACTTCCAGTATTTTCAAGCATGTTAGAAAGTGTAGCAAGTAACACTGTAATAATATTGTCTGTGTTTTCTTTCTTTTCACCTTCCCCTAAAATTCTTTTCTGTATCCGTAGATAGCGTAGCTCTTTACCAGGATGTCTTTTAGGTCTTGGGGATTGTTTTTGTTTGTTGAGAAACACAAATACCTATAAATGTCAGTCATTATCCACAAAATGTTAATTTTAAACATAACTACCTCTGTTGTTAAAGATTCTGTATAATCCAGTTTTTACTGTCTGCAAAGCCTCTGCTGATGCCACAAATTATACTCTGGCTGAACATGTTTCATTTGATTCAACTGTATTATACATTTCAGTATTCTTTCTGAAATGTCACATTCTGACATTAAAACAAGTGTCATAATTGTTGTGTGTACTGTGGCATGGTTACCATAGCAAATAGATTAATTTTCTCTGGCATTTTTAGTGTTGAAAAATAATTATTTTCTTGGCATTTACAACAGAAGTTTGTAATCTAAGAAAGTACAGAGCTCTTTTGTTAAAATCAAGTTTACGCTGTAGTCAGAAGTTGGCATATCCTTTTTAACTCCAGTTAGATGAATAGTAAATATTTTTTAATAGCACTTCTCATACATACCTACAAGAATGCACTATTAGGCTGGCAGTAATACTTGTGTCCCAGTTTTTAACCTGTTCAAAGCCCCAGTAAGGCTTTAGCAAAGCTGCCAGTAGAGGTTTGAGCTTGACTTGTGGAATTGATCTGGGCTACCAAATGCAGTGATGTCCTGAGACAGACCTGGGGTGGAGGGTAGCTCATTCAGGGCTTCCTGCTGCAGTCCTTCTGCAGAGGACATGTAGGTAATTCGTTTCCTGCTCACTGGACCACTAACTATAGAACAATATTTTTGTTCTGCTCTAAGGTAATATATTTTTTAGAGGAAGGATTCCAGACCTGCATTGCCAGTCAGTGACACAGAGCTGGTTGTGGTCAGCGGTGCAAAGTGCACTGGCAGCCAGGCAGTCAGGAGCTGATCATGTTCATCATCTGTATTAATGACATGGTCTGTGGGGATGGAGTGAGCCCTCAGCAGCTCTGCAGGAGACACTAAACAAGGCTGAGGGGTTGACACCTCTGGAGATTAAGGTTGCTGTTCAGGGGGAACACAGTAGGGTGGAGAAAAGGGCCTGACAGAAACTTCTTGAAATTTAACAGTTGTAAATGGAAAGTACTACACCTGTGTCAAAATAATCCCCTGCTACAGCACGGGTTAGGCATCTAATGACTAGAAAGCAGCCATGCAGAAAAAACAGCTGAAGGTCCTGAGAAAGAAAAAGTCGAATTTGAGGCAGCAGGGTGTCCTTGCTGTTGTGAGACCAGCCATGTCCTGTTCTGTATTTGCAAGGATACAGCCAGTGGGTCAGGAGCAGGGATTCAAACTTCTGAGTCCATCTTTAATGTGGTGTGTCCAGTTTTGACTCTCATAGAGGAAAGATACTGGCATGTCAAATGGCCACTAAGATAAGTGTTCTGAAGCAATCTTGCTCAAGGAGAGGCTGAGGAAACTGCATTTGTTCAGCCCTAGAAGTAGAAGGCTATGGGACTAATGTTACTGCTGTCTTCAGCTGCCTCATGAGAGAGTTTTGAGAGCCACACTCTTTGCAGAGGTGGTGTGCAGTGATAAAGCAAGAGAGAGCAAGCATAAGTTGTAGTAAAGAAATTCTGATTAGATATCAGAGGAGGCAAATGCAGTGTGTGGAGTGAAAAAGTGGAGTGAGTTCTCCAAAGCAATAGTAGTGTCTCTAACTTTGGCCATAGTCGGGATGTGACTAGGTCCTGAACAACCTGTTTGATATCTCTCTGTTTAGAGTGTGGGGTTAGGCCAGGCTCTGGTTGACTTCTGGAGGCCCCTTCAGTCACAATCATTTGTGATGCTGGTAATGACACCAGTAAGGGTATGATGTATCTATTACAGGAAGTGTAGTTTAGTTTCAAAAGATGAATTAGTTTTTAAAAATAGCAAATGCACTAATGAAAAACACAAAAGGACCTCCCAACATTTTAAAAAAAAAATCTGTAAAGGATCGTTTAGGGAAAAGATTGTGTAACTTCTATGAATTTTCAAACAAAAGGATTTCTTTTTTTCTCCTGTTAGTTAAACCATGTGAGATTATAAAAATGATAGTTTGTTTCTTTTAATACAAAGCAACACTGGCAAATACTTGCGCACACAGCAATTGCAGACTAATAATTAGTCCTGTAACTGACATCTGACCCTTTTCCCAGACAGCCTAAGTTCATTTACACCCGATGTTGCATGATGAGGTTGGGCTCTGGGGGTGTTTCTGTATGCACAGTGAGGGAGGTAAGATCTTTCTGGATGGTGTAATGAAAAAAAAGTATTTCACTTGCAAAGAAGAGGTCAGCAGCAGCTCCCTTAGAGTGGTCATCTGTCCAGGGCTGTGGTTTCTCACACACATAGTTGAAATGAAAGGACTTAATTTAATCAAAGACAGAAATATTTTGCCAGGTTGTCCATCATCTTATCTGCTGACATTATGGTGTTAGTGAGAATTGGGGTTTCATTGGGGGTTCATATTACCAGGATAGATCATTTGTAGTGGAAGAAAGATCTTGAAGATTGGCAGTTCCCTCTTCCCTGTGAAGCAATTGACTTGTGTCTCTCTAAGCCTGTAGCAGGCACAGGTTCTTTCTTGATTTTGTTCTGGTAGGTGTTATCCTTTTACTGATCCGTGTTGTTTCTTATGCATTCATTACTCTGTGGCTGCCAGAAGGACACAAGTAGTTTTCTTGGCAAACAGGCACAGATAATGCAGCTTTCTACATGTGTGAGTAGTTTTTGGAGGAAAGAAAGGCTTTTTGATAATCACATAAAACCTTAAAGTTCTGAACAGAACTGTGTCTTGCTGAAAGGGTGTTCTGATATGATACCTAACAGGACATCTTATTTACAGTCAAATTTCTACCCTCATGTTTTACAACTCATGGGCTATTTTTACCACATTTCACAGTTATCTAACATGCTTTACCTGTGTCTTTGGAGCTCATGAGTGTGCATGCTATGAATTAATAATTACAGATCTGCAGGAGCTCCAAAGTGTTTGAAGACTGGAGTAGGGGAGAAGACTTGCTCAGTTCATACATTCTAGAACTTAAAGCTTTCCTTTTTATCAATTGGCTGACATTTAAGAACTTTAGACTGTATATGGAAGTCAGTTTTTAAATATATAGATAGATATAAATTGTATAGCTGGAAAGAGTAATTCTACTTAAGTGAGTTCAAGCAAGAAGTAAAAAACATTAAAGAAAAATAATTTTGATATTTTAAATATATTTCAAGGTTTTCTTATTAACCGGTGACTTCTAAAAATGAAATAGACCCTTTCCTCTTCAGATGATACTCTTGCCCCTTCAGTTGCTGAAGAGTTGAGAAAAAGCTTCTTTTTTTTATAAGCATTTGTTGTTGTACTGTAGGGCTTATACCATCCAGTTCTTTAAAGTAAAGAGCCTATTATGCTTGGTTGTTGTGTCTCTGTAAATCAGTATTCACATGTATATGTGTATATATAGAGAGAGAATATAGAATAAATAATTAATTTTACTCTGTTAACAAGTGTACTAACAGTTTCTCATGAGTATTCCTTTTGAAAAGCGTACTTTTAGCAAAGTCAGTTTGGCTGAAAACCAAAACAGCGTCACAGCAAGAAAGTTGCGTACATTAAACAGCGTATCTGGCACAAGCGATACGCAGTTATCGCAGCACAACATCAGCGCCTGGACGCTGCTGTAGAAAATAACCAGCTCCAACACATCAGCAAAGAGTAGAAAAAGCAGCTTACTCTTAAGTCCTTGAAAAGGAATAATCTTTTGAGAATGCTGCTCTAGAGCGCTTCTTAAAAACACGCTTTCTAAAGTCTTCTTATTTAATACGTGGTGAGTATATTTTGTGTTTGTATAAAGGCCACAGCTTTCCCTGGGAGAGAGAGATGACAGGCTTTTGCCTTACATATGGTGCATATACTATTCACACATGTTGCAAATATGAAAGTCTTAACTTCATACTCTGAGGGGCTGAGTTCTGCCATCTTCATTTCACTTACATTCAGAAAGTTGGGAAATGATCATTTTACTAGACTGTCAATTTCGTACTGCACAGTTTATCCCTTACAGTCGGTATTGCAGTTCTGCAGTGATGCTGTGAACTTCATCTCATTTCAAGCAAACAAGGAATTTTTTTTCCTCCTTGAAGTTTTTATATCGTGGATCTTCAGGAATGCTATTCTGAAGGATGAATTGTTTTTCCTTATAAACATCAGAAGTAATTTGGCCTAAAGTAATTTTGTATTCCATTTTTGTCAGTTCAGCCTAAAGACCGACTTTTGAAATGGCTATCTCCCGTGAAGCAGGTTTTGTAAGGCTTATGGCTGTCTAATCTATGCATGCAAGCATTGCTTAATAAGAAAGAAGTCTGTGATGTTGAGTATTTTAACTTCTAACTTTTTTTTTTAATAAAATGAATTAATCCCATTTTGGCTCTTTTGATCAGCAAGATCATAACTCTTTATTTACATGGCTTAGTCTAGTGGAAGTAATTTTACCTTTAGGAATGTAGGGTCTGTCAGCCCTGGGATTTATTCCATGCTGTGTTATGTCTTGCTTCTGTTTGATGTTCTCTTTAAATGCGCTGGAGCGCACTTGCGTGTTTGGACATGCCACTCTCTTCTCATGCTGCTGAAATAATGGAGCATGTCTGTTAAGTGAGAAATGTTAAATGAAAGTGAAGTAGAATTGTAAGGATTTCTATGCTCCAGTTGTGGTGCATTTAATTTTGTTTTATATTTAGTCTCTGATATCCAGCTTCCTGATATGATTTAAAAGCTTTCATCCACCTTGAGCATTTCAAGCTGTAGACTGCCAGTGTTCATTGCTGCAGCAGGAAGGAGCTGCATCTCAAAGGGCTCATTTGGGAGTTTATGGTATGCCTTTTCTTCGTTGCTCATGACCCTTAGTTCTAATCAGCTTATGCTTTTTAATGTGTTACTGTGAGTTGAATTTGCTTCCTGTACACTCAGCTGAGTTCCAGAGAAGGTCCAAGCAAGTGAAGGTCAAGGAGAGAGCTTGAAATAAAGTGGAAGAAAATTAAAACCACGTGCCAGTGGCAGCAGCAGGATGTTCATGAAACAACACCACCGAAAATATTTTACTTTTCTGGAAGAGGTTTTGTTCCTCTATAGTTTGAGGGGAGCTTGTGTTTTGGAAGCTGCACCTGGACTTGAACTTGTTATAAAGGTGTTTTGCAACACATCTGAGACACCAGTGTGTGATGCCTAATTCTGCTGGTATCCAGGCTATATAATTTATCAAAACACCAAGAAAACTTTCAGAAATGTTGAGAAGCTTAGGTGCCTGAAGTTAGAGTTCACTGGAAATTCTTTTTGCTTCCAGTCTTGACCTATGTTGGATACTTCTTTGTGGGCTATATTTCTGGTTTAGTCAAGTTTTGAGTCTTTCTGTCTCTTTCCAAAAGACTTGAAATATATTTGTGGTCTAGTATTTTGGATCACTAGGGGCTTATCTATAAGAAAGAGTTATTAATAGCTGAAGTTCTGCTTCAAAGTGACAGTGGTCTGTGCATGCAAATCATTGTCTATATGGTGAAGGCCTTAGCTCTGGCTAATCGTGGCTGAAGGCTTCAGGGAAGATTTAACAGTTGTTCAGGTGACCCAGCTATGTAGATATAAAAGTGCATCTGGCTCTGCAGTTGTGGTTTCAGAATCCTGCACGTTCTGAAAGAAGATGCACGAGTTGGCTCAGAATTTGGAAGCAGATTTGTAAATTGCCCTGTGCTTATCACAGCACAGAGAACAGGGTGCACCTGTAGAAGATTACTGTCACTCCTGTGTTGTAGTGTAGCTAAGTTAAGTTGGCTGTACTGAAATGAGGTGAAGTGTGAGGTCTGGGGGAGGGACCAGGACTCCCAATACTGCTGTTTAGTGCACTTCTTCACCTGTGAGGAACTTCCAGACTCACACCGTTCTCCTGTGGTGTTGCAGGAAAGCTGGGAGTTGTGTGCACTAAAGTGCCTCTCTAGAATTCTCATTTCTTAAATTTCACTTACATTCTTTTGGTGCAGTTTTAGTTTGAAGGTGACCTTACAGGATTATGGGGTTTGTGTAGACTAATACTCTGTGTGACGCTTTATCTCTGCCTATCAGAGAGTGTTGGCAGCAGATAGTGTGCAATATGGAGCACCTCATCTTGTGTCACAGTTCAGTTTGGGACAGCAAGAGCTTTAAAGGCAAGTTCTGTCCTCTACCTGTACCTTAAGCCCATAATGTTGTCAGAACAACTATTTCAAATAGGATTTTCTGGAAAAAATGAAGATTAGAATTTGACAGGAAATTACCGATGTCCAAAACAGGTAAATTGAGGGAGAACACATTTCTTGAATGTCTGTTTTTATTTTTTTGCTGAAACGGATGTTTTAGTAACATGGACTTCAAAAGTGTATTACGTGTCTAGGTAACTTGTGTAAAAATCATTTTCTCTAAAATGATTGCTTTTGTCTTAGCCAGAAGAGGTAGTTTTAAGAAGGTAGGTAATGCATCATAGCTACTGGGTTTTGTTTGGGTTTTTTTAAATGAAAAAACACTTTGGATTACAAATTCCTATTTCTCATCATTTGTAAGCTATTAGTATGCCTTACTTTAAATACTTGGAATTAAAATCTGTAATACGCTTTTAAAATATTTTTCAGTAGCGTTGATTCTAAGATTTTGTGGAAGATATTAAAGTGCAATTAGGTCATACTTTTAGATCAACGCATGCTTTCTTGAAAAAAAAAAAAACCCCTAGATTAAAAAGCTGGCTGCTGATTGCTATTTAGCAGACTTCCTCTTCAGGGTTGTGGTGTGTTGTGTTCCCATTGCAGTGTGCTCGTGACAAAACCCGGAACCACACCCCATTGTATTACTCTAAATTCACTCTGCTTGGAGTTGATGAGTTTTCTCCCCATCTTGATGTCCTCAGTGGGGGCAGCTGTTTGCTGAAATGCATGTGATGGACCCCTGAGTTTTCATCAGGCCAAGAAGAACTGTCTTTTGGCTAATGAGAAATTAATAGGCAGCATTATCTCTGGAGTGAATTGAGGAGGCGATCGACAGCATTTTTGGTGATGAATTTTTCAGAACATTTAACACTGCAAGTTAAACTTGTGTTCAACAAGCATCTTGCATCCAACTGAAGAGGAAAAACATTGATTATAAAACAAATGTTAGTGAAATGCATCAAAGAGTACAACTGGGAAGACAGCACTTGTGATATCCAAAATAGCAATAAGATATTTACCCTTCTAATTCAGAGAACTTTCACCGTAGCTGTATGTTGTAAGCATGGCTGGAGCAGCAATTCTTGCTCTGTCATTTGGAAAGTGTAACTTCCTACTTCCAGTGAGTTTGTGAAGTTTCACTCAGCGCTTTGGTAGAGGCTCTGTGCTCTCATGTTGTGTAGCCCGAGTGTTCAGATAGGTCCCTTCCACCTTAGTAGAGCTTACATGAATTGAAGCCTAAATAAAGCTTTGGTAAATGAAGTAAACCAAGTGTTGGTTACTGCTATATTGTGGAATATTAAATCTCTACTAAAAGAGCAGAAGGGAGGTTGTCATGCAACACAAAGGGCTTCTCTGCAGCCTTACTCCACTTAGATCAAAAAACAAGGCAGCAGCAATAGCAATTCTATGTCCTAATTTATCACAAAGGCAGACCATAAGTAGGTGATTACTCTCAGACTGTGGATCTTGTGTCCTTGGATCCTTTTAGTGCTGTGTGTCACTGTAAGCCATAGCTTCAGTGGTGATTGTGAATGTGACTCTTTGCTCATTCTTTTCTATTCCCTTCTCTTCTGCTCACAAAAGTAAGGAAAGTGCTTATAAGTAGAAGGCTGCCTGTGTGCCAAGCAGTTACTGGAAGTAATTTTGTATTTTGATTCCTACCATTTTTCAGCAGCTTTTCAGACAGTTCTTTTTAAACTTTTAAACAATTTCTTAAACATTTGCTTGCTGCAAGAAAGTTTTTTGGAAATAGTGTATTTTCAATTTGCACTGCAGCCCAAAAGATATACACAGCTCAACAGTACAAAAGTAGTTAGCATAATTTGAACTCATAGCAACTTGGAATGATGAGGGTGTCACAGGAGAGCTTTTTCATATTACTTACAATCTATGGTTCAAAGAAAATGAAAAATTCTGTCTCAGTGCTATGTCAGGCAGTGCAAAGTACACCAAGCTCCCCAGTGCTTCGCTGAAATAAGTGTAGTAGTTGCATTTGGTGGTAACCTCAGGATGTTGTTACTAAGGGCTCGTCTTGCCCTTACCAATTCTATCCATCCATGAAGAAGGGGAACACAGCTTCAGGAAATCAGGAAGGAATTTATTGCTCTCTATAGAACCTTTGTAATTTAAAGAGTTCTTGGAAGTCCTTAATCAGGAAGCTATTAATACATAGCATCTCAAAATATTTTAGTAGGAATTATTTGTCTAAATTTCTCTTTGCGCATTGACTTGGGAGTATTTAGTGGAAAGGAAAACTAAGATATTACCTTCACTCAATAAATGCAATTCAAGAAAAAGTCTGTATGATGTGACAGCAAAGCCAACTCAACTCTTCAGTCTTTTTAAGCCATGGTCAAAAAAGACCTTTGATTTAGGCATAATACAAGATATAGTTCAGTACTATTACAAACTTCAGTTTCGTTTGTAAAGCTGTTCTGGTTTTTATAAAATGTTCTTCTGAAGGATAGTGGATTATCCTTGTTGGTTCCCATTTGTAGATTCTCCGATCCTACTCCTCATCTGTCATATTATCTTTTTACATTAATGGTCTTTGTCTTACTCCTTGCCTATAAAATGAAATTACTCCTAGTAAGCCAGAAACTTTGCCTTAAATTTATTTTCAAGGAGGAGAAGAGAACTGGTTAACAGAAATGTGATTCACCATAGAAACAGCTCAGCCAATAGTATATATGCAGTAAATTAACCATTCCATGGTACTTTCATATTTGGTACAGATCATAGCAACAAGATGATGGCTTGATAACAATAGCAGCTGCATATATTTTTTCCCCTTTTTTGAAAGAATGTTCTTGTGGGAAAAAATAGATTCCCTGAAAAGTAATTTATATTACAAGTTTCATCACAAAAATTCTGTGAGTGGGTACAATAGCCTAGAAATTAAATTAGAGATTTGTATAATAAATGATAGGTTTGATTTGATTTGACACATCTAGTCTCTTACAAGTGACATAGCTAAAGGCAATAAAATAATCTCTTCCCCTTGTGAAGATAAATGTTGTATCAGACCAAACTATCTTATATTAAATTACAACTTCTCTTTTTTTTCTTTACCATATGAAAAGATTCATGAGACTTTTCATTAAATAATAGCATGACCCAATTATAAGAGAGTACTTTGGCCAAAATGTCTTGAAGATACTTTCTGCTATCAGGCATGTGATTAATTTAAGTAGGGAACTGCCATAACAGACCTGATCTGAATAAAGGAATTTTCCTTTTTGCAGCATAGTTGTGGCCATACTGAGCTAGAAGGTGCTTTTCTTATCACAGTTGAACTGTAACCCTCAGACAGAAATGAAGTATGCTAAGAAGAATCTGGTTACTGGACTGCCTTTATCTTGCAGGGAAGAGCTTTATAAGTATGTGGGGCTCTTATGCACCGTGGTTGTACTCAGACCATTGTTTTGCATGTTTTGGCAGAGAGAAGGAGCAAGAAAGGGAAGAACAGTTAATGGAAGACAAGAAAAGGAAGAAGGAGGATAAGAAAAAGAAGGACTCTGCTCAGAAGGTGGGTTTTGATATACGAATTCTTTTATCCAGCTGAAACATAAATAGTACTGGTGGTAATAAGGTGTTAAATTGTATTTTAACTTAAAAATCGATTGCTTAGAGTGCTGTTTCTTTAAAGACACTTTTTTGCATCATTTTTCTGGATCTGAAGTCTTCAATTTGGATATTTCTTTTCCTTAATGCGCTATGTAAAATAAAGGAAAATTTTTCTTATGAAGTATTCAGGTGACTTAATATGACTTCTTTAGATCTCTCTCTACGCAACTGATGCTTGCTTGAGGTGTTTGTGGATGGAAATACTGAGGGGCTTTTGCAGTTCTTGGAGTAAAGTTGTGTAAATATTTAGTAGAGCAGGAAGATCTTTTTTATTTCTTTCTTTTTAAAATCCATAAGGAAGTTTATATGAAATACTTACTACTGAAGATTCCGTGTATTTTTTTGCTAAGTATTACTTGCATTTGACATTTTCTGTAGCTAACAAAGATGTGGAGAATTGATAAGACCCCAAAAATTGGTTCTGCTCAGAAAACAAGTTTGAAATTGGATGTATTAGAAGGTCTCTATTTTGTGAAAATATTTGGCAGGTTGTTTTAGGAATTAACTTGAGATGTGAACTTGAGTCTCTTAAGGCATTATCCATGCTTTTTACTGGTAAAATCCTTTCTAGGCTTCCCAGCATAAGATATGTGCAACCACCCTGGAGCAAGTCCAGCAAAATGCCTTTAAGATGATAAAGGGACTGGAGGATCTGACAAATGAGAAGAGGCTGGGAGCGTTATGACTGTTCCTCCTGGAGGAGAGAAGGCTTGGGGGATCTCATAAATGTATATTAATACTTTGTGGAAGGGAGTAAAAAGATGGAGACAGACTCTCCTCCACAGTGCCCAGTGGCAAAGCACAAGGCATTATGCACATACTGGAAATCTGCTTAATCATAAAAAGACTCCTTTTTTTCACATGTATGTGACTGGGCAGCCACTGGTCCAGGTTCCCAGAGGGGTTATGGTGCCTCTGTCTTTAGATGCACAAAACTGAGTTTCATGTGGTCCTGTGCAATCTCATTTTGATGATTTTGTTTCGAATTGAGGAGCCTCTTCAGGCCAAGTGGAGTACAGGCGTGGGAACTGTGGATTAAGTTTCCAGAGTTTGTCCTTCCAGCATCAATGATTGTGTGAAACTGAAAGCAGAAGGCTTTACTTCTCTTTCAGTAATCTGTTTTTCAGTTGTTTCAGTAACAATGGATGAGGTGATGGAAGATGAGGTGTTTACTCTTATAGTCTGTGGGTTTCTGCTGAGAACAGTCAGCACCAACTTGAGTTAAATTTTGGCTTATCCAGACTTTCTAAATCTGGCTTTTTCACCAGTTGGAGTCTATCAGTTTAAATTGTGTGCAGATAAATGTGCATGTCAGTTGTCTTCATCCATTTGATACATCCCCAAGTAACAGTGCAAAAGAGCAGTAGCTACAGGATAAGGTCTTTCCAGTGTCTTTTTGCCTCAGTGTTGGTGCTGTTAAATGTTCAAGTACAAAAAAATGTATGTAGAAACCAGGAGGATCAGACCCTTCTGGATAAAGACTAGAGACTTGAGGATGATGTGCTGATACTCAGTGATAAAAGGGAAACTTGAAAAGGCTGTACTGATCATCTTGGTAAAGTGCTGTGTTTACTGAAGAATTGAATACAAAAGGGATTTGCCAGCTTTCCTTTGTGGTCTCTCACTTACTAAGTTGTTCAGTACCTATTCTGCCACGCTCTCAGGAAGGGTAACGACTGAATAATTTCATCTCCTAGAGGCCAGACTTCACACTAATAGTTGGAGATACCTAAGAATAGCAAAGCGAGCAGCCAAATGAATAAAAGTGTCTGTGTACGTTCTTAGTGACTCTGCAAGCGTTCACCAAATAAGCAATGATTATTTCAGGGTACCATTATCAAACTAAGTTTATTTAGCATGAAACAGTTGTTGTGTCTGGATCATCTGAAACTTAAAATACTTTTTTTTAAAGTCATTTAAAGAGAGGTCATACAAGCAACTTCACAGCTTAAATATGCCTGTGGTTGATGACCAGGGTCTGTTTGGTAGCTTGTCAGTAGGCTGAGCTTTTTTCCACCTTCCCATTCACTGTAGGTACTCCTGTCCTGCTGATGCTCATGGGTTGCTCACAGAGAGATGACAGCTGTAAATATGAGACACTGTCACTTTTTTTCAGCTTTCGAATTTTAGACAAAAACAATCAAAACCATATCATTTTGACTAGGAGATTATAGGCAGAAGGTTTTATGGCTGTTTTTTTCATCTCAAGTAATTGCTGTTTATCGTATACAATTCTTCAAAGATTTGGTAAAATGGTTTTTTTCCAAGTAGACAACTTACTAATTTACTAAACTTGTCTGCTGTTGACTATGGTAAACATATAAGCATTACCAGCATTACCAGATTGTACTAATACTTTTTTCCCATTTTCCTTTAGTAGTAAAGCATCAGGATCAATTAAGCACATAACAGAGTTTTTAACTATTATAGAAGAAGATGTAATTTGATGCATAGGGGTTTTTCATAAGTGAACTTGAAAATTGCTCTCTGGTTTGGTACAGACTCCGCTTTGAGTTTTTCTTGTCTTTGAGACCTTGGGATAATGTATGTCTGTGAAGTTACAATGCTTAAGATTTTGTATTTTAGTGAATGTTCCACTTTGCATATTGCAGTTTTCGTTTGCAAAGTAAATGATGCCATAGCAATTTAGTGCAGTTTGTCTTTTTATTCTTTACCGTACAAAGGAGTTCTGGCTTGGTTAGTTTCAACAATAAACTGCTTTTTACTTGTGCTTTCATTATTCTATACTGTCGCTGTGTGCTTTCCAGAATTATGGACTAGTTCAGCAATTTCTTTTAAGAATAGGTGTCATAGAACCTGACACATGATGATCTTTAGAGTTTTTTCATTATTGTGTTGTGGAACTCATGATGGACAGGTTCAAAAAATGCTACAATACACAGGATTCCAGAGAATATACCAATGATGTGCTTGTCACTACTGTAGCTCGAAATCTGCTATGTTGAAACAATGTAGGGTACAGTAAAACCCACACTGAGGATGTTGGCCAGGGTGAATGCTCATTTCAGTCATTGACTTCTTGTTACATTCTGTAGATTTCCCTTTATAGGTGTTGCTGGTTTTTTTTGTAAGTCTGGAAATGATCCCAGTACGGTTTAGAATTACTTCTCCTTGGAAGAGATGTTCTAGGAAAAATGAAATGGCAAGATGGCAGAGAGACAGACTGCTGTGGTTACTTCAGGCCCCAACAGTCTACTGTAAGAATACTCACACAGAAGGAAGGCTCATGTTTGGGATGAGGAGGAGGGTTGCGTACTTAAAATCATGAGTGAAGTATGATTGTTTCTGCCAGGAACTTCTGCATCAGTCAAAGTTATTACAGGAGTTCTAGTACTTTTGAAAACCTTGTATATGTATGAGTGTATATAACTAGGAATATTATTTGGACTTGTAGTTAATCAGTTTTTTTCATTAAACAACAGATTCTGTTCTTGTGCTAATATATTAAGGTTGTGATTTAGCACAGCCTGTTCAATGTTTGTTTTGAGCTTCTTAAAACTTTATTTACATTCTTGCTCTTAATTTGCAGGTCACAGATCAAAAAACCAAAGGTAAGAATCTTGGATCCTAAGGAGTACTTTTATTGACTTGAGTCAAGATTCAGATCTTGATCAAAACTGTTAGAAAAAGAAGGGGGCTTATGAGTCAAGATGAAATTCTGAGTACAAGTATTCAGAAGAAACGAGTGCTGAGGTGATTAAAATGGAGAACTTGCAATGATTCTGCAGATGTGCTGTCAGCATCAAAATACTTGAAGAAAGAATGAGGATTGCGGATGAGATAGGTTAGCTGAAATACTCAGTTTTCTGTTTCACAATGGTTTTAGACAAATAGCCAAGACTGAAACCACCTTTATAAAGGGTATGAAAGACAGACCAAAATGAATGAAAATTACTTGGATTTGGAAACTTAAATTCACGCACGTAAAAGTCCAATAGAGAAGGCAAGGACTGATGAGTGATCATCTTGAAAGTTGAATGAAAATACTTAGCAGATGTAAAAATATAATTAATCTTGTTTTGTGTATCAGTTTTTGATAAATTTTGTGCCATTAGTGAAAGAAAGGGACTAAAATAGTAACTTTATTTTATGGCTATCAATACCCTTTTTGGGGGTTGGGCAATGAAGCTTATCTACAGCAATCAGAAAACCCTTATAAAAATAAAATATGGAGAATAAGACATTCATATTGCCAAAGAGAGACCCACTTGTGTTGATCTCATATTTGCAGAAGTTTTACTGATTGTGCTTAGTTTGTCTGGAGTCTCTTAAGCAAATTTTGTGATGGTGTTAGCTCCTCAAGGGTTTGTGGTTTTCTTCTCCAGTACAATGTAGTCCTCAGGAGCAGCTTGTCTTTGCTTATAGGGGCACCTGGTGACCAGGAGGGAAACCTTAAGTGAGCCACATAAAGTTGCTCTGTGTAGGGCTGGCTTTTAGCGAGAGTCAGCTCTTGCTGCCTTATTTAAGAGCAGCACAGAGAATTTATTTGTTAACTCCAATCCAGGTTATTTCCCATCTTTTTGTTTGTTTAGTCAATGGCTGATTTAGCCTAAGTAAACAGGTGAAAACCTGGGTTCTGATTTCAGATCTCCCATAAAGATGAGGCATAGCAATCCAAAAACCAGTTGAAGGTCAGGAAGGTAGAGCCAGTTACATTTGACTGCTCGTATTTTGAAATGACTCACTGTCTAGGGTATATTCTTTGCCAACTTTACTTTTGCAAGAAATGTTTGGCTTAGAGCAAAATTGATGAACATAGTTTCATCCTGGACTATGGAGTTGCACATGGAAGCAAAAAGAGCTTGCTGCTGCTGCTTATTCGTGCTTCTTCAGTTGTTCTTTGTGTTGAGAAAATGGAAGCTGCACAGTATTTCAGGGATTAAATACTGAAAGCGAAGAGCCACAATGAGTTCTTATAGCTAGCACAGGTTTAAGTGGAAAAACTCCTGATTTTCATCCTTCCTGTTTTTCAGTGCCCGAAGTGACGAAACCAAGTTTAAGCCAACCAGTGGCTGCCAGCCCAATTGGCAACTCTCCATCGCCACCAGTCAATGGTGGCAACAATGCCAAAAGGGTGGCAGTGCCGAACGGACAACCGCCAAGCGCCGCCCGCTACATGCCTCGGGAGGTGCCGCCGCGATTCCGCTGCCAGCAGGACCACAAAGTGTTACTGAAACGTGGGCAGCCCCCTCCACCATCCTGCATGCTCCTCGGGGGTGGAGCAGGGCCTCCCTCCCCAGCAGCACCAGGAGCAAACCCAAACAACGCACAACCAGTGACAGGAGCACTGCTGCAGAGCGACAGTGGGACTGCAACAGGCAAGTGGTGGTGATAAATCGTACTAAATGAACACGTTGGTGCATGGCTGAAATTGTGCACGAGCCTGGCATTATATAACAAAACTCAGGTTGCTTTTGGAGAGCTTCTGCTGTTTCACCATACAGGCTTCTGTTGGCAGCAATGGATATAATTTTTACTTCTGCGTGGAAACAAGGAACAAGAGGTTTAATTTTTTTCAAGTATGTTTTGAGTGCTTTTAATTGGTTGCTGAAATGCTCTGCAGCAAGGTAAACACGAGGCAAAAATAAACAGCATTTTATGGTTGTCACTGAGTAGTTCTTAATGGCTCTTCAGGTTTCTTTGACATGAATTTCCTGTCTTGTCATATTTTTGTATCATCTGGTAAAACAGACATGTAGATGCCAGGTCTGCAAAGGGCAGGTGTCTGTCACATCTTGTCTGGATGAAACAGAAAGATAACCTATTGCTCCTCACTTTTTTTTGTAGCAATCTTATTTTTTATACTCAAATAATCCTTTTTGTATAAGTGTTGATTGTTCTATTTTTCCTTTTCCATTTGTTTTGTATTCCAGAAGATAAATTGATTTTAGGATTGTTTTGTGAGCCTCAGGAAGTTATAGCTGCATCTGAATTTTTTTAGACCCTTGGTGAATTGCAGTAGCTGTAATATTTCTTCTTAAATTGTAATAGTAGAACAAAACAAAATTCGGCTCAAGACATCTACCTTCTAAAGAAAGACTTAGGTGACCCGAAAAGTCAAGGACAGCTTCAATTCTAACAATAAGGATATTTTAAAAAGAAATATTAGATACTTGAAAGTCAAAAAGGAGAAAATAACAATACCAGTATGTCTGAGGTTTCTCTGAAAGTCATGCCAGAACCATGGGATGGTGATTTTTTTACCATCGTGGAAATCAAACTTTTTAAAATTCTCTTTGGATTGGATTTAAAAACAGAGGCGATTTGTATGGAATCAAGTAAGCTAGATGGGATGGCTGTCCTTATTAAATAGGATTCTAGGAAAACTAATAATTCCAGTTGTTTTGTGGTTTCACTATTTGGATTCATTTGTAGCAAATCCCTGTTTGACAGAGTACTTACCTTGTCTTTGATAATTGCTGTTTAATAAAGGAGAAAGTGCATATCAGACAACAATGGCAAAATTTTAACTAATCAGTTTAAAAACATGTCTTGGAGATAACTGATTTTGATAAAGCACCTGAAACAAAACATGCCCTGAGGCCTGTTGTTCCTATATAAAATCCTAGCACTGGTATGCCTTCACGGTTACTGTGTAGTAGACTGACTAAGAATATGTGGTAGTTAAGCATTCCAAAAGTTTTCAAAACTTCTTGCGAGCAAGATTTTTTTGCTGTTGAGTGTACTATATGAGGACCATTTTGAAGTGTTTTGAGAGGCTCCTGAAGTTGTATGTAATTATTTGACACCTAATATTTGTTTTTCTGAGGTTGAAATTTGGTATTATGATTTCTCATAGTTTTACACTTCATTTACTGGTGCATTAAGAGCTCAGAGGTTTCATAGCTGTAATAGCCCTGATGTAAGGCAAGAGTACCAGGAATGATGCAAGTCCATCCATTTTTCTGCACCATAGCAAGTTAACTGGGCTGGAGAGCTGACTTGTATGAAAATTTAATCAGGTTGGTTTTTAAAGCTAATTTCAGTCTGGATGACTTTTGCCCATTTACCCAACTGAATGTCCGCGAGAACATATGTGCTCATATGTGCTAGCATGTGTGTAGATGTGCCAGAGGAGTGGGAATGAACAGCTGGACAGGAGAGAGGCCAGAGTTCTTGTAGGTGCTCCATCCAAGTGTTTGTGGAAGTGCAGTGTTGTTACCTGCCTCGTACATCATTTATCCCACGTCAGATCTGCCTGTTGACAAACTGAACTTCAATTTGGGCCCAGTCTGGTCAAGCATATATGCACTGATACTGTGGTTAATTCATGTCACATGAAAGAAAACAGAAGCAGGTTGCCAAAGGGGAAGATAATGCAGCTTACCTACTTGTTCACATTCTTGTATTCACCAGATGGTCATAGATGGTGTTGGTGAGGATTTAATATTTAAAGTCAACACATAATCCTTCTTCACATGGACCTTTTTCTACCAGGATTGAAATCCTTCTGGCAAAACTAGTGCCCTGAAAGATGACACCAAGTATACTACTGTCTAATACCAATATGGGGGATTGAGGTGATGGGTGTTCTGTGTAAGTCTTACAATACCAATGGTTGTTCAGGACATACAAGCCAGTTTTGGACAATAAGGTTTAAATTTTATTGATGAAAGTCTTTAAATAGATATGATTATTGCCACTGACAAATCCAGTGATGGAAGGCTGGTTTCATAAAATAATCCATTAAATTGTCTTAGCATGCTATGGGCGAGCAAGCACCCCAATCTTAACACTTTTAGAATATCTTCACAGAAACTAAATGCTCTGTTAAAATCACTGATTTGAAGATCTTGCTGAGTTCATAGCTGCCTATGCATCATTCATTGACTGAACCATTTCTAAGTTCAAAGACAGCAACCTTGCAGTCTTTAGAGCTTTTCTTTGTCTGTCCTCCTTAAGTTCTTCCTGTGATCTGTCTAATCAGAAAGTTTTTTAATTGGAAGGGGAAAAAAAAGGGGTTACTCTGTGCTAAAAAGATAGACGGATAAAAATATCAGTGGAGTCATACTTCCTTGCTATTGTTCAAGTTTGCATTTGAGGTTAAAGCAACAGAAGGAACAGAATGTACTTGGGAACTGCTTGATCTTTTGGATCTTGGTGGGTGGGATTTAGGTTGAAGACAAGCTACTGTTCATCAATATTCAGAGCTTACAAGGGAATTCTAAACTTGCTGTAAAGTCTGGATCCTTATTGGTGGCCCTCAGTAAAGGGGGATCCAGAAGACATTCATTGGGTGCTCATTGTTTAAGCTAATGAACTGAATGCCTCAGGCACTGAAAGCTGATCATATCTTCTATTGAAAATATTTGCAACCAGAAATTGTCATCTTTACTTTGGAATATGTATCATAGGAACTGAGGCTGGGAGGGGAGTTAGCAGTTTATGTGTGCCTTGTTTTCACCGAAGCTGTCCTGTGAGCTGGCACTGGTAGTAACAGTATCTGTTTAGTTATGAATACTGCTGCAGCTGTTACTATGGATTTTATGCTCTGCAAAATAAGTGGGATAACTGATGTCAAAAATCGGATATTCTGTGCTTGTAAATAGTAAGGATTACTAATGACCTTTTTGGATGTTTTGGGGTTTTTTTTCCTTTTAGATTCAGCAATTGGAGGTGCTGCTGCTTCAAATTATGCAAATTCCACTTGGGGTCCTGGAGCCTCCTCCAACAGCGGCACCAACGCCAACCCAACTCACATCTGGGACAAGGTGATTGTAGACGGGTCTGACATGGAAGAGTGGCCTTGTATTGCCAGCAAAGATGCTGAGTCTTCTTCCGAAAACACCACCGATAACAACAGTGCCTCGAACCCTGGCTTGGAGAAGAATGCTCTGCCAGGAAGCACCACTAGTAACAAAGGAAAAGGAAGCCAGTGCCAGTCTGGAAGCGCTGGAAACGAATGTAATCTTGGGGCCTGGAAATCTGATCCCAAGGCTAAATCTGTTCAATCTTCCAACCCTGCTGCCGAGAGTAACAATGGACTAGGTAATTGGAGGAACTTGAGTGGACAAGACAGAATCAGTCCTGGTTCTGGCTTCAGCAACTTTAACCCAAATAGCAACCCATCTGCTTGGCCAGCACTGGTTCAAGAGGGCAATTCTAGGAAAGGAACTCTGGAATCTGATAGTGGTAGCTCCAATGCACAGATTAGCACAGTAGGTCAGACCTCTAGGGAACAGCAGTCAAAGATGGAAAATGCGGGTGTTAACTTTGTCTCTGGCAGAGAACAGGCTCAAATTCATAACACTGATGGACCAAAAAATGGAAACACTAACTCCTTGAACTTAAGTTCACCAAACCCTATGGAGAATAAGGGAATGCCCTTTGAAATGGGCTTGGGGAACCCTTCCAGGAGCACTGACACCCCTTCACAAAGCACTGGAGAAAGAAAGACTGGGAGTGTTGGATCTTGGGGTACAGCTAGGGGGTCTTCTGGAACTGACACAGTCTCTGGGCAGAGCAATTCTGGAAACCATGGGAACAATGGAAAGGATAGAGAGGACTCCTGGAAAGGAGCTTCTGTTCAAAAACCTAATGGGTCAAGAAGTGATTCTTGGGATAACAATAACCGGTCTACGGGTGGTGGGTCTTGGAACTTTGGCCCTCAGCATGCAAATGAAAGCAAATGGGGTGAAGGGAACAAATTAACATCTGGGGTCTCTCAGGGAGAATGGAAACAGCTGTCTGGGTCTGATGAACTGAAGATTGGAGAGTGGAGTGGTCCAAACCAACCAAATTCTAGCACTGGAGCATGGGACAATCAAAAAGGCCACCCTCTTCCTGAAAACCAAGGCAATTCCCAGGCTCCCTGTTGGGGAAGATCTTCCAGCTCTGCAGGAAGTGAGGTTGGAGGTCAAAGCACTGGAAGCAACCACAAAGCAGGAAGTAGTGACAGTCACAATTCTGGACGCCGATCATACAGGCCTACGCATCCCGATTGCCAGGCAGTCCTGCAGACTTTGCTGAGCAGGACTGACTTGGACCCCCGAGTGCTTTCAAACACTGGCTGGGGCCAGACTCAAATTAAGCAAGATACCGTGTGGGATATTGAAGAGATGCCACGGCCCGAGGGGAAGTCTGATAAAGGAACTGAGGGGTGGGAGAGCTCTGCCACACAGACAAAGAACTCAGGGGGCTGGGGCGATGTACCCAGCCAAAGCAATCAAAACAAGTCTGGATGGGGTGAGCTCTCGACCCCAGCGGAGTGGAAGGACCCCAAAAATACTGGAGGATGGAATGACTATAAGAACTCCAATTCTTCTAATTGGGGAGGAGGAAGGCAAGAAGAAAAATCATCTTCCTCTTGGAATGACAGCTCTAGTAAGGATCAGGGGTGGGTTGGACGGCAAACTAATCAAGGATGGTCTTCTGGAAAGAACGGTTGGGGAGAGGAAGTTGACCAAACAAAGAACAGTAACTGGGAAAGTGCAGGAAACAAGCCAGTGTCTGGTTGGGGTGAAGGTGGGCAAAATGAGATTGGAACTTGGGGTAATGGTGCAAATACAGGCTCTGCTTCAAAGGGTGGATGGGACGATTGTAAAAGAACTTCAACGTGGAATGAGACGGGTCGACAGCCCAACTCCTGGAACAAGCAGCAGCAACAGCACCAGCAGCAACAGCAGGAGTCTTCTGGTTCCTGGGGTCCACCGCCCCAAACTCCAAGTAACGGGCGGCCTCCAAACCCAAACTGGAACAGTGGACCACAGCCAGCTGCCCCCAAAGAGGAGGAGCCTAGTGGCTGGGAAGAGCCTTCTCCACAGTCAATCAGTCGAAAAATGGATATTGATGATGGCACTTCAGCGTGGGGAGATCCTAGCAGTTATAACTACAAGAATGTGAATCTGTGGGACAAGAACTCACAAGGAGGACAGGCCCCACGGGAGCAGAGCCTGCCTACTCCAATGACTAGCAAATCACAAGCATCAGGTACTAGTCTTGTTCCTTTCTTCAGCAAGCTCTTATATATGACTGTAACCTTAATGCATGAGAGATGCTTATAGCCTCCAATTTCTGATAGTTTTATTTGATAAAGAAAACCAAAATTCTTATTTGAATGTTTGATTCTGTATTCACAGTGTCTTCAAAATTTGAGTAAATCAGTCCTCTGCTTGTTGTGCCTCTGTAACTGTGATCTGAATTCTGCTCACCTTGCTAGGAAAAAAAAATATGCGTTAGCTGACGAATTTGCATATTCAGTTTGAGCTATGAAGAACAGGTTGAATTACAGAATCTAAAATGCTTAAGACTGAGTCCAGCCATGAACTTAATAAGCCCAGCATTGTTTAGTCCACGACTAAACCACGTTCCTCAGTGCAACATCTGCAGGTCTTCTAAATACTTCCAGGGATGGTGACTCAGCCACTTCCCTGGGCAGCCTGTTCTGCTGGACAATCTTTTTGGTGAAAAGTTTTTCCTAATATCCAGTTGAAACCTGCCTTGGTGCAACTTGAGGCCTCTTGTCCTATTTCTTGTTACTTGGAAAAAGAGACTGCCCCCGACGTGGCTACAGCCTGCTTTCACACAGTTGTAGAGAGCAATGAGGTCTCCCCTGAGCTTCCCTTTCTCTGGACTAAATAGCATTTTTTATATTTAATTATTAGAGAAATGGGGAGAAAATCTTTACCTATTTTTAGTCAAAAACCTTTTGCTCTGAAACACTGAGTTAACACTTGAAGTTGGCAAGTCTGTGACTTAGTTTTTTAGTCAAGTTTGGATTTGCTGTATGACAAAGAATATTTTAAAAAATATTTTTTTCTTTGGAATCAGAACAAGAAAAAGTTACATAGCCTGGAAATGCATTAAGATGTTACCGTTATGTAATCTTCTCCTCTGACTCAAAGACACTTTAAAGACTGCTGTCTTTAAATTTGTACTGTAAATATGTCCTTTTTCTTTATTCAGCATATCAAAACTCCTAAGCTAGATGCTTGTAATTAGTCACAAAATTTATAGATGGGAGGACAGTATTAGATGTGGGGTTTATGTTTAACCTGGGAGAAGAGTCTTACTCATCATAGCAGTCTCTTCCTTTCCATCCCGGGAGGTCAGTGTGCACACTAAATTTGTTGTGAATGGTTGTCAATTCTGCTGCACCCACACTACTGAGAACCTAAAGTTCTCAGCAAGAAGAGCAAAGCAGTAGATGAATGATGTGGTGCTGCACTGCAGTGAGCAGTTCATTGTCTGAATGGTCTGTAATGAAACCTCTTTCTCCTTTGTGCAGTCTGGAGCAAAAGCACTCCTCCTGCTCCAGATAATGGTACGTCCGCCTGGGGTGAGCCAAATGAAACCAGTCCCGGGTGGGGTGAAGTAGATGATACAGGAGCATCAACTACAGGCTGGGGGAATGCACCTTCCAACGCCCCGAATGCCATGAAATCCAGTGAGTACAGGCCAGACACCAGCTTCCTTGCAGTTGCCCTGGGGATTTTTTTGTTTGGCCTTTTGACTTTCTTACCTGTGGAGGAATTGTTGTCTAGGCCTAAAAGCAATGTTTAATGTTATTTTAGGATTTTGATGGATGAGTATTAAGTTCTTGTAAATGACTGAAACTTTGTCTTTAAAGGTAGTAAAAAATTTCCTAGCTAAACAATTAAATGGGCAGCTCTGATTCTGGAAGTGCTGAAACACAGGAAATGTGTGTTTTTCTCTTTTTCTCTGGC
Organism: Petroica traversi; assembly: GCA_025920805.1. Lineage (NCBI taxonomy): Eukaryota > Metazoa > Chordata > Aves > Passeriformes > Petroicidae > Petroica > Petroica traversi. Next base: position 4,196,899 of record JAHLSL010000059.1, read on the forward strand.
TGCCTACTTGTTACATGGTAAGTCACTTTTTCTGATCGTATCAGGAAAAGGAATACACATTACTGACAAATTTCAGTGTAGAGACCAATACATGGTCATCTATGCTTTGATAATGCAATTTTGAATGTATTTTTTAAAATTGTGTGAGAAAAATTGTAACTTTTAGGAACTATGCTTCGTGATCGAACCTAAATGCCTACAGCAGTGTCTTTCATGAAGGAGATGCTGAAATATTTTGAAAATTTACTGCAAAGTTAAAGTTTTTGCTATATTGAAGAGTTTTTGTGGCTCTTATTCTTGATGTAAGTTGTTTGTATAGTTTTTATTTCAGTAATTTTAAGGAAAAAACAACAGACAAAAGCAATATTACTACCAAAGTCAGTAACATTTGGATGTGAAGTTTCCTGTAGGAACTACTGGAGTTACACAAGTGTTACTGAACTTGATTGATGATGCCCACTGTAAAACTGTTTCCAGCCTAGAAGCTGCTTTTGCAACATGGAATTGTTTGAAATGAAGTGCTGTGTTCTGTATGCTGTTGGGTCATTCTCCGTTTCTCCCACCCCAGTTAAATAATTTGGCCATTTCTGAAACAAAAAAAAAAAGCTTTGCTTCCCTACAGTTACCATTATAGCAGGCTTTTGTGGGTGACAGGCTTCCCGTGCCTGCCACACAGACTTGGCACTTTAAAGATGCTAAGCTGATTTTAGATGGATGTCTTTTTTTCTCTTTAAAAAGACACCTAAATATCACCAAAATAAGAACTTCTGAAATTGATCTATTGAAAATTCTGTTGATTTGTTCATGCTTAATAGTGTCTTCTAAGACTATATGTGGTCACTCACTTACCATGACTGTTGTGTGTGTGCCATAACCATAAACCTGCAACCTGCACATGCTGTTCTGTATGTTCCCAGCTCTAGAGCAAAATCTAGCAATGGGTTACAGAGTAGCTGTGATTGTAAAAGGCAAAAAACCAGTTTGGAGCCTAAAGAAGGAAGCATAGATCATTAACCACCAGTTTAAAAAACTAGATTTATGTAGTTCTACCAGCATTGCATAAGAATATTCTGGCAGAATTAGGAATCAATTGAATTTTCTGTAATTATTTTTTTTAATCTTGAAAATTTCACTTGTGTACTATAGTAGTTGGTATCTTCTTACTCAACAAAAGCAAAAAATTGGGCAGGTGTCCTACAGACAAGTCATTTTTACACCACTCTGCAGATTCATGTTCAAGAATCCAAGAGAGTTGTCAGTGCAGAAAAATAATCTGTAGTCATGTAGTTAAAATAAGTTTCATAGTATATATTTAAGCACTCTCACCAGAAGCAAATTAAAGCTGCAGAGTCTACCAGTAAAACATTTCCAGATTGTGTTCTTGACTCTGCAGTCATAGTACTTCAATGTAGCCTCTTCTGAGTAAGTTGCACAGTTAAAGGGTCAAGAGGTGGATTTATTTGTACTTAGACCGGTATGTTTCATAAGCAGCCTTCAGTTTTAGTATCCAAATGAGTAGCCTTTAAAAAGCTGCTTCCTGTGAAGTATATGAGTGTTTATTTATGATGCATTTTAAGGTATCTCCTAAACCATCATAAAGTGCTGCTGTACTTATTTTCATTATGATCTGGGTAGAGATCCCCATGGTAGACTAATTGCAATTCCTGACTTTTTTTATATTCAGACTTTCTGTTATGTATATTAATATCCTTGTTGCTGTTTTCCACGCTTAAACCCCAAAGAATTAGTTATTACGAAGATGATAATGATGATGATGGAAATCTTTTTTAAAGCAGATAAATGCTAAATAAACAAATATGGGAATAAATGTGCAGAATGAGGAGTTAAAGCAGGAAGAGCTGTTGGATAGTGGACAGGATGAGGACTTGGGCTCCTAATGGCTTGTCAGTAAAAGTTAGAATTCCAAGTTGTGTGGCAGTGTTGGAGAGTAACAGCAAGAAAAGAAGCCTACAGAAAAGTCTGAACTGATGCAGTGAGGTGGTTGTAGCTTTCTGATGTACTTGAATAGCTCTGCAAGTATGTCTCTTTAGTGACATTGTTAGGAACAGAATTTGTAGTAGAGGGTTTGGGATTTTTTTTTGTTTTAAACTACTTTTGGTGTTACTTGTACCAGCGAACAATGTCAGGTCCTTGCCTTCAGATTCTACTTAGTTGTTGTTCCTTAAAGTTAGGGTTTTTTCTTTAATTTTGTGGCAGAGTGTAGGGCAAGGGGAGTGTTAAGGTTTTGAAGTGAGAGAAGAAATAATTGATAAACCACCTGAACCAGAGTCTTCACCACTCCTGGTTTTTGAGTGTGCTTTGAAGGCTTTCATCTGCACTCGAAAATAATAGGTTACCTCTTAAATACAGCTGTGTCTGTATAAGAGGTCCCTATTGCTATTTTATGTTTAAAGGTTTGACATTTCTTTAAAATAGTTGCAAAACATAACATATGAACATGCCACCAAATCTCTTGGGTTTTGGGATTCATGCACAAGTTTTACAGCTGTTACAGTGAAGACACATTTTTTATTTTTTTGTTGTTGTTGTTCCTTTGGGATTCTGATGATCTCAGCTAATGCTGCAGTGTCACATTGCCAGCTGCATGGTATTGTAGACTTGCTTTTGAGCTTCTTTTTTCTTTTTCTAAAGGTTCTAAATCTATGCAAGATGGCTGGGGAGAGAGTGATGGGCCAGTGACAGGAACACGTCATTCCAGCTGGGAAGAGGAGGAGGAGGGAGGAGTCTGGAACACAGCAGGCTCTCAGGGAAGCAGTTCCTCCCACAACTCAACAAGCTGGGGGCAAGGAGGAAAGAAAACTCAAATGAAGGTAAAATGCTTGAATGAGTCATTACTACTACATTGTCTGAAAACAGTCTGACTGATGTGTTTTAGAGCATTATGTAGTTATTTTTTTAAGAAGGTTTTGCAGAGTTACAGTAAGGTTCATCTTAAAATAGTATAAAAAATGGAAGGTTTCTGGATTTGCTTAAATGTGTTACACCTGTTATGACTAATAAATCTTGCAGTAGGTGTCAAATTCTTTTGGTTTGTAAGCTGCACAGCCATTACTAAATGAAAATAAGTACCCCAAGGCTATTTCTCTTCTCTTGCTGACACATCTTTCTGTTAGGCTGCTGCTGTTCTTGCATAGCCTGCTGAAGTTTGGATTCCACAGTCCCTTTGGCACATGAACTTCTTATTTCTAACAACTGTTGGATTTATGTTTGACTTGTTTTTGTTGTTGGTGACATTTGGCCTCAAACAGGAGCAGTAGTTTGGCTGCAGTCCTGAGTAAATTTCCTTCTAAGGCTTGTTTGCATTAAAGTTCCTTAGTACAGTAACACTTGTTACTGTATTAATATTAGAAGGACTATGTTGTCTCCTTCTCATAAAATGGGTAGGACGGACTCAAAAGGCAAGGCAGAGCAGTTTCCTAGGACATGGAAATACTGTTGTGTCATGGTAGAGAATTCTAAAATTCCTGTTTTGCTGATATTACTCTCAGGGACTTTTTTCTCCCTTAAAGCTTTTTTATTTTAACCACCAAAATAACTGACAATTTTTTTCCCTATTGAACTGTGGTAGTGTCAGTTTTGATGATCTGTAAATTACACTAAGGCCAAAGAGAGAGCCTGGTAAGCACAGTGCCTGTGCAGAAGATGCCATGCTAAAGGGAAGAAAGGCAAGGAAGAAATCTGCGTCTGGAAATCTGCTCTAGACTAAAGAATGTCTTAAACTGTAACAGAGGAAAAGATAAACGATGTTCACAAAGCTTTCCAGATTGCAGAATGAAACTGAACATGTGATAAACATTCTACATGACAATGTTCAACCAGTTTGGAATACCTAACAGTGAGCAATTGTACCAGATGCAATATTTGGTAAATGTTTCAAAAGATGTAAATATTTAAAGTAATTCTTTCAGGAGATTAATTTCTCTGATACCAGAATTTTCATTTTAAACATGCACATCTCAAGGATAAAAGAGAATTTAGGGAATCAAGAAGTTTCTTTAAAAATGTTTTTGTCTCTTTTTTTTTCAGTGCGCATTAAAAGGAGGAAATAGTGATTCATGGATGAACCCTTTATCCAAACAGTTTTCAAATATGGGCTTGCTAGTAAGTAATTTTTTTAAAAAAAGAAAGTCCTTAAAGCTTACAGCTTTAAGTAAGTCAAACTATCAGCTGTTTCACAGTTACTTATCTGCATCTGCTGTGCTGGGATATTGATTATAATTCTGTCATAGCTGGCTCAGAAAGGCTTCTCAGAAAAAATCCCAATTCTACTTTAATTCCTGAAGTTATTTTATGATAGCGCTTGTTCTGAGGTTGCAATTTCCTTGCAAGTGATAGATTCGGTAGGGAGATGTGTGTTTTCTTGGTTTGTTTGTTTTTGGGGAGAGGTGTTGCTTTTTTTTGTGTGGGGTGTTTTTTTGTTGCTTTGTTCTTCTGTTTGGGTTTTTATAATTTTATTTCATAACATGCTGTTTATAACACTCAAGAGAAAGGCTCCTGTCTATAGTGCCAGACATCTGTGATAAGTCCAAGGTATTCATTCTGAATCTCAGCCACCTATCTGAAAAGGAGATTTACAGCCCTGTTTGTCTTTGTTGAATTTACATTTGGAATACAGCAGGGTCTTTTAAGAACAAAAAGGGCTCGTTATGTATCCATAAGTAAAGATTGTTTGGTAAAGTGAACAAATAACTGTGACATCATCAAGAAAAAGACAGAGCTGTAGGGAAGTATTTCAAAAATAGTTCTATGTAATTTTTTTAGGAACTTCTGACAAGCTAATTTGTAAAATATTTTGCAGAACACTGTGCAAGTTGTCATCCTGTGCAGCAGGAATACTATGTAATGCTGGCTATCAAAAGATAATAATACAGACTTTATGTGAGAAGTCCAGGGCTGCACAAGCTGTCACTGACATGCATAGGATTAGTTTGCAATGTCTTTGGCTCCCAAGCTGTAATTCAGTTCGCTAGATTGTAGATGCTTCTGAAAGCTATGGGAGTGCCCTGCAGCGGGCTGCCGACTGAAGGATCCCATGGCAGCATGTCTCGACATTTGATGACAGGACAGGGTGTGAGGATGAGCTATCATTTTGGCCACAATTTCCAGTATTTTGCCACTCAGCCACTGGAACCCAAGGCCAGAAGTTCATTTATGGAGCAGCTCTGTGTTCCTCTTTCTGTGTCACTCCATTCATGTGTCTGGTTTCATATGAATAAATCTGCCATGCACAGCAGTAGGGGTTTGAGGCAAGGTGTGTCCAGCATGAGATCAGAAATCCTTGTGTTCAGGCCTAGTTTAAAGTAAAGCTTTCATTAGCACAAGCATGTTCTTCCTGTATTCCACCTTTCTGAAATATTTGTCAACATTGCGTAGAAGTCAGAACTGAATGTTTGGTTTTTTTTCCCCAGAGTCAAACTGACGACATTCCAGGCAGTAAGATGGACTTGTCTGTAGGTGCGTATATTTTAATTTCAGTGCATTTTAAATGTGAGATCACATGTGGTATTCTTATGAGGATGATGTGCTGAACTCTGGAAGGCTTTGACCCTTACTTCTAGCACTCTCATAAGAGTAGAGTAAAAAACATCCTCTGTTTTGTCTGCAAGCTTTGACTCTGGTGTGCAGGATTGAGATGTGTACCTGTACAGAGCAGAGCTGTAACTTGAAAAGGAGGCATCTTTTAAGACTGTTTTAATCTTTGTAGTTTGTGTTTATTGATACTGTTTTAAGAAAATTAAAGTCTTTTTCGTCTGATGGAAGTGTACTGTTTTCCCTTTATGCCAGTAGGACATCCCATTTACTACAGCTTCCTGGAGGGTGATGTGTTTCTATTTTCACCATGTTGAGTCTTTTGTTGGCAAATGTTTTGGGTAACTTTTCTCAGCAGCAGTTTCTGTCTCCTACTTCTCAGTGCACAATCATATTATATAGTTTTGCATGGAATTCCATTTTCTTTTTCTTATACTTTTTAAAACTCTGTGCATGTGGTGGGGGAGATGTACTTAATAGAGGTCTTTTCCACACTAGGGAGTGAACTTCATCTTCCAAGTCCTTGTTTGATTTAGTGTTTTTAACACCTCCTAATGGTGCGAAAAGTCCAAGAATTGATAGGGTCTTTTTCTTAAGAAGATGGTTTAACCTGTTCTATGTTTCTGCATGTAGAGAATTCAGGACTTCATCTTTATTCATACACAAGTGTTTTTGCCTGCTGTAGAGGATAATTCAAACTTTCCACATGTTGACAGTTGTCTTGTACTACAAGCTATTCTTTAGCCCCCTGCACTATTTATAGCTCTAGTTGACACCTTCAAAAGACAAGACTCACATGACAGATTTCAAGGTTGCGTTAGAATTTTCTATCAATGGGATAAAGGAATGCAGTCATCTCCTTCAGTGAGACCTTGTTTACACTGAAGTTTAAGCAGCTGCCTCAGCACTAAGTGACATGCAAATCTGTGCTTCAGGCCTTCAGAGGTGCTCTTTTAATGCTCTGTGTATTTTACAAGGCATCATTCAGTAATGTTTGAGGAGTTGATTGGATCATCAGGCTAACCCGAGAGACAGAAGGGTGTTTCTATGGCTTAGTCATCTTGTGCTGGCATTGACCCAGTTTCATTTCAGACACTGATGCAACTATGCCTCGCTTTCAGTTTCTTTTCAAGCAACTAATGGCCAGGGCTTCCTGTGTGGAATTAAAGCACACGAGCCTTTTGGTAGCACATTGCTGGCATGCTGTGCAGTGGTTTGATGTAGGTATTGATGGCACTGAGCTGTGTGTGACACTTCGTGACTGCTTCTGCAGAGCCAGTTGTAGCCTTTTAGGATATGTTAGAAAGGGATCAGAGAGTCACAAGCTCAGCCAGGTCAGTATGACTCCAGTTCTCAGCTATGATATGTAGGTGATTTGTCAACTGTTTTGTGATAAATTATGTTGAAGGCACCTGAAGGGATGAAGCTGGATCAGCTTTGAAAGCTGTGCAGTTAAGAAAAACCTATGCAATTAGTGGTCAGTTTCATAGCTTCTTGACAGTGGCATAGCTGTGAATATTAATAGATTGGGATTGGACATGAAGAAGAGTTGGTGGATTTGAGAAGCTTTTTCAAGAAACACTGTCTTGAAGGTGTTAAAGTGATTAGCTGTCTGCTCTGATAAAGATTTAGTGTTTTGTCAGTGGGTTACCTATCACCAACTTCCTTTGGAAAAGTCATAGATTTTCTTGTTAATTGTACTGACATGTTTTTATAATGGTTCTTGGAAAGACCATCTGTGCTACTAACTAAACAGTATTCTTTAAAAATACCAGTAAAGCTCATTTCTATCACATCTGTATTTTAAAAGGAAGATATTTTCCATCTACTTCAATATAGCTGTGGCACCTGTGATAGCTTACAGTTGCCACATATGACTAGAAAAAATGTTCCTTGGCAATAGTTCAGGTAGAAAACCTCCAGTCAGCTCTTTGGCTATTGAAAAAGCTTATAGAGAAAGTCAGTGTCTTGTTCACTGTGTATGTTTCAGTTTGGTCATCTGTTACTGACATATACTCCCCCAGGTTACTGACTAAACAATGGCAGGAGACTTTAGGGGGTGTTTGAGAAGTGTCTGTTACTGATTGTGTTATTGTGCACAGGCTGAGGGAGATCGGTTGTCTGTCTGAAGTTACAATACACCAGTTGATCTCTTGTGTTCGAGCGTTAGGTGCACGTGACTGTAGGAGAATTTTGACCAAATTGTGCTTGTGACCAAATTTTTCAAAATATCTCAAAGAATTTCTCAATGTCAAACCCAGTAAAGGCTAAGTAGAATACATGGAGAACTTCAATAGTGGTCTTTCTACATACTGAATACCAACAAATAGCAGTGCAGGTGTTGGGAGACACAGAGAACTAGGTATTAATTAATGTAATTAGTTGAAACGTATCTATCTGTGCATAAATTGAGAGAAATAACTTCACATTAAACTCTGTAAAGTAAATTGGCATGTTCACTGTTAAATGAGACTTCTACATTAATTTTTCAGCACTATTAATACCAATTGTAGCTATGCTAAATTATAAGACAGATGTCATTTATTCTGTGATCTTAAAGATTATTTCTTTGGCTGTGAACCTGCTGTCATAAAAAATGGTAGAGATTATTTGCGCTAATTTCTTCTTTTTTTACAGGTGGTCTCCCAGATAAGAAGTTTGAGGTAGATAAACGAGCCATGAATCTCGGGGATTTTAATGACATGATGAGAAAGGATCGATCTGGGTTCCGTCCACCTAATTCCAAAGACATGGGAACCACAGATAGTGGGCCTTATTTTGAGAAGGTGAGAGAAGTATATTTAGATAAATTAATGTCAACCTATATGTTCAAGATCCCACTTTTACTCCACTTCTCTGGAGTTGCTAGAAATTCAATAACCCTGAATGAGCTCAGTAGTAAAAGGTGTGGGGTAGTTATATCGGTAGAACGAAAGTGTATATAAAAACAGGTGTCAAGTGTACACAGACAAATTGGGGAGAGTGAGGCTTTTTATTGTAGAATAGACTGCTTTTGATGATGACAGAAATTCCTTTTTTTTCTTGGAAGGGTAAACTACTGGTTGCAATGACATTCATTATAGGTTTCATCATGGTGATTCTTTTGGCTACTAACTACAGTCATCTACTGTAAAAAACCAGTTTGAGATCGAAGTAAATATAAGTAATCACAGTCTTTCAAATTTTTTTCTTCTTTCATGTCTGACATTTATTGGAAACACCCTTTCTAAATTCCACAACCCCTTATGCTTTATGTCCATGTACTGTAAGCTTCTGTATGACATCTGTTTCTCTGTGACATCTGTTGAACGTTATGGTAGTGTTTCTTCCATATTCTTGCCTATTTTAAACAGAAGCTTTCACTGTTATTATCAAATATTAATTGCTTCACATTATGAATTGGAGAGTGTCCAATAGATTCAGAATGCTCTAGGGCTGTTTTTTTTAGATACAGTTTATCACATGTAAAATGGAAAAGAAATTTGGTTTAAAAATTCTGAAGGCGTGTTAACTGTCTAGGAATTTTTTAACTCCTCCATTTTGGTGTAACGAGCCAAAAAGCAGTTTTGTCAACTCCCTCTGGTGGCATAATTAATAAATACCATAAGCAAAGCTAATGCGTTTCCTAACAAATTATGCTGGCAAGGGTGTGCTAACATTGGGAATTCATTCAAGATTCATTTTTTTCTGTAGTGGAAGTAGCCACTATCAGAAACTCATTTCATGAGAGTTCAAAATGCATTTTTAAAAAGAAAACAGGAGTTTATCGATTATCTCCTTGGATCAAAATCTTAATTGTCAAGTGATCATTTGAATCAGAAGTTTTGTCCTTGTAACTGCTATTATAAATTAACTTTGCTTCTTCCTAGTCACTCACCGTCCCTCTTTCTCTCCTCTTGCGTTCTGTTGCTTCACTAACCAACTCCTGCTGTTGGCTAACTGCTGCTTCAGCTGACTTTGCCTTTCTCCAATCAAGATGGGTGCCTTGGGGATGAGGCTCCCTGCTCTCCCTTCTCCCCTTCTCCCAGCTACAAGCTGTCTCCCTCTGGTTCCACACTATCCAACGTCGGCCTTGGGGCAATCGGCTCAGGGCTCAGTCCCCAAAACTTCGCTGCTAGACAAGTAAGCAGGCCACCTTATAAGATGCATTGTTATAAGGCTGCAACCTGGGCTTAATCCTGGTTAGTTGGTTGCTTGCATTTGTTTTTCTGCTGAATAGATTAAAATTGTTAATGGAAATTTCAGCTGTGTCAGTCCATTGAGAGTCAGTCCGCTTTGGTTCCTAGCATCAGAACGTACTCGGTCTGGTTTTCTTGGCCTCTTCCTAAATCACAGTGCAACAGGTAGATGTGCTTTTCAGAAGTCATGAAGTTAGTGGCATCCTTTATTTTAATTGCTGGCTTAAAACCCAGTTGGAGGCTGTTGATTTGCCTCATCAGACCCAACACTGAATTTTTTCAGGCTCCACTCAAAGACCTTGTATGTGGAAATGTGCCTTTAAAACATCGCAGTGATTTGGCGTTGTGCCTGTTCCCTTCTCCCTTCCTCACAGTTCAAAGTAAGGATTGATTTAGTAGCCCTAAAAATTCTTGAAGCGGCAATATTTTTTTGTACAAGGGAAATGGTGGGGAAGGAATTAAGTGATTAACTGCAATTTGGGAGAATTTCTTTCTATTATGCTTTGCATTACTCTAGAAGAAAATAGTTTAGGAATACTAGGAAATGAAAGAATAGTACCTAATTATTGCAGCTGGTCTAGCTTATGTAGTCACATGCCTAACATGATGGTGTTTCTTTGTGTTGTCTTTCTGTTTCTATGTAACACAGTGTTGAACATCAGATTAAGTCTAAAATTTGCAGCATGTTGTTGATCTCAGTTTGCTGAACTCTGTAGAGTTATAGGGAGGGCTGAAAGTGTAACAGCAGATTCAAGGCCTCTCAGAAATTTTAATATGTAGTTAACTCCAGCTGGCTCTTTCCAGAATGAAACCTCTTGTCTTTTGGGATTTTTTGTTTGTCTTCCTGTATGCTTAGGCGTTGCTTCTGAAGGAGAAGAAACTTTAAAGTGGAGGGGAATGCAGGTGAATGAGGCAATCCATAGTCCTGCCGGTGTAGAAGCAGGAGGAGAGACTTGTGTTTGAGCAAAAGGATAGCAGAGGATGCACAGTATTAATGGTAGGAGTGTTATGCACAGTGTCACGGTAGGATTTGTGAAATCCTGGTAAATAAGGGAAGGAAAGGTTTTAGTGAAGGCCTGCACAATCCCAGTTTGGAAGAATGATGAATTTATGTTGGGTGCAACAATGCTGTCATGGACAGGCAGTAATGGCTGAGGAGTGATAAACGGACTCTTTAGAGCCCCCAGGTATGTGAATGTCAAAGACATCCTGATACACAGCAGAAGATGGGAAATTTTGAGCATCTTGAAACTGAAAGGACAAAATCATGGCACATAAGGGTACCTTGGAGTATGAGCTCCAGTTTTAAGAGGCAAGAGAGTGTAGCTGTCTTAATGCAGGAGACTTCATAACATTTCTAACGTTTTTTGAAAAAAAGGTCTGCTCAAGAGGCTGAAATTGTGAAACATAATCACAGGTGTTCTTTGGTCTTTTTTATGCATTAGGGTTTATTACAGAAGTTGCTTACAAATCAGTAAATACTTCTCATTAAAAACTCATACAGCAAGTATTCTTGTGTTAGAAAATAAATCACTGAAAGAAAGCAAAAACCGCAATTCTTTTTCTCACTTGAAAATTTTTGTCAAACTTAGTGGGAGAAAAGAGGAAAAAATATCCAGATCCACAATGTTGATGTTTTCGTGGCAGAAGTAAAATTCGTGGTACTATTTTGCAATTCAAATTTCAGTTAATGAAAGGCTTGGAGAGGAAATAATTGCCTTGTAAGTGATATCTCAGCAATCTACTCAGGAGAAGTACCTGTCTTCTTTAAATGGGGGACCAGAATTCTTGTTGGCACAGTCTTGCCTTACTTTTAAGCCAATGGAATGGAATTTTTAGTTTGTTTTTTGTACTCCAGGTTTCCATTTCCCAATAAGTAAAGTGCAAAATATTAAAACGTTTGCTTTGTCGTGTTTTGAAGTAAGTAGGTAAGCATCACCCTACAGTGTTAGAGGAGAATCAACTTGCATCTCAAAAGTGTAGTACAGTCATTTTAACCCAGGTGGAATACTACTGATTCTAGCCAAACGTCTGTAATCCTAAGGGAACACTGTTTAAGTCAGTACTTGGCTCATGTTACTGATATGTAGTTACTAGCATAGAAATCCATTATCCTGCAAGATTTATCTTCTCACTACTGCTTTAATTTTATAGGGTGGCAATCATGGTTTGTTTGGAAACAGCACAGCACAATCGAGGGGCATGCACACACCAGTGCAGCCACTAAATCCTTCCCCCAATATCCGGGCGCAAGTGCCTCCCCAATTCCTTTCTCCCCAGGTAAGGAATTTATGGCAATTGATTTCTTGTAAAAGTAGAGTTACAGCCTTCGGAGAACATCATTGAGGTTACTTCTACACTTACCTTAGTCTCAACTTGATGTTAAGAAATGGAAAAATTAAATAAGATAAAACCATTAAAATTCATAGTGAAAGTACTTAAAACTCAGTGCAGAAGCACTAGCATTCTATCTTGTTCCAAGGCAGTTGATGGTAAATGCTCGCTACCAGTATTTTTAAGCCTAAAAAGTGGATTTGGGAATCCTGTGTCTTATACAGGTTTTTGCGAAGTATTTTAAAAAGATCAAATAAACGTGAAAGCTTAAAGTGTTTCTGAAGTGTGACAGGTTGCTTAATTTTTTTAATTAGTCTTGTCCTGTGCTTTCTGTCCCTCCCAAAAGAGGTTTGATGAAGGGCTACATGTTACATTTACATCGCAGATCTTAATCTGAAGACCTCAGGGTCTCTGAATGTACAAATTCACCTTTTGCTTTGAAATTGGTGAACGATTGTTGAGATTGTCTTGAATTGTGCTTGTGTAACTCTAAAATAATGCAGGGAGAAATGGGGGGGATTCTTTTCCATCTACTCCTGTCTTTTACTATATCTTATTCAATATACAAAGAGATTAACTCTTTCTCTGAGGCTCTGTTTTTTTGCTCCAGTGACTGCCTGAATGCCTTTCTTTTCCCTTGTCAAGCAGTAGAGTTTTAATGTGATAATGCAGTACTGTGATTACTGGTTAGCTGCATATATATCAGCATTTAAATTTAGTGCAGTCTCTTAACACCTGATTGGTTGGGGGAGGAACCTTTGTGTGTGTGTCTGCATCTGCACATGTAATACTGTACACTGTCAATCAAGGTATTCACTCTGCCCAAGTTATAGATTGTGCATATTTAAATGTGATGTATCAATAAATCGGTAATGTCTTTACCAGAACACCATTGAAGATTGGTGTCATACTTGTTTCTTTATAGAAATACTTGTACTTCATATTTTCCTCGTAGCAGTGCATTCAGGATATGTAACTGGTTTCCCTGCAGGTTTCGGCCTCCATGCTCAAACAGTTTCCTAACAGTGGCTTGAATCCTGGTCTTTTCAATATGGGCCCCCAGCTTTCTCCACAACAGATTGCCATGCTGAGCCAGCTTCCACAGATTCCCCAGTTTCAATTAGTAAGTAGCTAGTAATCTTGTGAGACAAGACTGTTTACAATTTGTCTACTGAAAGAGTTTTCTTTTTATGCTTATTCCAATTCTGTTTTGTTCTTCTGATGTTATTTTGTACAAGTATTCCCTCTTTGCTATATGGGGTAGTAAAACTCTACTAGAAGGAAGCAGGTAAAACAAATAGGCCCATGTAATTATTGTGGATTGCAGTGGGTTAGTAATGACTCTAAGCCATGTTTTTGTACAGAAAGCAGTTGTTGATTTTTAATGACGTTTTCTTCAGTCTTGTAGTCGTAGTGATGATAATAAAGCAGGTACGAGTAATTCTGTTGCACAATGTTAAATTAGAAATGAGTGAGGGATATGATGCTCTTCTAATGCATTCATCGTCATCTTATTTGAGTGAGTGGAATGAGAAACAGTTTACCGAAGTTCAGAGCAAGGCATTTGCTAGTGAATAGCTCCTGGCAATTACATTCTGCTTGATGAGCTCTGTATTTTCACTCTTCCCACCCCCACTTATCTCGTAGGCTTGTCAGCTCCTCCTTCAGCAGCAGCAGCAGCAACAGCTGATACAGAGCCAGAGAAAGTTATCTCAAGCTGTACGACAGCAGCAGGAGCAACAGGTGTGTGGCACTGTTTTTGTCAATGATATGAAGTATGAAATGTGCTAGGGAAATGCAATCTGCAGTAGAGATGGTGCTGGCTTCAGTAACATCATCTGCTCTCTTCATTTTGCAGTTATGGAGAGCAGAGTCTTTTAGATCTCTTCTAAGTCACTATATCTTTTCGTTTACTGGAATTCTATGTTACAGTATAACAAATATGAAATGGTTTTTTTCTTTCATTTGCAGATTGCTCGTATGGTGAGTGCCCTCCAGCAGCAGCAGCAGAGGCAGCCTGGCATGAAGCATTCGCCATCCCACCCTGTGGGGCCTAAGCCACATTTAGACAGCATGGTACCCAATCCTTTGAATGTGGGTCTCTCAGATTTACAGACCAAAGGGCAGATACCTGGATACGGTTCAGGTGGTAAGTGCTCTGTGGAAGGAGGTTTGGTGCATTGCCTGTAGTTTCCCTATTATTCATGCGAAAATTGTGTTAGTCACTTATGTCTGGGTCCAGGAATGAGTAATTTATGTGTAAGCATTAGGGTGAAGGTTATGCCAAGTGTCAGCTTTGAACCAGACGGCATTATTTTTCATTATGTGGGATGAAGACAAACCTAAGAAGAAAGCATATCGTGGCACTTATTTGCAAGATGCCCCTTGAACTTGAGCAGACTCTTTGTTGTTGTTTTTTTTTTTTCACCTTCTTCTTATGACCACAATGACTCCCGGTTTAAAGATACTTAAAACACAATATGACAATGGAGTTTTGTTTTCTTGTTTCACAGGCTTTGGCTCAAGTGGCATGGATTATGGCATGGTGGGAGGGAAAGAGGCTGGAACAGAATCTCGCTTTAAGCAGTGGACTATGATGGAAGGGCTGCCCTCTGTGGCTTCACAAGATGCCAATATGCACAAAAATGGTGAGAAGGGGAATTTTTGGAATGCCCTTGTGGGATCATCTTGCCAGAGGTGAAATAACTTAGATGAAACTTTGTCTTGCGTCTTGAGTGTTTTTTGTGTTAATGTATCATATTTCTAAGGATCCTAACCTTTCCCAAGTGTAAATGTATGTTTTTAATGCTTCAGGTGCAATAGTGCCCCCTGGAAAGGCTCGCGGAGGATCGCCCTACAACCAGTTTGACATAATCCAGGGCGACCCACTCAGCAGCCACGCAGGCCCTGCTGGTGATAGTTGGTTACCTGCCAAATCTCCACCAACAAACAAGATCGGAAGTAAATCCAGCAATGCCAGCTGGCCTCCAGGTATTACATAATGGAAGGGGTTGTGTTCTGACTTCCGGATAGATGTGCTGGACCTTTCCTTGTCATAATTATTTAAATAACCACTCCAAAGGAAATACTTCTGTGGCTTGGCCTGTCTTGGTTTTGAAATTTCTTCAGAACATAAATGTTGAATTTCCATTAAAACAGTGCTGGGCTGAGTATGAACTAACTGCTGAATTGCCTGAGTAGTGTTTGGTTTGTGTTAGGTGGACTTGTATCTCCTGTGGTTTTGGGCCTTTACATGTTTTTGCACAATACGCAACACCATCTCCCTTCTTTTGTACTGATTCCTTACTTGTGCTGTCTTAGGCTGACACAGAGTGTGAAACTTGTTACGGTAGTGTGGAATCAGAAAGAATAAGATGTGAAGTAGGGGCTTTTTTGCTATGGTGGGAACACCACGCTGTTGTGGTTCATCTTTGTTCATGTCACATAAAGTGTAGAAGAGTGTTACAAGGCTTCAGTTATGCTCAGGAATCTTGTAGCTTGGGTAGAACTCTCTTACTTTTAGGATGACAGGCTGGTGCACACTTTCTAAGTTCTCTAGTTTTACTGGCAGAATTTTATGTTTCTGCTAGAAAACTCTGTAGGAAAAGTATATATTAATTTGAATACCCACATAATTCTGTATTTAAAAGATTGATTTAAACAGAGTGGTGTCCTTGAAGTTTCACAGATTAATCACCAATGCTGTTCAGCAAATAGTGCATACTGTGATTTTTCTGTTGTCTGGAAGACAGATGTGTTCCAGGAAAACTTGACTAACTGCAAGCCCTCTGCTGTGTATCCCCTCAAGCACAAAAAGTAAAAGTCCAGGTACAGCTCTGGAGTAAAGCAGTAGCACAGACTTTGCATCAGAAAACCTAGGAACCTAGAAAATGTAGTTGAAGATTTTTATGAGGGAAGCCCTCGGTGTCTAACTTCAGCAAGAAAACATTTTCTGATGAGCTAAAAGAGCTAAAGAATTAGTTATCTCAAAAACATCTGCACATCCAAAAATTTTCATACTGCTCACTGCATCCTGTACAGGTGTATTTGTGTTTTGCTTCTGCCGGTCTGGTTTTTAAGTAGGGAGGAGCTTTTTGGACTGGAGTTGCTGTTCATGATGTCAGAAACTCTGAAAATGTAATCATTTCCCAGACCTCACTCACAGACTCATTGTTGCTGAACTTGTTCCCTTAGTCACAATTCTCCTGTATAATACAGAGAAACATAGTACTGCTTGGACTGTTACAAGAGACACAGGATTATCAGCTCTGCCGTGTTTCCAGGTTTAGGAGCAGCCTCTGGCTTTGGCAAGATGCTTAGTACCAAAAATGTTACAGAAGTGAGAAGCTGGATAGCTACTCTTTGCCCCTTGTTGATATTATAGAGCTTCCCTAGTAATACCTTTAGTCCCACTGTCAGTGATAAGTAAATTTTTTTGTTGCTAACTGCCTCACCACTGTGACAGGATAAGCGAAATTCACAAATTCTGAACATAAAATTTCACTGAGGTCCTCAGTACCATCCCTCATTTCTTGTGGAGCAGCCCAAGACTATGATTGCAGGCCTCATGTATCAGATCCTGGGTTTTGGCAGGAAGCATTTATTCAGTTATTGCTGTTTTGCTGTTCTACTCTTAAGAGATCCATAGGCAGCTGGGACAAGTTACTGTTCCATAACCATCAGCCAGTTGAGCTGTCTCATAGTCTAACTTACGGGCTTCACTGACAAGGAAAACTTGAAATCATGATCTACTTTATCAACGCAACACCCCTGATGAAGAACGAAGACCTAAAATGGCTTTGTACTCTAAATCCTTCTCTACAAGCTTGTAGATGAGGTCCTCTGTCAGTTCCTGGCACAGAGAGAGAATTCTTCCTCCCAGTGCCAGAAAACAAGTTGTTAACAAAAATGAGTTTACAGGAGAAAACCTCTTGAAATAGGTGCATTTTTCATTTGAATGAAAGCAGTGGTCACTCAGCATTCACCCTGACTACACCTTTCACGTTTTCCTCCTAAATGCCATCTGCTGCAGAAATTCTGCCCTTCAAGAGAGCAGTATTGTTCAGCACAAAGATAAATGAAGTGGTGCCCAGTCAAACTGATATCACAGCCGCAGGTGAGAGCAAGTTTTGCTGCATTGGTGAGAACTATGTCTTTTGGTTATGTTGCACAAACTTGCATACTTAGGTAATACCTAACTGTAGTTTTCCCGTTCGAGGTCAGTCATACTTTAAGCATACCGGCCTGGATGTGTCTGTCATGTTTTTCACAGTAATCTTACATTTGAACATTTTGAGACAACCTTTCAGATATCAGTGGAGAAATGCATTTCATGTCTTCTTTACTGCCTAGAAATAAAAGAGCATGTCTGTAGACAAGAGTTGGTGAATGTGCATGATAATAACTATCAGCCTCAAAGGAAAGTTTGGAAATTTGTCAGTGTGCTGAAGTTCAAGAAAATGCTATTCCAGAGCAGGGTTACAATCATGAGTGAATGTGTTCATAAACAATAATATGCCTGATCCCTAGAGCCTTGTTTGTACATTCATTAACCTTTTGATTAGAGCTTTCTGTGCACTTAATTGTCAGTCTCAACAATTCTCAGAATCTTTGCAGGAAGAAGACTTGGACTTACCTTTTTTTTTTCCTCTAAACAAGTTCCCATTTCCATGTTCTAACCTGTGTTTGTAGATTCTTTGTCTCAGAACAGAGAAGATATTTTTAGTAGACCCAAGGGCTGTATTCCTTCTTCCTTAAAAAAAAGTGATCGTGCTTGTCAGGGGACAGCAGTATTTTGGCAGTAGCTGTGCAGAGTCATTTCTTGATGCAGTGCTGATTGCTCATAGTGTTAGAAGAGTTGATACCTGGATTATTTTGTTGAGTTACTAAAGACTGGGGGATGCCATTGATGTTTATGTGAACAATTCCATTACTCCTGCTATGGTAGAACCATGGTGCAAATGCTGGAATTAAGAGGATATAAATTTTAAATAGGTGGGAGCTTTTTTCCACCAGGAGTAGTAAACTTCTGGGTTTGTTGCTTTCACCGCTTCTTGAGACAGATGGTACTAACCAGTTGAAACAGTGATTGGATAAAATCATGGAAAAACACTTTCACAAGCTGGTGCTAGCAGATAGTGGCTATTTGTGCCAACTTAGGGTGGCTGTGATTACTGGGAGAGTGTGAGACCAGTAGTCCACAGATAGTGTCCAGGTTTGTGTTCTGTCCCTTTATGGTATTTCTCCTACTGCTGTTGGCAAAACGCTGGACTAGATGGAACACAGTTCTGACCCAGTGGGACATTCTTTTGTCTTCTCTCAGATTCTCCTGTGCATTATCACAGTCTAATACTGTCCTTGCTGTGGCAATAGCTTGAACCAGTAGTATCATATTTTCCTTCTGTATTTGTCTGTGAAAGTCATAGTCTTGACTATACTTCTTCGTTGCAAAGGTGACTGAAATGAACCCTTCTGTGCCAGATTCATCCTATATTGCTTCATTCTAGAGAGTGCATCTTGAGTCCTGCTTTTAGTAATGGATGTTTTATTGCACTCAAATATTCAATTACTAATTATTTCAGAAATTCCAATTGGGAATTCTGTAATCTGGACTTGTATCTGCAAGGAATGAATCTGCCACCTTTGCACTAGTCTCACATATATTGTCACATCTTATTTGCAACTTCTTTACATGTTTTTGTGTTTCTCAGTTTTACTTTTGCACCACTGCTTCCAAAACTGACCACAGCACTTGATTCATTGAAGGAACCAAGTTACTGATCTTTCTTACAGTAACTGGAGTCTTTGTGTGTTCATATTAAATATAATTCATCCTCTTGGCTTAAAATTCTGGCATGCCTGGAGCCATAGTTTAAACTAAAGCATGATAAGTATATCCCGTCTCATTGTGAAGCATGAAGAATATTAATGAGTATTACATTACTTTTACCACACGGCATCTCATCTCAGTATTGATGGGTAATGTATAAAGTGTGTGTGTACATTAAGTGGGATGTGTCAAATGTGTTTCCAAACTCCTAAGGTGGGTAGCCTTTCCTTGAGAAAGGTTTCTGCACACACATGAAGAATGAGTACAGAATCTGATTTTACATATTTTATATAGAATTCATTAAAACTGTTGAAACCTCATCTAAATGTATCAAAGCAGAAGCACTTAAAGGGATACTGGATGCACTTGTACTACCTTTTTTTGTAGTGTAGATATGTATTGAGACACCAGAGCCAGTGCTGTGGGAGGATTTGTGAAACAGATTACAATTCCAACATGGAGTCTCTCTTTTGCTGCTGAGGAACAGTGTAGAAGACAATTGTTTGCCCTCTTGAAATACCTTGAGCAATTATTTCTAGTAAGTGACATTTCCCTGATTACATCTAATTCCTTTTTCTCTCCTGTGCCAGAATTCCAACCAGGAGTGCCATGGAAAGGTATTCAAAACATTGACCCTGAATCTGACCCCTATGTGACCCCTGGAAGTGTGCTGGGGGGGACAGCCACATCTCCCATTGTAGATACTGACCACCAACTTCTGCGGGACAACACCACAGGTAAAACAGTGAACAGCTGGTCTGTGATTATTAAAGTCGCTCTGATACTCGGGATTATTGTGATGTTGCTGTCATAGCAGGCAAACAGTGCTGTGTTTGCCTGAGAAGGGAGCTGCATGCCTTTGCACTGTGCCTGAGATCAGCTCAATGCCAAGTTTGGCATTGGTAGAGGTGTGACTCTCCTGAGGTTTAATAGTGTTACAGAAACTTTGTGAACTTGGTCTCCTCTTTCTCTCTCCTCTTCTCTGTGATAGGGTCTAATTCTTCCCTCAACACCTCGCTGCCTTCACCTGGTGCCTGGCCCTACAGTGCCTCTGACAATTCCTTCACCAACGTTCATAGCACTTCAGGTATGCTGGCTCTGAAACTCACCCAGACAAAGCATTTTCACTTAGCACTAGTTCATTGTTGTTCCACTTGGAGTATAATATTTCATTGTGTATAACAGTAACTTTGAACATACGCCCCTCCTTCTTCTTCCCCCAGCCTTTATATGCTGAGCATGACTCCATATGGTTGGAATATCCCTTTGCACAGTTAGGGTCAGCTGTCCTGGCTGTTACCTCCCAGCTTCTTGTGCACTTCCAACCCTTCTGCTGGTGGAAGGATGTGAGAAACAGAAAAGGTCTTAATGCTGTGTAAATACTGCTCAGCAGTATAAGTAAATCATCTGTATTATCCATGCTGTTCCCAGCACAAATCCAAAACACAGCCCCAAACACTATGAAGAAAATTGACTCTACCCCAGCCAAAACCAGCGTATTATGCTAGTTAAAGAATAGAATAGTAGGAAGTATCAGGTGCAAAAGGAAAGATCAAACAGTGTATGTACAATCTGTTGACATGTCTTAATTTTTGAAATTATGTATATGTATGCTTGTATATGTATTGGTAAAGGTGAGTGATTTTATTTATTTTAACTTTAGAGCATGGGAGTGCCCTGAAGGGCATGTTTTTGCCTTGCCTTTTATAGCGCTCATCATTCCTTGAAATCTGGACAGTGAGAACATTTATTCCTCTGGCTTTTAAATTGGCCTGTAAATATAAACTTAAATATCTGTCTTAGATCCTTCAAAACGTTTTCAAAGCTTTCTGGTAAAAAACTGTTTCTGCATCCTCTTCAGAGTAAAATGCTGAAAATACTTGCTCCAAATGAACTGGTTTGGATTTTAAGCTTCTTGCAAATGTCAAGAGTTTTTTCTTGAGGACATCATTGTCTTGGCAATTACTTAAAAATTAAGAACTGTGTATAAATAGAAGAGGTGATGAACAGAGCTGGGAGCTACATCTGGCCTGAACTTAGGTTTTTTCATCATACTGAATAAAAGCTGTGTTCAGGCGTTACCTCAACATCTTCACAAAATGCATTGAAAATGCTCTTTAGTCCTTAAGAAAAACTGACTTCCTGCCACCCATTTGTGAACCGGCTTTGGTTTGAAGCAGTGTATGCAGCATTCTAGTGATATAGGAGATTCCTCTGTTACAGCCTGAGGAAAGGAGTGGCATGTAGCACCTTCTTGCCTTTGCTTAATGTACTGCAATCAGCTACATTATCGTAAATTATCTAGCTATATTACTTTTTTTAATCAGCATATATTAAATAAGCAAAGATTAACTTACATCTAGCATGGGGGTTTTTTTGTGTGATACTTCAACTATTGTATGGTTCTGTGCTTTGTGCTTATCTCCAATATAGGTGCAGTTGAAAGGTTTACTGTGATAGGCTAAGTACTTAATCTCAGAAGTTTCTCTAATAAATACAATTTCTTTAATCTTCCAGCAAAATTCAGTGATTACAAATCAACATGGTCCCCAGATCCCATAGGACACAATCCCACTCATCTCTCCAACAAGATGTGGAAAAACCATATTTCCTCAAGGAACACTACAGGGCTGCCCCGCCCACCTCCTGGCCTGACCAACCCCAAACCATCATCTCCATGGAACAGCACAGCACCCCGATCGGTCAGGGGCTGGGGGGCACAGGACTCAAGGCTTGGCTCTGGTGAGAACAATCAAGTGGTTCTACCACTGATCAGAACTGAGCAGTGTGTGTTGTACAGCACCAGGGGTTTGGAGGAAAGAAAGTTGCAGCTGTCTGGTAAAATGAAAAAAGAGAATTCCTTCTTGAAATGGAAATTTGCTGTCAGTAATTGGGGCGGGTGGCAGGTGGAATCCCAGGCCCTGCTGCAGGGAATGAGTGAAGAAGGGCTGAGAGCTGCCAGAAAAGAGTACCTGCTACATAGTCTTTCAAGACTAGATATTTGATGTGAGTGGGAAACTATTCAAAGATAAACTCTAGTAAAACTAATCTCGATATGAAATGTGAGGAAAGGTATTGTTTTGCTTTCAGGGCTGAAGTTTCAGTTTTCATGTTTTAACATGGCTGGTAATGCTGATTTTTTTTCTGAAAGGCCTAACTGTAAAGAAAGATGGTTTTTCTTTGTATCAAATCTGTTTTGATTGCTCTGTCTTATAATTTGCAGCATCTACTTGGAGTGATGGTGGCTCAGTTCGTCCTAGCTACTGGCTGGTTCTTCACAATCTCACTCCACAGGTATTTTCTGTGGTTGTTTCTGGGAGCTTGTTTGCTTTAGCGAGGATTTGTGAATTCTTCAGTTGTTGCTCTTTGCATAAAATCTGACAATCAGTTTTGTCAGCATATGTAATGTATTTCTACTAAACTGAGCTGCAGTCTGGCTGGTTTTTCTATTGTAATCTCTTCAGCTAAGTTTAAGATGCTCAAGTTTTGTTATGTGACTGTTAAAACTTTTCTTAAGAGTTACAAAAAATAATTTAAAAGGAAGCTTTTTCTTAGAAGTGAGGGTAAATTTCATTACTATAACATGAAATGGTTTATAGCTGTTTTTTGGGATGTTGTCAGTAAGTAATTTGATGGAACTGCCAGTTTTCACTCTAGTGTTTCCATAGTGAAACCACAGAATTTTTCCAGCACTTCTGTCAAAACTAGTCTAGTTAGGTTATTTCTGCAAGTATTCTCAAAGCTTGGTGCCATTCAGAATTCATTCTGTGGAGATCCTGCGTTCAGCATTCCCAATTAGTCCTGTATTCAAGGGCTAGGAAAAGCCCTAGCCCTATATGATGATCAGCAGCACCCTGAGGTCTAGACAGACAGTCCCCTGTTCAGCAGGATAATTTACCACAGTTCTACAGTCTACAAAAAAGGTTGATATGAAAGGAAAAGCTGACATCTCTGTCAGATGACCCAAAATGGCAAACCATACTCCTTTTGTGGAAAAGACTGTTTTACCTTCATGTGAAGGAAGAAGTGCTGTCAGGAAAAGGCACAGTTCTAAGTTTGGCTTGCGTAAAATACTTTCTTGCTGCTTCAGGAATTATTTAATGGAAGAAGAATATATTTTGGAGGCATTTAAGTTTGTAGAAATGAGAAACAGATCATAATTGTCTCATTATGGATTCTCTCTTTATTGTGGATCAGTACACTAGAGAAGCGTAAAGGTTGAAACGGATTCATAGATTCACAGAGTAGTTAGGTTTGGAAGGAACAGTATGTTCATTTCAATGTTCTCCATTTTAACTTGGACCTTATTTGTACCCCCACACAACTTGTTTTTCTCTCATTTGAAGCTGTATTATAAAATAGAGGAGAAAGAAGGAAGAAAGTAGTGCTTCCTTAAGTATTTGCACGTACAGATCCCATTCATGTGTCCGTGTTCCTGTGGCACAGCAGGAATGGAATCTGTCTGTGCAGGACACCTGGGAGAACAGCTGTTACTGGAGGTAAGGAATGTAGGCAACAGCTGCTGTGCAAACACTAATTCAGATGGAATGGACATTGGTGGGTTTGGCAGCAAGATCATTGACTCTTTCTGTCACTGTTTCATAAACCACAAAGACAAAGAAGCATAAAAAAAAAATTCAAGAACTTCATTGTAGAGGTATTTCCTGTTCTGCAAAAACCTTTAAAATACTAGTTTATCTAAATTCTCCTGGAATCACAGAGCTGGCGACTAAAACTTTCTGGTTCCTTTGGTACAAATTCTGATGACTGAAGTTGGTGAGAAGTACAAGTTGTGTATAATTACCGGAAAAGCTGTCAGCATAAGGATAACGACAGTTTAAGAAACTCAGTGAGAGAGGGAAAACTGGACTCAAGCTGTAAGTGATCAGGGAAAATAACTTAGGTTATTCCATACTAAAGCAAATTCCATGTAATTGTGAGAAGTCAAGGCATACCAGTTCCTGTTTGCAAGTCAACTTTGGCCACCTTTGCTTACTTCCCACTGCTTTCATCTGTTTTTCTTTCTGAGAGCAGAATATCTTTCAGTTACTATGTCAAAGTCAGGATTGAAGTATGTTGGAGAAATAATTACCAACACCTGTTTCATCCTGGCTGTTCTTCCTCAGATTGATGGGTCAACCTTGAGGACGATCTGCATGCAACATGGCCCACTGCTGACATTCCATCTGAACCTGACCCAGGGCACCGCCCTCATCCGATATAACACCAAACAGGAGGCGGCCAAGGCCCAAACTGCACTGCACATGTAAGCAAGGTTTTGGGACAAAAATCTTTGGGGGTGCAGAACTGATGGTGTAAGCCCATAAACTCAGTGAAAACTTCTGAATTATACTAACCTCCTGAATTCCAAAGGCTTTTAACCTGTTCTCCCTCTGTTTTGTATGAAAGGTGGCATATGTGCCTTTACCTACATGGTATAGGCACTGTTATTGCTCTGGGTGTTAATGTTCAGGACCATAGTTTAAATTTGTAAAGGTTTTGTTCAGGTATAACTGACTGTTGGGACAAGGGAATTGGGATGTTTTTGTTCTGTTTTGTCTTTTCCCCTTATAAAATGAAAGTTCTTGTGTTTTGAGTCTGTTTCACTGTCAAAAACAGCTGAAGTTTTCCATGTCCACTCCATTGTAGCAACGTAGCTGATAGCTTCTTTAGTTTGGGCACCCATTAGTGTTGTTCCCACGCTTTCTGAACACCTTGCCCCTTACCTTTTAGTGCTAATTATTTTTTTTCTTACATGTACTTTGCCTTGTAGGTGTGTGTTGGGAAACACTACCATCCTGGCTGAGTTTGCCACAGATGAAGAGGTTAGTCGCTTTTTGGCACAAGCTCAGCCCCCTACACCTGCAGCAACCCCGAGTGCACCCGCAGCGGGCTGGCAATCCCTGGAGACAGGACAGAACCAGACAGATCCAGTTGGACCTGCTTTGAATCTCTTTGGTGGGTCAACAGGGCTTGGGCAGTGGAGCAGTGGTGGCGGCGGCGGCAGCAGTGGGGGTGATCTCACTGGCGCTTCATTGTGGGGACCCCCCAACTATTCTTCAAGCTTGTGGGGGGTCCCAAGCGTAGAGGATCCACACAGAATGGGCAGCCCTGCTCCCTTACTACCTGGAGACCTTCTGGGAGGAGGGTCGGATTCAATCTGAACTTAGAACTTTCAACTCTGACCTCGTGACCTTTTTTGGAACAGCAGCAGCACTAACTTGACCTTTTCGTTTTTTTCAACTTGCAATAAATACATTTATAAAAGGAAAAAAGAAAACGGAGAAAGAAAAAAAGGTGGGTCATTGACAGACTGTCTGAGCACATAGTTGCCTCCCTTATATAACTTCAGTTTTTTTGTTTGGAATATGAATCCAAAAAGAGAACATATCACTCTTGAAATACTTGAATCGTGAACGCCAACTTAGAAAGACAATGTGAAGCAAGTACACATACCATTTAAATTTAAACAGAAAAAATTAAAAAAATTAGTTTCTAGTTTTTCACTTTTTCATGTTATACGGAAGTTGTTGCTAAGAAACATATATACTGAAAAAAATAGCTTTTTAACTTTGTTTGCACTGGGTGTGTTTCCGTCCTTAGGTCTACCATGTTGGGTTGGGTTTGGGGAGGGGTTCAAAAGAATAAGGGGAGGGAGGGGAAGACTTGACGGAGCCTCACTTTAAAAACAAAAATTAAAAAAAAAACCTAAAAAAATTTAAAAAACTAAAAACCCACAAAAAAAAACAAAACTGAAAAAACAAACAAACAAAACAAAAAAACCAACACTTTGTGATTGGCTGGTTGATAAGTACCAGTGTGTTCTGGCACATGTAACTGCCCACGTGTGCTTGTTTCTGTGTGAGTGCGTGTGCACATGTTTGTGTGTGTGCATTTTTTTCTCTATATATATAATCTTGAAACGCTGCATTGCTGATGGTCTGCGGGCTGGCTGGCCACCTGCGTGTCTTGATTCTGAAAGCAGGACAGGCATGGTGGAGTCCCTGAGGCTGAAGCAGAATCCAGTTGGGCTGGATTAAAATTTGGTCAGTAGGTTTTTTGAAATTCATTTTAGCAGGGTGCTATCTCAAATCTGTAGATCATCCAGAGTTGATAGTTGCTTCCTAGCCCTTGTTCTAACCCTGTGGTAGAGCAGAACACTGCCATATCCAAAGGATTTGGTGAGAGGGGAGACAATGTTGTCTTTTGAGTAACAGTGTCTTTATTTATGTCTGCATGTGGGGTTTTTGTACTGAATGAACTTTAGAGTGTTTGTTATATAATGCAAGCCATTTATTTCATCCAACAAGGGGGAAAGAGAAGGAAAGAAGACATTGCCATTTTTTGTGCAGCTAGACAAATGTTCTTTTTCAGTCTCTTGCAAGCTTCAGTATCTTTTAAAAAAAGTTTCTTTTCTCCCCCAAACTTAAATAAGCACCCATACTCATTCTAGAGGAATCCATCAAAAGCTTGAAAATCCAGCCCAACCAAATTAGCCTTTTAGTTGATTTACAGCTTCTATTAAAACTGACAAAAAACTAAATGGTGTCAGCAAAGTGCTGGCTGGCCTGCCTCATCTCCTGAAAGCACATGCAGCTAACTCCTTCCTGCGTCCTTCATGGTGAGCGTTACCTGTGCCAGGCCTTGGTGTCATTACAGCGCCAGACCATCACTGACAGAAACGTTTACTTACGAATGTTCTTAAACCAGTGTGTACTTCAAAGGTTTCCTTTTGTTTCTCTGTGTTGTGTTTTTTCCTGTGTACGTGGTTTTGCTTAGGGAGGTATATAACTAGCAAAGACTTTTTTTTTTAAAGAAGTATTGCACCTTTTTGTTTTTTGTTTTTACTTTTTTCTGTACTGTTGCTTTTTAATTTCTGTATTTAAGGAAAGGTTTGGGGTTTTTTTAGCATCAGTGTAGTAGTACTCTGGGCAGGATAGGGGTGACCTATAATCCACAGTGATAGCCAGTGTGTGCGTGCATGTGTGCGCTGGGAACAAAACTTTTAAGACCTGTTGTGAAAAGAGTTGTAGCAGACTTGAAGGAACATCCCTTGACATGAAGCAGAAAGTCTTTTGTGGAGGTGGGGCCGGGGGAAGAGGGAAGAGAGATGCTGGTACTTTTTCATAAGTGCTAGGACTTCCATGTGGCATTGTCCAGCTGTTATACTGTCTAAAAAAGTGCCGACATTCTGTACCAGCACATACCTGTCCATTCCAGCCCTCAGAGGGAGCAGTGCTTTATCACCTGGCAGAGGGGGGCAGATTGGGGGGAGTCTGTTTCTTCAGCATTTTCATTGAAGGATACAACCATGTCGAATACATTTAACTCATGGGGTTGGTGGGGTGAAGCAAAAACAGATGCAAGTCATGGGGGGGAGGTTGGTGTGTGCTTGTGTGTGTGTGTATGCCTGTGTGCTGGGGGTGGGAGGGAAGGGCTAGGGAATTACATGGCTGTTTTATTTAATTTGCCCTTTCTATGTAAACCCAATGTCACAAGGAAGACTGACTGAGGGAAATGCTGCATATACACATGCCTGTAGATTTGTATGCAAAGCGTTATGTGGCAAAAAAGTATGAGTAGGTTTGTATTTGTTTAGTAAACTGGAGTGTGCAGCATACTCTGGCCCCTTTGGAAAATACTTTCCTATCATGTCTCCTCCATCTATCCCTCCGTGCACAAAGAAATAAAATGCTCTCTTTCAGCTCCTGCTAGCTGGCTAGTGCCCCTCGTGTGCAGGCATCTGTACAGCTCTGTTTCTGCTTGAAGACCAAGCGCGCTCGGACACACAGAGCAGGTTCTTAAAAGTCCTGTGCCAGCAGTACTTCCTAGTGAAGCACCTTCGGCCTGAGCAAGCCAGTATCTGTTCTGTCACATGATTTGCTATACATGCTGGTTCATTGCTGTGTTCCACCCTCACTTCTCTCTCCGAACCTGTCCTAAGGTCCCTTTTCCTGCACTTTGGGCTAGTTGAGTTCATCGCGATACTACGGTGAAAGCCGGGTGCTAGAGCCCCTCTTGTTTACAAGACATATTGAGGGATTTGAAATATTTAAAAAGAAAAGCTAAATTGTTCTTCCATTGTAAGCTTAAAGGGAAAAAAATTAAAACGTACAAAAAAAAAAAAAAAAGACCAAAAAGTGCATATATATATTTTAGATGAAGACTAACTCTGGGAGCATTTAACAGTGTTTTTGTTTTTATTTTAACATTTTATTTTCCTGCTTTAAATTTGCAAGCATTCTCAGGAATTCTAGGGTAGGAAGCCAGTTTTTTGAAGATGGTTTATTTAACCTTATCCTAGATAGATGGCTGTTTCTTGTTGATAAACTTTTACAAGTTCCTGAATCTTCAAAATGTTTGAAAGTTTTTACTTTAAAATAAAAATGCTAAAAAAAAAATAAAAAGAAAAAGAAAAAAAGAAAAAATCTCCAAATGTTACTGTTAAGTGAGGGATCAAGAATTTTGAAGTCTTTCTAAATTAAGATACATTAAGAAAACTTCTCAATATCAGCAACAGGAATTCATTGCAATCTTAAATAATTTGTGGGAGAAGTGTTATCATTTATCGTGCTTTGTTACTCATGCAGACGTGTGCAGTTGCATGGAGAAGAGAAGTGTGTGAATGGAAACCTACTATTCCCTCTCAATTGAAACTAAACAAAAATATTCTTCCAAGCACCTTTTTAAAAGCAGAGTGAAAGTATAAACTTTATTAAAATGCAGTAGAGTTTAACTGAAAGAATCCTTGGTTAGGACAACTAGCGGGAAATACACGATGGTGCTTCTTTGAACCACTTCTGAGCAGTGCTAAAGAAAACCAGTGCTGACAGAATACTCAGTAATGAAGTAGTTCTATTAACCTGCCTTTTTCAGTATAGAAAAAAAAGAATGTGGAGAAACTCCACAAAAATGTACATCAGAAATCAGCTTTCCTGTTTTCAGCTACTTGGTCAGTTTAATTCCCCAGTTGGAGATCTGCTGCTTGCTTTTCTTCATCCACCCCACCTCCCAGTCTTTCTGTTCCATTTTATATGAGGGAAATAGCTGTTAAATTCCCCTGTTCACCCTGTTGCTGCTGGTTGTCAGGGCTTACAGTCTTGAACTTAAGAGTTTTAGTGTTGGGATGGCCAAGTTCTGCCTCCCAGCTCTAGGGGTCAGGGGCTTACTCCGCCTGAAACGGCTCGGCTCAAACCACAAAAACCGCGCTAGTGCCTTGTTACATGCACCCACATGCCCTACAGTAGGGGAGGGAGGGAAGTCGAGGCAAAGTGAGGCAGTGTAGCCACTTCGCAGAAATCGATGTGCCCATGCTTAAGGGAAGAAGAGCATGCCGCGTGAGCAAGTCGTGCAATGAGTTACTTAATAGTAGTTGAGATAAGTTGTTATTATTATAAAAAGAAATCAGATGCCAAATTCTGTCTTTCTCATAGCAGTTGCCCAGTGTTTTCATGTTGTGCTGCGTGTGCATGTGAGTCTATTGAAAATAATGCATCAGTAGTTTATAATAATGTGCTTTAAAAATCCTATCGTGGGCCAGTAGAAGGAGGGTTTACTTAGAAAGTTTAGGATTTTATTTTATTGTTTGTTTTAATGAGAGAATTTGAGTGCTTTGCCAGAAGCTGTGTTTTATCAAATCAGCAGTGTCCTAAAAGAGAGGAAACCATAGCATTTAGTCAAAATAACCGACACACTCGACATTGACTTGGAAGTGGATTGTGACTGAATGCTGAAGGGTTGACAGTCTTAAGTTTCAGCAGTCTGCTGGGTCCAACCTATTGTTGTACAACAGTCTGCTCCTCATTTCCTGAATGTGCATCTCTAAGTGTTAGTGGCTGTCTCCTCAGTGACAGTATCCCTGCGTTGTCAAAGTAACATTAATCTATTTTCCAGCTACAGTTGACAGATCTGTATGGCTTAGTCATAGCACTCCCAACCATTGCAAGTGGTGTCTGAGAATTGTGCTAACCAGACTTAGCTGCTGATGATGCCCATTGCTTCATGTTGTAAAAATTCTGCTACCATTTGAGCTCCTAAGAGCGAAAATTTAGCAGGGATTGAAGTTAGGGTATTCCTGGGCTTTTACAAAACTGTTCCTGGGAGGGAGTCATTGGCAGCATCTTTTTTGACCATGTTGGCAAAGTAGGGAGAGGAGGCTGGTGAAAGCACAGCTTGGAGTAGAATAAAGGCATCTCTTCCAGATAAAAATCCAGCCATTTTGCTTACCCTACCTTGCCATGTCCATCAAGCTGAGAGTTTTTAATCTGTTTGAAAATTCTTTGCTCCATTTGAGGATTTCGTCTTAGCAATGACAACAGAGTCTAACAAGCAAAACAGTGTGGTACAGCTCAGAAACCTGTGTTTAGACTTCTGACATTTACTTTGGAATACTTGCCATCTTTTCCCAGTGTTTGTATGTTTCTACCTGAACACTTGCCTAGCAGTCTTGAGAGAGGGGTTTTTTACAATCACAGGGTGTCAGGTTTTTCTTACCATTTTTTTTTTATTATGCTTCACATTAAGTGGCTTTTGTAATGAGTAAGAATGTTAAGCCAAGTATATTTTTACCTCTGCAATATAAAGAGGTTGTTTTCAAAAAACTGGGTGGGATAACCACCTGAATGATTAAATAACAATTAAATATTTATGTTAAGTTGGCCTCTTTTTTTACCATGAAATTTCTGAGCATTTATTCCTTAAAACTTTTGCCCTATTTTTGCTTCCTGAAAATGCTGCCACATCTTCCACTGTGTTCTAATAGTGCATCCAAATAGTACTGTAGGTTTTGGGGGAAATTTTGGGTAGGTTGAGTTTTTTGCTTCATTCTTTGTTATGTTTAACTTTTACGTTTCTGATTTTGTTTGTGTTTATTGTTTTTTTATTGATTTAAGAGGAGCACTGTTTGTATATCTGAGGTACCCAAATTTGACCAAGCCTGGTCAGGGAAATCAGTGGGATCAGGGTTAACGTAGCAGATGAGGACCTGTTGTTTCCAGTGTGTGTTGCATTTATCACCTTGTAAATCATGTGACCTTAGTATCCAGGTTCTCAAGTGGATTGAAATGCAGGTTTTGTGGAGGCTGGTTAACATCTCAGGGTAATAGTCCTGGCTGAGTTGAAGGTAGAGGTTTTTTTCTGAAGATGTAAGGTTCCCTTAACAGAAGCAACTTTCTTAATTGTAAATATGCATGCTTTATGGGCAGGAAAGTAATACCAAGACAATTGTGTTGAAATTAATTTTTAAAAAAACCCAACACACAAATGCTGTTGAAGCGCAACTTTGGTCCTGAATTTGAAGCAACATATGCAGAATCTGTTGGTTTGTCTAAATTGATTTTGCACGCAATATCATTTCAGTTCTGTAGTTTATTTGCCACTGTTTTGCAGCTTTAGGAACTGATACTGTTAGATCATATCGGTCATTCCCACTGTGATCAAAATATAGGTATCTGAAACCCAAACTCTTTCTTTCTGTTTACCTCCAGTACTAGGCTTCCACCTGTGGCAGAAGGATGTTAACAGTAATGGGGAGACATATGTGAAGTTTCCCAATGTAGACAGAGCTGGTACTCCCTGTTGTCCTGAATTCACATCCAAACCTAAACCACAAA
Source organism: Petroica traversi (assembly GCA_025920805.1). Lineage (NCBI taxonomy): Eukaryota > Metazoa > Chordata > Aves > Passeriformes > Petroicidae > Petroica > Petroica traversi. The sequence continues at coordinate 4,228,401 of JAHLSL010000059.1, forward strand.
GCAACAGTTAGGCTGTAGCACACCTGTTGGTTGGACAGGAGCCAAACCTGGAGATTTTTAGCAGCCTTCCTAGTCCATGTCCTTCACAATGTTTTGCGTAATTGTCCCATCACTGTAAATACCAGTGTTGCTGAATTTTACCAAAGTTCCCTTGCAGTAGATAATAGAAAGCAGGTCCATTTTGTAGTGACTCACCAAGCAGAGTTTTGCCTACTGTAGACTTTAAGGGTCTGTCTACATTGCTGTTAAAATTGAGTCAGGGTCCTGTTTAAATTATAGCTCTCTATTTCGTGGTGTTACGTGACTTTAAACTTTGTGATGTAGTAACTATACCTTCTGATCCTTGTATGGAAAGTGATTTAAGGTTTTGTCTGTGCTACAAAAAGCGCCACAACTCCAGGTGGGTTGGAGCCTACTTTTAAAACTTGTCAGGCCACGATAGATGCAGTTTCATCTGTAGCACGCAGCAGACAACGTGTTTGCTTCCACAGTTTGCCTGCACGTTGCTTTTCATCGAGCTATGCAGGAAAACTTTTCTCTAGAAGTCTCCCAGAGTCCTAGCAAGCTTCTAGCAAATCAAGTGCCCTCTGCAAAAGAGCCATTTTGCCCTGTATGTGTGATAGTTGGGACTGGTGACATTCAGCAATGTTAGGGTTACTGTAAACTTTGTAGTAAGAAAGGGAGTTTTTTGATTTGACTCTGACAGCCTTTCTGTAAAGTAATACAGAGCACTCCAGGGAAAAAGAAAAAGAACAAAAAAAGGGAAGATTGCATTGTGCCAGCCAGCGTTACCTATTTAAGTATTTTAGCAGCAAACATTCTTGACTGTGGTGGGCAGAGGGGAAGAGACTGGAAAATTTTGCATGAGCGCGCAATACAAGGAGGCCGTGTTTGGCAAGACATGTTTCCTTGAGCACTAAATGCCTCTTCTTGGCTATTGGTGTGTGTTGTTACATTCGCAGAACTAACTTCCTTTTTTTTTTATGTTTTTATTAATTGAGACAAAGTGGAAGCTCCTCCTGTTTCAGATGAAACACAACCAATTATAAGCGATCATTTTCTTCATCATTTACTGTTGAGCAGGTTGCACAGCTTGTTAGAATCGCTATTTTAGTGTCATGGTTATGATACCATGTGCTTTCTTTCCCCTCCCTCTTCCTGCCAGATATGGCTTACCCTTTCTATATAAGGCGCTGTGTGGGTTTTTTTTTGTTTTGGGGACGTGTGGAGAAGAAGCAAAATGAAGTGAAAATGCAAGCCAAGGTAGAACAGCCTTACTTTAGGGGGTAGCCTTACAACAGAGCTTTATAGTGAGTGTGCTGTATTCCAAAATATGTAAGCCAAAAACAAACAAAAAAAGCATTCATTTATGCAAAAAAAAATCAAAAGAGGTGTTGGAAGACTTCTTTAATACGTACCTTCTAAAGGTGGAGTAAGGTCTCACCAAGTGATATGTTATTGTGATACTTCTTGCTGGGTCAGTAGGAATGGGTTGGGGTATAAGCGCTTAACGTTTCCTCCTATGTTTTTACAAGCAGTAAGTTTAAATGTGGTATTTATGAATGTGCCTTTGTGAGTATAGTGACTGTCTAATTGAGGAGACCGCTTAGGCTGGTGGGGAGACAATGGTCAATTTATTCTTTCAAGAGGTCAGACATTGAGATTGCAGCCCACTGGTCCCTTTTAACAAGCAGCATCATTGGCTGGTCTCTACACTGCACAATACGTATTCATATGTGGTAGAGATTGGGGTGGGGGGTGAGAAGGGATGTCATGTGATGCACAGAAGCTGTTGATAGTTTTAGGCTAGTCTGCCATTGCAGGATGAGTTTGTATATGTATTATGTGGCTTCTCTTTATGTTTGTGTGCATGAGTGTGAGTGCGTGTGGCTTTGGTTTTTTGTAAGCACTGGAGAATTGAAACACAGTGATGTTTGAGACAAATTTATACATGTAGAGAAGATAATGTTTTGTAGCTTCTGTTAAATAGTGGGTGCAGGCACACTTTTACCCTCTCTGCCCGTGTCCTGATAAGCAAAACAGGAATTTATTTTTTTTCAACCCTTCAACTTCCAGCACGCTTAATGTTGCCATTTAAATGAACAGGGTATTACACAAGAAGAAGAAGAAAAAAAGTTTTTTGAAATGGTGAGGTAGAAGTGTTTAAAAGGAAAAGAATCTGAAGTAATTTTTTGTTTCTTCAAAGCTGTTTGTAGCTAAACATGGGAATCTGCAGTGTCTCCTTCCATTTGTTTTTTTTCCTAATAATTCACCTCTTCGTCCCACCCAAAACATGAGGTGTACAAGATCAAGAGCTGTTGTTGTAGCGCTTTGTAATTCCCACCCTGAAAAGAAACTCCAGTGGGATCCCTCAGCTCTATTCAGGAAGACAAAGAGAGGAGAGACTCTGCAGTTTTCTTTGCTTCGCTCTCATTCCTCTCTAATGGCCTTGAAATGTATTATTATGCAAATGTGAATTTTGATACTGAACTTAAGAAGAGGTTGTTTGTTCTTTTTTCAAAAAAAAAAAGGTCCCATATGTGGTCAGCATTGCTTCTTTACTTTGTAAGTGAATTGTAAACTATGCATTCTGCAAAGGGGGTGTAGGGGACAAAGATATTTTGCTAAACTGTTCAGGAGTTTCTGTGTCCATGGCATATCCATTATAGTTTGGGGAAGTGGGGAAGTGATAACTTTGAATTAAGAAGGAATTGATAAGAACCTTTCTTTTGTCAGAAGCTGGCCAATGGATAACTGGGCAGAGATTGGAATAACCAATGTTGGCTGCAAAACAGAATCAGCTCTCAGCCTTGCACAGGGCTATGAATTCAGCCACACAGTGTTAACCCAGGGCCAAAAGGGTGAATGGTACACCAGGTCTACCTGGAAAACATCTACCACCTTCTGTGCTCTGGCCCTTGTTAAGCTCAGGAAACCCACTGCCACAGGCACTGGTTGTGTTTTTTTTATTTACTACTCGTTTTCCATTTCAGCAGTCCTTGTGCTCTTCCAGGAGAATTGGAATATGGCTGGTCCTTGATATCTACACTTTCTTACCCCTAATATTTTTCTTGCTGCTGTTACTGGCACAGTTCCTACAGTGACAGTGCAGCTGGGGCAAGATGGTGGAGATGGTACTTACTTCCTAGTGCTCATCAAAGCCCAGCTATGAGAACTTTGTTTTTTTAACGTCAGCAGCTACCAGTGTTTTGTTGTTTGGTGTTGCTGCTGGTGACTTAGCACTAATGTTGAAAGTGTGTGAAATTCTAGGGAAAGTAGACTGATATGTAGACCAGGTCCTCTCTATTTAAAAGGACTTTGCTATTTTTATTGTAAGGTGGTATCGTAATGGTCATTAAAAAGAATTTACTTCCTCACATCTCCAGAATGCAGTCATTGTGAATTATGTGCATTCCTTGAAGCTTGCTGAGCTTCCAGGAAGAGTCTCCTCAGAAAAAAAAATGTAGATCTCACTGCTTTCTCTGTCATTTAATAGGGACCTTTTGACTTGACTTTTTCCTTTGTCCATGGTGAGCCATGGTACCGGCATTATCTTAGGTGTAATATCATAAACTGAGAGATTATCCTGCCTGTATTCAGTGTTTTCATGCAGCAGTTTTATTTTTGTTGACATTCACAGTACTGTAATAAGTAATAGACTTGATGATCACTCTCGCATCTGTGCCTGTCTTGCAGATGTGATCTTATCAGGGTTCCACTCTGTCAGAATGCCTTTAAAAAATAACAAAAAGAAAAAAAAATCAGAAGCTTAAACTCATTCACAAAAATACCTCGTGGTACATTTCCCCTTCTGATGTAACCTTTTATATCTTAGCTTTTCTTCTAGACTTGATGGGCTTTTATTTCCATCTGTTATCTCCTTTGTAAAAAGATATTTGAGCTAGTGGTTTTGAGCACAGGTCTGGAAGCCTGAAACTCCTGAATTTTAACATTGGCCATTACTCTTCCCTTGCCTTGGGCAAGTCATTTAACTACTTTGCCTTTGTTTTTTCACCTGTAAAGCGGGGTTGTTAATAATACTTACCTACCTCACAGGGGTTTTGTGAGGATCAACTAGTAATGTTTGTCAAGTGCTTTAAAGAAAAAAGCATGATAAAAGTATTATGAGGTTTTCACAGCAAAATCACTAGTTCTTTTTACATTGTTTGCTTGTGTGGATGGAGATAACCCTTTTTTATTTTTTTTTAGTAATTGAAGCCATCAGACACTCAGATCCTAAATGATTGAAGTTGATAGAGATTCAGTTACTCATATTCCTCAGTCTTTATGCCTGTTTCCTTCTTTTTCTCTTCTTTGTGTAGTTATGCCAGTGTTGCTACAGGTCACGTCTCCAGTACTTTTAGATAAGCTTCAAAATTAAAGTACTTTGAGCTTGCTGCTTCTTTCACCAGACCACCAAATCAGAATAAGTCTGTGTACTTCTCCCTGCCGTTAAATGGCAGTTTTGATAATGTCATCTTTCAAGTAGACACGTGTTTTTCTGCCATCAGGAAGGGGAGGTGGTGGTGTGTAGTTCCAGAGAGGGGGCTGTAAGATGAAGAACCTGGCCACTTTATGCTGCTGCTTCAGGGATAAAGGGCAGAGTAGCTTCCTGTGTCCTTCCCTGAGTTAATTTCAGTGTGTTACCAGTCACACTTCAAATGCAGTGTCTCTTCTTGTCCACAACGTACAGAAGCCATCACCTGCCAATAGAACGTAGGAACAGAGAGAATGATAGTAGATGCTGCTTGTGTTTATGCCTTACAGCTCTCCCAGAATGTCTCTGGGAGGGTGGTGGGGGAAGAGGTCTTCATTGGGTAAATCCCACAGCTGTCAGGGAACCTCTGCTACTTTCTCCCCTCTCAATCACATGGTCGCTGTTTCTTCTTTCTTGGATGTGCGTCTCAGGGATGTGCATATGAGCCCATGCCTCTTGGAATTTGGCGTTTGAAATATCAAGAACATGGTTTCTGTACCTGAAACCTTTCTGTCTGACACTCCCTGGTCCTCTCTGTCCTGCATTGCTCCCCGTGGCCTTAGGAACATCTCTCCACTGTTGCCCTACGCCACCCTCTCCATTGCTGCCAGTAATCAAGGCAAAGTGAATTCCGTGATTCTGCAGGGAAAGAAGCTGAAGTGATGCATGTGCACCTGTGGGATTTACACACAGAGGTATCTTGGTTTTCTGCCACATCTGCTCTAAAGCCTGCAGAACATCTGATGCACAGTACTTTTTCTTTCTCGTCTAGAAAGCAGAACAAACAGCAGTATAACTCTGATTATGGTAATTCTATAATGTTTACTTTGAACTAAATGCTAAGTATTTTCCTCAAAGAACCAAAAAAACCCCACCTTCTAACAAAAGTAACCAAATGTAATCTTCTTGGGTGCAGAAGAGGAAAGGGGAGGAGGAAAAGCAGTGACAGGGGAGCATTCTGATCTATTTTCATCTCCACCACTAGGCTGGAGGTGTGAAATGCTGCTTTGAGTTCCACAAACATAAGGGATTATGTTTACAAAGGTAAATGCCTTCTGCCTGTTCAGGAAACTGGCTACTGGTGGGCATCGGGAGTTTGGCAAGTTTCTCTTCATTGCAAACAAGTAATGGGAGAAGGGTGTGTCTGGAAGAGGAATGGAGAAACAGATTCATTTCATCTGGTCTTCTTGGTAAAATAATGCCACC
>JAHLSL010000059.1:4234483-4253313 GCA_025920805.1 Petroica traversi
TATCCCCGGGCCGCGGCTGCTGCTGCCGCTGTCGCTGCTGCCGCTGTCGCTGCTGCCATGGCGGCCCCCGGAGAGGAGGAGGACGTGATGGCGCGGTACCGCTCCCCGCTGGTGTCGCGGTACGCCAGCGCCGAGATGGCCTACAACTTCAGCGAGAGGAAGAAGTTCGGCACCTGGCGCCGCCTCTGGCTCTACCTCGCCCAGGCGGAGAAGGTAACGGCGGGACGGGCGCTGAGGGCGGGGGCAGCGTGGTGCCGGGGCGTCCTCCCGTCCCCGTTCCCTTGAGGGCTCTGGCGGATCAGGGCCCGAGAACCGGCGGGAATCGGCCGTACCTTCCCGGAGCTTCCCCTCGGGAAACCGACCCGACCCGAGCAACTTTGCAGGCGCCCCTTGGCGCGTTCCGGGTGTGCGAGTTCAGCGTTACCCAGCCCTCTGTACACGGCCCTCCGCGTACCTGGCGCCCCTCAGCAAATCACCTCTGCGCGCCCCGTACCCTCCCCCTTGCACTTTTGCCTGCACTGAAAAATTGGTTTTGTAAAAGCTCTGCTAAGCAATCTTTGGTGAGGGGTTGCCTTTGAGCAAACATCGGTGTCCTTCCCAAGTGCTCGGTTGTTTGCTTTCCAGGAGGTGTGACGGATGAGGTCCACTGTCCCGTTCAATCCGATGGCTGTCAGTCCGTGCCAACGGGACCACCCCCTGCATCTGCAGCCAGTTGTTTCCAGATAGCGTTTTTTGTTCCGAGATAAGTTTGCTTTTGGCCAAAGTGAGCAGAACATCTATCCCACGAGTAGTGATGTTTCTGATAGGCTGAGTGCCACAAAAAAGATACCACAAAAGATTAGGTATTGTGTATTATTAATTCAACTGTTAGGGAACAGTAACTGAGAGTATGTCCAGATGATTGCAAGCTCTTGTGTTAGTAGTCTATAAGAAGTTAACTTTTTTAATGTAATTTAAGCTAAACTTTCTGACTTTGACTTTAAGTCTGAATTAGGGGTACACGTACAGCCGTTATTACATCTTAATTGAAACACAGTCAGTTTTAAGATGCGCTAACTTGTTTACTTGTGACTCTTACCAGATTTTTGACAGTGAAAAATCTGTAATGTGTTCCCAAAACAAACAAACAAAAAAAAAATTAAAAACGGGCACAAAACCACTCCAGTTTCTGACAGGATTCTTTAGCTTTCAGACTCAATAGGTACCCATTTGTTTTGTACAGAGTCCAGTTGCTGTTTTCAAATTTCTGGGGCTGTTAGAAGAAATCCAAGCACGAGGTCTGCCTGTTACTATGAGTGCAAGGGCAGAGAAGCACTGTGACAGAGAATGAACAAGCGGTGCACAGTGTCATTAATGTTTTCCTTCTCCATGCAAGGATCATATATCACTGCAGCAGCTTTGTCAATAATGTGCTGGACCAAATATGATGTTTCAGAAGCTGCAGGTGTAATTATACAGTTGTGCTAAACAGAAATAACTTTCTGAAGTACCACATGCCTGATTTTGTCACAGTTCAGATGCTGGAGTGAGAAAGCTGCAAATCTCATCTAACACAGAAAGTGCCAATACCGTGAACACCTGCTTGAGGAGCTTTGCATGTTCAAAGCGTGACAACTTAAACATAGTTGTATAAATTCCAGCAGATAATCATCACTTTTACTTCTGTCCAAGAACAGAATAAATGAGTTGCCCAATAGCAGAAAGCAATCTGCTTGAAAGAACCAGTTTGAGGCTTCTAGGATTCCACTCCCAAGCCCTTAGCTTGGCCCTACCCTGTCTCTTGAACCTTGCTTTGCTTCCCATCGCTTCCCCAGATTTTTGTTCCCAGAAATTAGAAATAGGTCTTACAACTTACTGAGCTCTCTTTTCATAGTGGGAAGAGGGAGACTATTTATATCTGTCTCCTCATTCCAGAGCAGTTTGTCATCTAATGTCAGCTCTGGACTAAAGGAGGAAGAGTCAGCTACTTCCAGCACCTGTTATCTCTGTCAGTGATCAGTTAGTTACACATACAAACTTTTCTGTTTCTTTATAGAAGATGCATAGTATTTCTGTGAAAAAGAGCACCAACCCAAATACCAGGTAGTGAATAAACTATAGCAATTTACTGCAGCACATATCCTCACTTTCAAGACAATCATATGTTACTTCTTTAGTCATTCTTATTGAAGATAGCATATCTTTTCAGATACATTAAAAACCAAAAAGCAACAAGTTAATCGTGGGCAATACTTACTTTTGTCGTCTGAAAAATCAGATTTAGGAAGGTCTAATAATAGGTTTTCTGAAAGCTGCTGAGTAAGAGTGAGGGCATGCAACTTAGTGATAAAATTTTAGGTGAAATACAGGGCCAGGCAGATGGCTTCAATATTCACTCTGTTTACTAAGTGAAATTTTCAAGTCCACTTGTAATATATGAGATAAGAATGGACAAATTGTTTCAGTAGAAACTTAATTTGGCAGAAAGTCTATACAGTGTTTTGCTCCTTTCAGACGGCAATAGCAGCTTGAAAGAGCAGGCTTAGCCAAGTGTATGATTAGTAAGTAAAGCTTATCTTTTCCCAAGTGACAGTATATAAAGTTTGTGTTAAGAGCTGAAGTGTCTGAATTTACACCCATCCCAAAACTCCAGTTGATTTTTTTTTTACATAAATTCATTTGTATTATGATTCTTCTATTAACACTTCCTGTCTTGAACTCTTGACTTACTTATATTTGTAAGTTAAGTACAAATTTCTTGGAGCTCTCCCTACTCATGGAAGTAGCTTTGACATCCTGCAGCATCAAACTGACTTACGTTTTGTACATGTGAAATATGTTTTCTCTCTATAGTAACCCTCCATGTATTTTTTCTGTCCAGTTTAAGTTTCATTGTTTTTCTGTTACATGTTTTTTATCTGATGAGCAGCTCGGCATTATTCTGTGTGCAGGAGCTGTGCCATGTCATCCACCTGCTCTGTCCTATGACTGTGATGAACAGTCATAGCTATTAAGAGTAGTACATCAAAATATTTTGGACAGTTTCAAAGGAATTACACCCTAAAAGCACAGTCCGGAGAGGTCATCACTGACCTCACTGAGGTGTGGTGCTTTGGGGAAAACCTTGTGTTCTCCCTGCTTGGTTTACTTAGGTACACTAGTCTGAAGGACATTCGTCTGTTTTCTTCCCAAAGTACTGCCAATATCAGCAAAAGCTCATAGGGAAGAGGCCTCACACATTGTTTGTGGACAGATGAGAACATCATTTGTCTAAGCACTACCCTACCTTGCACGTGTTCTACGTCAAGTCATCCCTTTTTGGGGAGATATTTCTTTCCTCTCTGTATGACTGTGTACTATGGTCAGCTTTTCCCAAAGGAGCACAGATGTCTGAGCAAGGCATGAGATTTTAATCTTGGTACAAGAGTGCATTGCCTGCTGAGCTGCCTGTGCTTTTAGGCAGTTGCAGTCTGTACTGGTGCACCTCAAAGGCAGCAGTCTGGGGCCGGGTGCTTTCCCTCATTTAGCTGGACACCCATGGTCATGTACATGCTTGCGATAGCATAAGTTTGGGTACTAGTTATCTGATGAGGTCCTTGAGGACACATCTGCTTCACTTGCTGTCTTCTTCAGTTCCGGGTTCCACATCTGCAAAATATTTTTTCAGTCAGTTTGATTCTGAACAAAACCAGTTCTTTAAATACTATGAATTCTGGAAGCCTCTTGGTTGGTGATTTCTCATTACTAATGAGACAGTAGCATTTTAATCTGGAATAGGCAGTAATGCCAAGTTCATTGTGAGACTTTTAATTTTTCAGTATCAGGAAAAGATATTTTTCTCATCTTAGTGTGTACAAGAATTATACCACTGTATAATCTTGCGGTTGGATATCTTTGTTTTTAAGTCAACTTGCTGGAAAGCTGTAGCAGTTGGTTTTGTACATGAACTAGGAGCATTCATCTCCTTCTTCCAGATCAAGTAAGTGATTTCACAAGGTTTCATGTTCAGTCTGAGATTAGGTACTTCACGACTTTTGAAAAGGTTCAAACATATAAAGCATATATACCTTTCCATATGTTCTAAACCCCCTGTTTACAGTTGTGTAGGTGTAGCTGTGGTCCAGAGAGTTTTTCCTGACACAAGCTATTTAGTCGCATGCTAGCTGGATTTTTCTTTACTCAAAAGGTAAATTTTATTAAAAGAAGTTTAAACTATACTATTTTTATATCATTTCCCCCCATTTGTTTTAGTCTTTGTAGTTTTCACAGGAGTGTTACATGATTGAGGAAGGTACAGAGCCCAAGAGGAACATCTGAGAATGAACTCAGTCCTATCCTATTGGAAAAGGCTGGAGAGCCCTACAATGGAAGCATTGATGTTACAGCTCGATTATACCAAATTGTCAAGTTTCTGGGGAGATGTCATACAGGAGTCCATTATTTAAACAGCTTCCGTCTCAGTTTGTTGGTAAAGAGAAAAAGCAATAAAAGTTCTTTTCCCCTTGCAGTCACTTGGGCTTAATATCACAGATGAGCAGATACGGGAGATGGAAGCAAATCTGGACAACATTGACTTCAAGATGGCAGCAGAGGAGGAGAAGAAGCTGCGTCACGATGTGATGGCCCATGTGCACACCTTTGCCCACTGCTGCCCCAAAGCTGCAGCCATCATTCACCTTGGAGCAACTTCCTGCTACGTAGGGGATAACACGGTAATAGAATATTTACAGTTCCCTGACTGCAGAGCAGGGCAAAACAAAGCTGCAGTTGTTTATTTTATAGCGCTTCGTAAAATTTTCTTTATAAAATATTAAGTGGATTTTTCAGATATTTTTGTTAATTTTACTGTTGTAGTTAATTCAGTCATTTAACCTGGTTACTCTAGGAAGGCGAGCTCCACTTGCCTTCTTCCTTCTTTGTCTGGAAACTGTTCCCTAACCTCTGCTTGCACGTTAAATATTCAAGGAGATAAGAGGAGAGTTGCAAATACATGAAGAAACATGTGAACTGTGTGATTTATCAGTTACATCACTGGGACAAGAGTTCAGTGACTTACAAAACAAAGGTCCATGAGCTCTCAATTGCTACTTGGAACCCATGCGTAATTCAGGGGAAAGCAAGCATTTCAGCAGCCAAGAGAATGGTTAAGTGTATTAAGTGAAAAAGGAAGTACTACCATTCTACAGAGCTGTAAATTATTTGTGAAAAGCCTTATCAAAAACGGAGTGCAAATTGAAGCCTTTCTCCTATGTGTTGCTGTTCCACTGTTCAAGCCGTTGCAACTTCACAGCTGCTTTTGTCACATGAGAAGTTGCTGTGTGATTATTTTTTCTCTACTCCTGTGCAAACCTGTTTGGCTTTTGGATAACATCACTTCTCTTGTGACACTTGCACCCATCTGTACCTCAGTCTCAAAAGGAGTAAAGACAACTGATGCCTCATTAGCCCACTTTCTTTCCTGCTGTCTTTAGCCTACAGTGCCTGTATTTACTACTTGGGACCGTATGATTTGGTCTGTCATTCCATGGGCAGTCCCAAGGACCTCAAAATAATCATTCATAGGCACTTGGTGGAAACGGGTCTTTCACCACGCATCAGGACTTTCCGTGGACATTATAAAAGGAGCAATAGTGGATGCAGCATTTTCGTCATAAGCAGGTTCAGTGCAAGTTCTGTTACAAGAAAGAAAGCAAAGCATTTGTTTTAAGAGGAGACTTTGAGTCAATGAATCTGTGTTCTCTCTGAGAGAAACCGTTGTGTCGGGTCCTTTAGACCTGCCCCAAAGTTCCTTTCTTTGTTTCTTTCAGGATCTGATTGTCCTCCGTGATGGATTCAACCTGCTGCTACCCAAGGTGAGAAGGCAGTTCTGGAATGTCTCAGAACTCATTCCCTGTGCATAGCCTGTGTTTAACTTGGATTTTCCTAAACCTGTGTGGGAAGCTAGGAGGACTTGTCTGTCTGGGTTGTGCTCAAAAAAGCGAACAGTTCCCTTCCTTTCCCTTCTCAAACCTTTTTTTGCTCACAGTGGGAATTGTAACAGCTCCTTGTTTATCTGTGCCACAGGTACTAGTTTCAGAAAGCAAAACTGTATTGCTTTCAGATTTAACTTAGTCTTATCCTTAGCTATATTCCTAGGATATGTATCAGCATTCAAAACACTATATAATACAATTTTCTGACATCAAATATTTTCAGAAGTGTAGTGCAGTGGTGTCTACCTGACTTGAATGAATTGGCATGCAATTTGCCCTGGGCAGAACGTGTGTCAATTATACCCCAAGCAGCTTTATTTCTGACCAATTCCAGCAATAAAGAAAATAACCCAAAGACGAACCAACTGCAGGACTGGCTTGGGCATGCAGATTAGACTAGTTTGAGTTCAAGTCCAGTGACTTGTGTTAGCTCTTGCTTGAGTTTTGTAGCAAGCAGAAATTGTATGCATGCCCTGAAAAACTGAAACACGCCATGTTCTACAATTAGAGGGGGCTGCACAACTGCCCCTCAAGGTCCCTCCCTGCAAAGGGGAGTTGTTTCCCTCCCCTTTTTCTCACAATGTTGTGCTTAAGCATGCTGACTTTTGCTGTGTTGTTTGGGGTTTCTTTCTCTCTCATTCCACCTATTTTCTGTCCTTCCTGCTTCCACCAGCTCGCAAGGGTGATCAGCCGGCTGGCCGACTTTGCTGAGAAGTATGCTGACATGCCTGCTTTGGGCTTCACTCACTACCAGTAAGTAGCCATCAGCCTTTGCTTTCTTTTTGTGCTTTGATTAAATTGACCTGCTACTGCTCTTTTCTCATCCCTTCTCCCATCTCTGACCAGTTGGTGGTTCAGAAAAAACGTGTGTGCCTGACTCCAGGCTTGTCTCAGGAAATTGGACTGTTGCTTTGACTAGCTGTCAGCAGTTGCTTCAACACAGCTTCATAAAGGATGACTTCCAGGCAAACACAGATGTGCATATTCTGGGTTGTTTCAAAAAAGCGTGACTGGCAATTGCACTAAGCCTGTCTTCCCGTCATATTTTCTTTGTTTTTAAGTCGTTTTCAGCTGCAGCATAAAAGGTTTTGTTGATGACTACTTGTTGCTACAGATACTGAGTCAAATGGCAATGAGATCTGGGTGGTTCTTCTTTTTGGGGTAGTTTAATCTCCTGCTTCATGAAGGCTGTTTTCAAAAGCATTAAACTACACCGTGAGGTAAGCCTGGATCTTCTACCCCGGTGATACCCAGGAACAGCAGAGGCAGAGAAATTAAAGTTAAGCACAGGTCATGTCAGACTCGGTGTCTGGCACTTTAACATTTCTCCCAAATGAGAGTGAAAGCATCAGGTCAGTTCTCTGATTTATTGTCTTGCTGTATATGCAGTGTCAGTTCCATCAGCTCTAGTCCTAGGGCCCTCTTCATCTACATCTTTTTGGAGGATTATCTGTGTTAGTTTTATTTGGGCTTTTGGAAAGAGGACAGAGGAGCATTCAAGAAGTGTATACAAGGTGAAATCACAGGATACCTGAGCCTTTTCTGTAGCATTTGTCAGCAAGCCCTTTGCTTGGTTTACAACCAAGTCCAGTTTTTTCCTAGCCTTCCCTTTTCCTGCTTACTTGCAGAGGCCTGTCACATCCCACACTGAATTCATCCAGGTGGGTTTTGGCTTTCCTTGCCCCATCCCTGCAGTGTGAATACTTTCTTTGTATTCCTCCTGGATCGCCTGTCCCTGCTTTCAGATCTTACAAACTTCCTTTTTATGTCTGAGCTTAATGAGGAGCACCTTGTTCGCATGTGTATGGTCTCTTCAAGTAGTATAGAGGTTTTCTTCAGAGTTCATGTGGATAATTAGAAATATTTCAGTTTCTGGGTTCTGCATAACACCCTGTTTTCACCTCAAAGCATGTGCAGGGGGACTGAAGTGTAGCTGAAGCTTGCACTTACTTATTCCAAGGCCGAGGTCTTAGAAGAATTGTTGGCTGACAGCACTGTTGAAGTGTGTTTGCCCAGAGGCTGAGGAACACATTTTTATAAATAAGAAGGAATGGTTCCTGAGAGCACTCATATAAAATTGCAAAGTGAGTGCAGTTGTCTCTGTGCTGAGAAGTTCACACCAGTGCTATAAATCGTCCAGGGTGCCCCCCGTGCCCTGGGTGAGCAGAATTGGGGTGGGGGACAGATGCACCCCCAGTTTGTCACAGCCCCTGCAGGCCGGCAGGGGGCGCCTGCTTGGCATACGGACACAGAATTGCTGTTTCCTGGTAATGTAATTCCATCTAATTCCTGAAAGGAATGATTGTATGTTCAGTGCCGTTTACTGCTGAGATTGGTACATCCTTCTGCCTAAGCCAAATCCTGTTAATTTCTGCTCAAATGAGTCAAGAGAGATGAATCTGTAGAGAGCTCTTACTGTCAGACTCAGCAGTGAAGTGTGGTGCTGGTGCAAATCCTCAGTGAGTCACGTTGTGTTCTTGATTGTTTTCAGACCTGCCCAGCTCACCACTGTGGGGAAACGCTGCTGCTTGTGGATTCAGGACTTGTGCATGGACCTGCAGAACCTGGAGCGGGCTCGGGATGACCTGCGCTTCCGTGGGGTGAAAGGCACCACTGGCACTCAAGCCAGCTTCTTGCAGCTCTTTGAGGGAGACCACAGTAAAGTACGTCAGACAGCCCAGGGTGCTCACTTACAGTCTTGGCAATTTTCCGTTCTGGAATGCTGTTTTCTTTGAGGGAACGTTGAGATTCTGGCATTATATTGACAAGGTCACCACGATCCCTCTTGGGCTCACTGATAAGGCTCCATGTGCAAGTGGACAGCAGTTGGGAAGGGATGTTTTACAGAAAGTAAAAGATTTTTTGTCAGTAAACTGAGAAAAGCAAAGCACTGTTTTTGCTCTTGCTGACCTTGCTGAGTTGTGTTTTGACTCTTTTATTTTTCACTTCACCCCAAGGTAGAAGAACTGGACAGATTAGTGACTGCGAAGGCAGGATTTAAGCGGTATGTAACAAACATTCTTAGCAGTGTGTGACTCCTCCTGGTAGCATTGTCCCAGATTCCCCTGCTTGCCAAACTTGACATCTATGCTGCTGTTCACTTATTCCCCCTTGCCATCTCCCATTCCCAGTTGCATTTTCCTGCATGAAACTTTACCTCCTAAATAGGCCACTTCTGCTTTTCTCCCTGTCAAAGCACAGCTGTCCATTTCCCTCTGTTTACCTCTCTTCTATTTGCATGCTGCCCCAAGAAATTGACAGCCTGAATCCAAAGCTGTTCTTGTCAGGGCAGAATGACAGCCCTCCACTTCAAGCGCCATGTCAATCCTTGCTCAAAGTCTTGCAGTACTGCTGTGTCTGGCTGGAACACTCAACTTCTGTGCTTATTTGTAGGGCTTACATGGTCACAGGGCAGACCTACAGTCGCAAGGTGGATATTGGAGTCCTGGCTGTGCTGGCCAGTCTGGGGGCTTCTATACACAAGGTGAGCACCCTTCTTGTATACATTGGGAAGAGGGAGGAACGTTTCAGATCTTGAAGAGGAGGTGCTCATGGTGCAGAATGCTCTGCTCAGGAAATATTGGTGTTCCTTGTTCAGCTGTCTTATTTGTGATCATGTAAATTCACTGCTGGGTACACACCTGGCACTCAAATCTCAAAGATCTTCAGACCAGTGACAAAGCAAGTTAACTGAGCAGATTCTAAGATGGGTTAACAACTCCCACATCAAATATTAGTCTAATTTATGTTAAATTGATCCAATTAGAGTAAATGTCTTTCCTAGTGGTGTATGAGTTCTTAAATTTCACCATTTCCTCTTAGTTAATTGCCTTTCTGATAATGGTATTATTCTCTTTGTCCTTGTGGATTCTTTTCATTGATTTATCTCTCTTCCCTTCCTCTTCCTCCTCTTGGGCTAAAGTAATCTGTGGTATTTTCTTCTGTTTTGTTTTTTTCCCAGTTCAGTGAGCACACATTATCTGTGTTTGCAAATCACTGTGCAGTTTTGTTATGCATTTTCACTGTTCTCTTCTGATCTGTCTTCCATTTCCTGCGAACATTTGCCCTTTTTGGAGTCTTGTTCTCAGCTAATACGGTGGATGTGCTGTTTACTTTGTTTTCTTGACAAGCATTTTTAGGCCAGGAATTATGATCGCATTGTCACATTTTTCACTGCCCCCAGTTTACTTATTGCACGTAGATGCCAAAATTCTTCAACAGCACTAACAGTAGGATATTTTGGTAGGTGTGAGTGTGGTTCTATTTTGTTAATTTCTTATGCTTTCTTTCTAGATTTGCACTGACATTCGTCTCTTGGCCAACCTGAAGGAGATAGAGGAGCCTTTTGAGAAAGACCAGATTGGTAAGGGATGAGAGAGATTTCCTGGACTGATATATGTGTCTTTTTATTTGTGTTAGTGTTGCCTTTTAAACAAAATGTCACTGACAGAAGTTGCTTTAAATTAACTGGAGTTGTATTTTTAGAACAACAAGAAAAAGAGTGGGATGGGAAAGGAAAAAGAAAAAACACCTTACCTAAAGGTTTCTAGATATTAAGTAATTAAAACCAGATTTGTACTTGTGCACTTCCTGTTTTTGGGGGGAGAGTAGAAGTAGCCATGTATGTCCCATTGCCTAGAGAGGAAGACTTGGATCTGAGGAGTCCTCATGAAACTGACTGGAAAGTGGGTTTTCAGCTCAACTCAGCATTTTGATCTTTATAAGCAGACAAATTAGGAACAATGAAACCAGGGTGGACTCTTGCACCCTTGCCAGAAGTGTACCAATGTTGTGATTCTGACACTGCTAGAAAGGGAAAAGGAAATGAAGTGTTTTGGCTCTTGGCTGAAATTGAATCAGCAAATTAAGCCTTAGTTCCTTTGTGGTACTTGTACCATTCTGTGTTCTGTGGATGATTTTAGTACCCATTCACTAGAACAACAGGCAGCAGTGTAAGCATCTGACTTTGCAGGACAGTGTTATTGAACAGATAGAGGCTTGAACATTGCTGAGATTGACATGGGTAGCCTAGAGAGATGATGCTAAATACTACATTAAAAAGTAAGACTATTTGTCCTTTTTATGTGGTAGTATTTCTGTTTTGCAGAATTACAAAAATGTCTTCTCGCTTTTTCTCTGCCCACATTTGGATGTTTCTGATCTGAAGGGAAAAGTGTTAGTGTCATTTTCGTTATCACACGTTGCCCTTAGAAAATCGTTGTGTTTTGAGGCTTTAGTCAAAACTATGATTCCTGACACATTTTTCTTTCCTGGGGGGGACCTTCATTGCTCCTCCCAGAGAGCAGCACCCCTTCTGTTGCCCTGTTTGCATGCCTTTTCCTCCTGTGCCAGGCTCGAGTGCTATGCCTTACAAGAGGAACCCGATGCGTTCGGAGCGCTGCTGCAGTCTGGCCCGGCACCTGATGACGCTGGTGATGGATCCGCTCCAAACAGCTGCCGTGCAGTGGTTTGAACGAACGCTGGATGACAGTGCCAACAGGTCTGTTGGGATTTGCACTGCAGCACAGGCAGGTGGCCCTGTGCAGAAAGGTCCTCTGCTCTGTTTACACAATACTGCCTTTAAACTAAACCCACGAGATACCACCTTGACAGAAAGCGGTCTCAATAGATACTACAGATTACAAACTGGATTCCTCTGTACCATCAGATAAAAACTGCTAGTTTTTCTTTTTTTAATGTCAAGATCTTCTGCAAAGTAAACCAGCAGTGAAAGTGAGGGATACAAAAGCCAGGGTAATAAATTGCTTTCATAGTCTTTCTGTTTCAACAGCACTCACATTTCTCAAATTCTCCTCCTTGTTTTGAATGCGTTTTTCTGACCCTGCTTTTTTTGCATCTTAAAGAATACTTCAATACCTCAACCCTCCAAAATAAGCTAAACAAACATATTTTAATTTTTAAAAGTGTTGTTCTTTACAAGAGGTAGCTCAGGTCCTGGAGGGAAGAGCACAATTACCCTACTTTTTTAAAAAATGTTTCATGAAAATCTGTGCAGGTTTTTAGGATATTGCTCAGCAAATTTTGCTTTGTTTTATGATTCTTCATTACAGCTATTTTGAGCTGAGCAGAAATTATCTGCAATTATTATCAAGTAAATTACAGCAATTAAATTCAATGCTACCATCTTTTAGTTAGTACTAAATCTGCATAAAGCTCATACCTACCTTTGAAACATTTTCATTTTAAAGTCATATTCTGTTGCAGAATTTGATCTCTTAGAATCTTAGAAATCTCTTGACTTCTAAGGTATGGCACCTGAGAAACAATGTAGATTAGCACTAAAATTGCTGATGAGAATGTTATTTTAAAAATGTCTCCACAAACACAATATCAGCATGCAATTTCTTGAAAAAACCAGAAGATTTTTCCCAAAGGAACTTTACTCTGCACCTCCTAGTCTCATCAAAAAAGAGCAGCAGAAGCAGCAGAAAACAATGTAAATTTAAGAAATTGCACACTGGTTGATATGATGTGTTTATTTCCCAATAGTTACCAAGTGTTGAGAGACATACTGGAATGTTTAAAATTTTATTTTCATCTCATCTAATAGAAAGACTTATTTGTCCACTTCATTGACCAGTTATAAAAATCAGTGTCTTGGATTTTTCTTGTTAAAGCTATAGTGTTTTAGAAGGAGAACAAGCCAGAGAAAGTTCAATCAATCTACAATCCAGCAAAGTTGTTTTAAGAGGCTGTGATAGAATTGGAGGGCTTAGATGTACCACAAGGTTCAAGAACTAGGATATTTTAAAAGATCCCAGTTTAGGGTGGGCCAGGCCCTGCTGCCACAGCTGGATGATGCTGTGTTTGCTGCACTGGGACACAGAGCATTTTGCCTGATACAGTTTAGACCTCACTACTTCTTTTCCTCCTTTCATTTTTGTCAGGAGCCTCCTTTGTGACCAGGAGCTGGTTTCTTGGAGGAAGCCCTCACCAAATGCATGGATCCCCTTGGAAATTCCCCACTGAGCACAGCCAGGCACAGCATGAGCATGCAGCATGTCTCACTGCTCAAGGGTAGGGTCAGTAGTAGGTAGTTCAATATAGAACACATAGGAGAAGACACTGTACATTGCTGCCCCATTTTCTGTCCTTGTATTCACTGAGTTACCTTGGAGCTTTCTGTGTGTGCCTCCACCCTTTTCTCTCTCCCTCTCTACTGACCTAAAAGAAAAAAAACAAAGGAGAACAGCTCCAGTGTTAGGCCACAGTAATGGTATTGAGAGCATTATTTGAGAAGCTGAAGGATGTGAGATGGACTGGCTCTGTTGCTGACCAGCTCTGGGTGTGTGTGTTTCATAGGCGCGTGTGTCTGGCCGAGGCTTTCCTCACAGCTGACATCATCCTGAGTACACTGCAGAACGTCTCCGAGGGACTCGTGGTGTATCCAAAGGTAAAGCAGGGCATAATGCTCTTCCTTGGTAATGCTACAACTATGCCAAAGTGTACAAAAGTGCTCCCACTCCAAGGATTACATTTTTATCTGTTAGTGCAAATGGTTTCTTAATTTTGCTCTATTCTTGCAGCATTCTCACTGTTGTAGGACATACATGAAAGGCCTCTTGTGAGGTAAATAAGAGAGTAAATACAAAACTTCTCACAAAGGATATTTTTCCCTGAATTACAGAATAGATCTGTAGAGCTTAGCAGCAAAAGATACTGTCTAGACAGATCTTATCCAATCCTGTAACTTACTACGGGTTAAAAAAAATTATTGTATGCATCTTTTCCAAAGAAATATCTCTTACAAGATATGACTTCTAAGTATTACCAACTTCAATATCTGGATTTCCAGAGCCAAGTTCAAAACGAAAATTTATCTTTGTATCATGGGGACAAACTTTTTAGCAGGGCCTGTTATAATAGGACAAGGGGTAACAGTTTTAAACTGGCAGAGGGATAATTTTGATGATATAGGAAAGAAGTTTTATTACTAAGAGGGTGGTGAAACACTAGAATAGGTTGCCCAGAGAGGTAATGGATGCCCCATCCCTGGAAGCATTTAGTGTCAGGTTGGACAAGGCTCTGAGCAACCTAATGTAGTTGGTTGCTGCTCATTGCAAGGAGAGATGGCCTTTGAAAGTCCCTTCCAACCCAAATTTTTCTGTAGTTCTGTGACCATTGTCCCGTCCTAGAGATTAAAGGGGAGAAGAAAAAAATACTTCAGCGTGAAGTTTTCACAGTCATCTATAGGCTTTTTCTAATGCTTTTTCTTTTTTTCTGGTTTTTTTTTTTTTTTTTAAGGTGATTGAGAGAAGGATCCGGCAGGAGCTGCCATTCATGGCCACAGAGAACATAATCATGGCAATGGTGAAGGCTGGGGGCAATCGTCAGGTACAAATGCAGTGTCCATAATACCTTTGTTCATGGCCTGGTGTTTGTCTCCTGAGAAACAAATGTATCTGGGCTCTTGTCCTATCTCACCTTTCTCTGCTCTTCACCTGCTCTCACAGAGTTATTAGTATTGAACTGGTGCTGCAAAGCCAGGCTCTGCTCTCTGAAGGGAGAACACTTGTGGAGATCCCTGTTTTCTGTTAGGAACACTGTGTGTTTGGGCTGATCTGGCTGGCTGTGCTGCAGAAGAGGGAGACCTATTTTTATGTTTGATACTAGTAGGCGTTTTCCTTTTTTAAGTGTTTGAAGGAACTTGGAACACAGGCCAGGCTTCTTTAAATGGAACATGCTGGCAGTTGGCTGCCTTAGAAATTAAAAGAGGATGAATCAGTACTGTTAACAAAAAAGCAAGTAAGACCATTCTGAACCACTCATTCATGTGTTGTTCTTCCCTAACACAGTATAGTATATTAACCACTTTGCTTATAGTCCTTCGTTCAGTTTCCTGTGTTCAAGCAAACTATAATTAAATATTTTCCTTAATAAATAAACCCAGACAGAATTAGATTACATTTCCTTATCATTTAATTTCACAGTTCAGGTCAAAATTGATAATCAAATTTTCATCTTAATAAAACACCTTATTTTCACTTACCTTTTAGAAAGTAATTTTTCCTTCTATGATTACTTCCACATCAAGAACAGAAGTGAAATTTGCAAGAATAATGAGTTTGATAGAAGCTTTGAGCAGAATATATGTGGTTTCAGTTTTCTGAAACACTTGTGGCAAATCACCCATTATATTATTCAGGAAACATCCTTTTTTCCTTTTTTTTTTCTCCCCTGTGCCTCTGATGTGAGTGGGTGAGTAAGCTTCCTGACTAAATGCATTAAGGGTCACATCATGTGAATCACAGTCTTGATGACCTACCTTCTTTCTGATGCTGTTTAATTACACACCCAAAGGGCTTATTTGTAGAAGATGTTCATATTCACATCCGTATGTTCTGTTTTCTTGTGCTGGGAGCTTTGCAACAGCACATTTTCTATGCTTTCCCACCTCATAGCACAGAAACTCACTTCCTTTCCCCACTACTAAACAGCTCCCTCCCCCAAGCATCCAGAAGATAATCTGTTCACCTGAGGCAGGTCAGTGCTGAAGCAAAATGACATTTGATGGAGGAAACAGGATAATTTTTGTCTTAATTGTAGATCAAGAATAATACACTTAAGGAGAAGATTCTTGCATAGCTGTAAATGCAACCAGATGGCTGTATTTTAGGACCAGCTTGGCAATATCCAAGTTTGCAGGTGGTACCTGACTACAGTTGGGTACCCTTGTTCTTACCAATTAATTCCAAAGGAATGGGTTTTTTTCCTCAGTCTATCCTTATGTAAGCCATGGTTTGCAAAGTCTCACTGCTTGTTTAATTGGACAGATTATTTTCACTTTTCCAAATCTGTAGAGGTTTTACATTGTTTACAGTTGTAAAAAAAAAACCCTATAGTGACTTCTAAGAGTATTTGGGAAATAGGAAGTATAAATTATTCCAGTGTCATTAGTTTATGTTATAGTTCAGCAGGGATTGTATGTGACATTTGGATGTTTTAGCCTCAAAGGGCAGATATGAAAAGATGAAGAAAATCTTGGTTTAATGTAGTGGCATGCAAGATACTGTAGTCCAAACTGTGTCTTTTTTTTTCACTCTCCAGGGCAACACATTTTGATATTTTTCCCTCCCACACAAGTTGGTGAGATGAACATGTGCTGTCAGTAGCAATGAAATGACTTTTTTCTTTTTCCATCTTCTTCTTCTTGAACCTACAGGATTGCCATGAGAAGATTCGTGTTCTCTCTCATCAAGCAGCAGCTGTTGTGAAACAGGAAGGGGGTGATAATGACTTCATTGCCCGTGTCCGTGCTGATCCTTACTTCAGTCCTATCCATAAACAACTTGAAAGCCTGTTGGATCCCTCCTCCTTCACTGGACGTGCTCCTCAGCAGGTAAAGTAGTGGGAAGAGGCTGTGGGTTGTAATGCGAAGTGTAGTTTAATCCTGCATCCTTTTGTATATAATATGTACACCCTGTTTGCTACAGAGTGTACATATTGTATAACTCTGGCCATATTACTAAGGAAGACAC
This sequence comes from Petroica traversi, assembly GCA_025920805.1. NCBI lineage: Eukaryota > Metazoa > Chordata > Aves > Passeriformes > Petroicidae > Petroica > Petroica traversi. Next base: position 4,250,934 of record JAHLSL010000059.1, read on the forward strand.
ATTTTCCTCTTTTGATTTCCTTGTCTTTCTTCCTGCGGCTTCATTCTTTTGAGCCTGGAGATACCAGACTCTTGTGTGTCTTTGTAGAGACAGTGCAGTCTCCAGTGAGACATGCAGGTCTAAGTGGGGGGAAGGAGGCAAGCCCTTTTCCTAATTTTGTTTGTCTCATCTTGAATAGGTGGTAAAGTTCCTGAAGGAGGAGGTCCGACCAGCGCTGGTTCCATACCAAAGCAAGATGGGTGGGAAAATTGAACTGGCACTTTAGGTATAGTCTTCAAATGTATGTGGGCACAGGAAGATAATAAAAGCCTTATTGACCCGGGTCTGTTTACTGTGTCATGTCATTTTGGTTCTCTACATTACATTTAATTCCCAGAGCTAATAGCCACCTTGATTCCAGATGGGCTTTTCATTCTTTGTCTGCTGTTTGGTCAAGCCTCCCTCTGTAGTGTGCTGAGTTACTGGGAAATGCTCAATTGTGACAAGGTGTTGTACTTTATCACAGACCTTCATTGGCCCCCTCACACAGCACTGCCAGCTGTTAAAGACAGTGCCAGGTGCTGCCTGACATTTGTGTCTCAAAAGCTGATAAAAGTTTGTTCTCTAGAAACTACTGTGATTGGGGAGCAAACAGGCCAAAATATTAGAAATAATGAAAGAGAGAGGCCATAGAACTTCATGGCTCATTAAACTGGTACTGTAGCTGTGGCCCTGTAGCTTCTGGAAATCAAATTAAAGGTGTGGGTAAGAAACTGCTCATGTTTTAGCTGTGATTGTGGTCCCTGGCTGTAGGTGCTTGATACTGAATGGCAGGTGGACTCTGGCATGTGACAGTTGTTCTCTACTACAAGTTTTGTCTGATAAGGAAAGGAAAAAAAGATGCTGGAAATCATTGAATGCCAGAGAAATTCAAAAGTTTTATTTCTGACATGAACGATCTGTTTTGTAATGTCTGGACATTTGGTACTGCATCAAACTCTTCTCCCTTTGACTTAAACTGGAATAATTCTCTTACCTCTTTTTCCAGTGTTACTACATCACAGAGTATTTCTTCTGCTTCAGTGTAATAAAAAAAGCTCCCTTTTGCCTGTTATTTATTCAGACCCTCAGAGATGACATGATGAGGATTATTTGATGATTTTTGAAGTGTGGTTGCTGAAGAGAATTAAGAAAAGCAGAACTAACTGAAAGGGGCTACCTGCTGTCCTTCAGGCCATCATTGTTGAAAGAGGATTTTAAAATACTGTTATGTTTTAATAAAGCTTGTCTTTATTTAAAGTAGTCAGAGCAGTGGGAAGCTTCAGGCTGTGCTCTCCTTCCATTGAGATTGCTCTGGCTTTACCTTGCCCCTAGAATATGGCATTCAAAATGTGTCAAACGTTTGTGACTTTGATGGTGCTTAAAACATTTTGCCTGCTTGTGCTATTAACGTTTAATTAGCCATCTGTTTGAAAAGGATAACTCTAATTGAACCCTCATAATTTTCAGGCTATTACTCAAACCGATAACCAAGGAAGAAAACAGACAGATGCGTAAATCCTCATTTTTGGTCCTCTTCCCTCCTTTAAAAAAAAAAAAAAAAAAAAAACCCCTGCATGGAGAAGAGGAACAGCTAACATATATTTTCTCATCACTGAAAATAAATCTTTGTGGGTAGAGGCTGCCAGCTGTGAGCTGTTGGACTTGTTTTCCTGGAAATTTTAAAAGGAGTAACAGTGGTACAGAGGAAATGTCATCCTCCCAGAAAACTGGCATGATAGACAAATCCTTTGACTTCTACTCCTTGCTTTGGGACTTTATTTTCTACTTTCCTGCGGAGTTGGCAGTGGCACCAGCCAGAGACATAATTCTCCCCTCTGCTTGGTTGCTGGGAGGAGGTCACCAAGCAGTGCTTCAGGAGCAGCTCTCAGCTGTACAGCTCTTGACTGTACTCAGCACTGGTGAGGCCACACACTGAGTCCTGTGTCCAGCTCTGGGCCCCTCGGTTCAGAAAGGACACTGAGGTGCTGCAGCAAGTCCAGAGAGGGGGCGGTGAAGCTGGTGAGGAGGCTGGAGCACAAGTGTGATGAGGAGCAGCTGAGGGAGCTGGGAGTGTTTAGCCTGGAGACAAGGATGTTTAGGGGGGCTCTCACTCTCTACAACTACCTGGAAGGAGGTTGTAACCAGATGGGGGTCAGCCTCTTCTCCCACGCAGCCAGTGACAGGATAAGAGCCTTAAGCTGCACCAGGGGGGATTCAGGTTGGACAGTAGGGGGAATTTCACAGAAAGGGTGATTAGACAGGGTGGTGGAGGTGTTTAAAGAAAGACTGGACGTGGCACTCAGTGCTGTGGTCTGGTTGATATGGTGGTGTTCGGTCAGAGGCTGGATTCCACGATCTC
>JAHLSL010000059.1:4253713-4377160 GCA_025920805.1 Petroica traversi
CCCGGCTGGGCTCCCCCTGCTCCCCGGGACGTGCCTTTCCTCTAACCCGCCTCTTCTCCTGCCCCTGGCTGCCACTCCCGGGGGTCCTGCTCTGCCGTTCTTATCTGCTCTCCACGCCTGCGCCTTTTCGGAGGTGCCCCGGAGGAGAGACAGTCTGTCTCCTGTCTGGCTGGGGGGAAGGAACAGTCACGAAACACAGATGGAAATATGGCAGTATCCTCTAGGCAATGGGCACAAATAGACGTGCTGCAGGCCCTGTGATTGTCAGCTGTGATAACTGTTAGATGGAGAGCAGGAGACAGATGTCATTCTCCGTACCTGGTGATGTAAATCCGAGGAAGCAAAGAGCCACAGTCACGCGGATTTAAATCTCGTTGCAGGCAGTGGCTGTGGGTTCCGGACGGCTCTTGATGTCTCTTCATAGAACTGGTAAGGGAAGGGGAGAAAAAATTTCCTGTGTGTGGCTTTGCTTCCTTCCTAGTTTTTTCAGGGATGCCTGAATTCAAGCAGGTACTTTCCTTCTAAACAAGTCAGGTTCAGTGTTGGTGTGGGGGGAGTGGGTTTATGTGATGTCATAGCTTCCTACTTCATGATGTCTCAGCCCGACTTTGCATGGCTTGTTGTGATTTTTTTTTCTTTTTTTTTTTTTTGATGGGTCAAAGTGGCAATAAAGTAAGAACAGTGCCTGGAGGAAGTAGAGGATCCTTCATTGCAAAGAGATGGGAGAGAGAAGCAGTCTTACTGGAATTAAGATCAGTGGGTTTTTAGTAGTGCAAGTCTGGATCTTAAAATCACTCTAGATGGAACAGTCAGCCTAGCAAGAGAGGGGCACTGCTGTGCTTTTGCTGAGCTGTTGATCAGAATACAGTTGCTTGCTGGATAATCTGAATTCTAGAATAGTTTTTCAGTTGCTATGGAGTCTGGAGTGGCGGCCTGGAAAGAAACAGCCACTGGAACAAAATTGAATTTCATTATTTCTTTCGGGTTCCACACAATGTGTGTGTTACTGTCCCTGTGCATAAACAAAGGCTGAATTCCTGCTCTGGAGAATTCATAAAGTAAAAAGGAAGGAAGAGGGTGAGAAGAGGCATAACATGTAATTATAGAGGTCAGGGTGGGGACTGGTTGTGTCATGTTAATACAGTGTTCATTCTGCATTTAACAGATTAAAATGACAAGTACTGCCTATCTTAATTCCTGTTTATGATAATATTTTCATAATGTGGTTTGATATTCTTAGGGAGATGTTATTCATAGTGACTCTTCTTCTGAGCAAGGATGAAGGGAATCCCTGAGGGGCAGCAGAGAGGAGAGGCATATTTCTGGAGGAATTGCGCTGGTCAGGGAATGATAGAATTGAGGTGAGGAAAGTACTGCACACTTGCTCAGGACTGAAATAATATTCCAATTTTAGGGGTCTCTGCTGAAGTTGTTTAGGTTTTTTTCTTTGCTTTTAACCTGTCATTTTCCCACAAGGTGGGTTCTTTTGCCAATTTCAGTGTTCTAAAGGATCTTGATGATCTTAAAAGAGAGGCAATAATCAAAATATTTAGCTTTAAAAAATTAATGTGTCTTACCTAAGATAGCATGGTGACAGAGGTCATTGGTTAAGAGATCTGTGTGAGAGCTGCCAGTCTGAGTCCCACTCTTGGTGAATTGATTTTTGTGTTGCAAAATTGTTTCCCATGTTTGGTATTTGGTATGCTTTCGCAAAGGAATTGGTGATGCTACATTTGAGGCAATGACTGTTTTGGAAATGGTTGGAATGATGCCTCTTCCTGGCTCTTAATTGCAAACTTCTCACCTACACATCAGAAGTAATGAAAACTTCTTAAAAAATTAATCCTAAGGAGTATTGCAACTTTATCTGCAGTGGTAAAGCTAAGGTGCTTTATATTTTGGTGTATGTGGTCCTACAGCTCTTTTGGCTAAATCAGCAATGACCCTTGCTGGTCATCTGTATCACTCTGGTTATTCCAGATCCTACCCTAATTCAAATGCATAAAATATAGAGAATTTGCAACTGTCCAGTAGGAGGAGGTAAACAAACAGCTTCATTCTGTGTTGTGATTGCAGTGTCCTAAGTGTCCCTTAAGAGATGGAGAGGTGTTGGTACTTCAGGTTTGTGTCCTCAGGCACACAAAGACTTGCCTGAACTTCTTTCTCTGCCACTTTTTATCACAGGGTCAAGAGTTTTGATACATAAAGCTTACACAGGCTTAGTGTCTGGGAGCACTGGGGAAAATCTCACTTGCCAGCTGTGTTACTGTTGACACCGGCTCAGGAAGAGAAGGATGTTGTCCTGCCACTTTTGTTTTGTCTTGGAGGAAGTTTTTAAACTGGAGCACAACAAGTTATATTGGTAACAGAGCAGTTTTGTTTCTGGCTTAAGAAAAACACCCTGGAAGAAATGCAAGCACACTTGTTTTGTGAGATAGGTGAAGAGAAGAGAGTGTATTGGTACCAGCATGACTATAAGAACTGTTGTTACTGCCCAGTCAGTGCTGGCTGGGAAGTATCTGGTGATTCAGACATGAGAGAAAAAGTCCATCCCCTGTCAGTCCTTTTTTCCTCTGGAGAAGAAATCTTCCTAATCCCCAGAATCAGGAAATATCAGAGGTTTTGTCTTGTTTTGTTACAAATGTTAACAATCATTGTATGTTTTGCTTTTTTTCCTCTTGAGTTATCTGTGCCTATAAATTCTGCAGGAGCAAGATCTAAGTAGTCCAACATGACATGCTAGATAAGAGCTCTGCAAACAGTCCTGAGAGGTGTTTTGAGTGTTGCTAACCTCTTCAGAAAGTTGAGTTCTGTAAAGACAGAGCCCTGAAGGAGAAAAGTTTTGAATGCTGTGGGGTATATTAGCCTTAAAAGCCATTTTTCTGGAGCCAAACTAAGCTCCTGGGGCAAATTAAGACCTGCTTAGAGTCCTGTGAAGGGAATCAGACTTTTTTTGTGCGTACTGCGGCAAATAGTAACAAAACAGAGCAACAGGATGGTGACCTGAAACGAGTCTTTCCTGTGCCTCACCAAGGTAACAGCAAGCCCTGACAGCTAAACCTCTGCAAATCCTCTGTGTTTCTCTCAAGGAAGAGCCGTTCTTTAGGTCCTTGTTCCATTTTCAGTGGGAGCAGAAGGATGAGATCAGCTTGAAAATCAGACCTCACCTGGATGAGCCTACAGGGCTGGTGGTGGAGACAGCCTCATATGGCACTGCTTGTCACCATTCAGGACAGGAGTGTTACATAAAAGACTTCATAATACCTGATTTTAATAGCTATCAGTAGTGTCCTTAAACCTTTCTTTGACTGGTACAGCCCCACATGTCTAACAGAAATATTTTCTTTCAAGCTTCGGTATTAAAATGAAATTGGGCAGTTGTGATTGCTTTCCACAGACATCTCATAGTTTGCAGTCTTGCAATGGACCAGAAGGTAAAAAATTCTTCTGAAAATTTTTTGGGAAAGCAAATTTCTCCAGAGTCCTGCAGAAGTGTCCTGGTCCTGCACTGTGCTTATTTGGGTGAAGGTGCCCATTTTTTGTGTAGTGCTTAACTCTCATGGAAGATAGGTTTGGGGTCTCCTTAGACATTGAACAGAAACCTTTAGTTTCTATTTGCATAGTGGTGTTTAACATGGAATTGCCTTTACCCTAAGACTTGAGGACTAAGGTGACTCCAGGCCTGTCTTTTTTGGTTTTCTTGCCTCTCTGTTATTTCTTGCCTCTCTGTGCAGTGAGAGTTAGTTTGTGTGCTGGCCTCTTTTTCTAATTTCATTCGGTGCAGATAGAAAACCCCAAAAACTGTTGTCCCTGTACTCGGTTGTAATCCTCCTGTGTGAGTTGCAAGGAGCACTGTATATTCCGGTCACATATCTTCTTTTCACCACTCAGTGGGAGTACTGAGAAAGGGGAAACTCCTCCTCCTGTGATTACAAGGGTCTTGGCTAACAAGAGGTTCTCCACAGATGTGAGTGCTGTTTGCTTTGGAGCCAGGAAAATAAAAGGCAGTCTGCTCTGGAAATGAATATCTATTGATGTGAAGGGTATCTGCATTCTACGTAAGTAGGTGCTATGTAGGGGTTTTTCTGAGGCAAATTTGACACATTAAGCTGTGATCAGGAAGTAAATCTGTGGTTGGTCTGTCCAGTGCATAAGTGGTAGGAAGTAGGATTCCACTTTTTCACATCCTTATTTTCAAAATGGAGATGCAGTGGGAACAAAACTGCAAGTTAACTTGGTTTTTTCCTTTTGTGTAAACTGACCATGGTTCAGCAGCTTCAGCTCCACTGGGGCTCTCTCTGTCATTGCAGAGGGCATTGCTGGACACCGAGCAGTGCAAGGAGCAGTGCCTTTTAGTTTCATTTCTGCACAGAATTACATTTCCAGTGAGTCCGGAAACCTACAAGGTGCTCCATGGCAGGAGATGGAGGTCCTGTTTACTTTTGCTGTCTCTGTTGCTGTGATAGTGCCCTGAGGCAGCTGGGACGAAGCAGTTAGGCCGGCCACATTCCTGCTGTCAGTATGTGATCCCAGTTGGTGACTGGGCAGCAGTGCAGTCCTGGGTGGCGCCTCTGCAGTCAGCACCCCCTCGCTGCTCTCCAGTCCCCCTTTTGAGAGCTGCCCTAGGCTTTTGGTGCATCTCTGGGTCACTTCCAGTGCTACAAGAAGTGGGCTGAGGGCAGTTAAAGTTTCCAGCTCTTCATTCCAAGTCATGTTGTCAAGAGGAAGCTTGGAGGCCACCTTAGCACCTCCAGCCTGCATTGTGTGTGTTGCTCAATGTCCAAAGCAATGTGAGGCTGGTCGTGGTTTGTAAGTCTCAGACAAAAAGTTTGGGATGACCCAGGTTCACTAACATCATATTGACTCCTTAACCAGTGTCTGTGTCAGTATCTGTATGGGATTCTGCATTTTTTTACCGAGCCAGGGCATCAGGGTGTGAGGGGCAGGAGCTCTCTGCATCTTGTCTGCCTCTTGGTCAGGTGTGTGGCTGTGCTTTGCTCACTTACGTATTTGTGAAGCTGCAGTTTTCTTCTGACTGTGTGCAAAGCAAATATTGACTTGTGGACTAATGGCATTTGCAGCTCCAGGATATGCCTTTGCCTGACCTGAAGGAGACACTGATGGGGGAAGGGAAAGAAGGCCAAAGGCATCATGCTGAGAGTTTCCCTTGGACATTTCATTGAGCAGGTCAGGATTTTAATTTGGAAAATGTAAGTTTTCTGGTTGTGAGAGGATGAAATTGAACTGCCTGATTCATGCAGGGCTTTTGTTGGATTTCTGAGAGAGGGAAATGTTTAAGTGGATCTAATCTACTTGGGATTTTAAAAGCTGAGCTGGAGGAGGCTTCTAGAACTATGCCTAAGTGCATTGCCTCCTGATGGGTACTGTGACTATCACTTGCCTCTCTTCCAAAGCTTTTTTTTCTTAATAAAGAAAGAGAAGAGAGAGCAATGGAAACCAGCTGACAGTCCAGAGGTGGCAGTGGGATTTAGTGCATACACTGTTGCTTTCTGTTCGTTAAACTTAAAGGAAAACAGAGTTTTTTCCATGCGATCTTACTTTCGGAAAAGGTGGTGTAACCATCAGAACAGTGTATGAAAATTATCCTAGAAAGAATTGCTATGCTTGTTCTACTCCTTCTGATGATACTCAGTGAAGGCTCCTGCATAGTTACTGGTTGTAAAGATTTCAGGATACAAAAACGTTGCTTGGTAATGTTTGTCTTCTGCATAGTCTCCTAGAGGTATGTTGCCTTTTTGGTGGATTCTTTTTTTTTTTTTCTTTTTTCTAAAATCAGTGGGGGAAGAACAATCCTGGGAAGGAGTTTCTGTTCCAAAACAAAGATCCTGCTGAAAGGATCCTACTGAAAGACAATGCCATTTCATGTTTAGTACATCCAGGCACTACCACCACAGGCTTAGGTGGAGATCACGTGGCAAAAGAGGCCAAGCAAGTAAAACACAGGCAGCAGGAGATTGCTATCTGGTGTTTGCCAGGAGCCAGATAATTGAAATCTCTCATACTACAGCTGTGGGGAAGAGCCAGTGTATCCAGAGGAGGCACAGTATTGCCAAGTGGCAGTAAATTTGCAGGACTCCTTGACAAACCTCAATTTCTGAAGGACACCTGCACTGGAAAATAAACTAATTGGACATAATCCTGTACAGTGTATGTTTGCAGCACCAACAAAGGTGTTGCAGGTGGAGTTCTTCAAATGGGTGTACCTGATACTGACTGTGTGCTTCCCTTGCAGCCTACTTTTTCAGGTACATACATTCATAACACCTGTCTTCTAGCAGGCTGGAATCAATGGTGGTGTGATTTATTTTAGACTCTGAATTTAAAAAGTAAATCTGTGATTAACAGGTATCATTTGCATTTTAGGAAAAGGTACATTTCTTTCAAAATGTGAAGACTACCTGTTGTGTGACCAAAATTGTTTCGTAGAAGAAACTTAAATAGCCTTTACACATGGGAGATGCCCCTTAATGTGTGAGTGAAAGTGGTTTTAATTTTGTAGTACCGAGTGTTTTGGAGTTGCCATTAATATTTGTTGGCTCTGATGTGGTTTTCCCTTTGTATTTCTTACTGTTGCTTGTTTTCAGAAGTGTGTACATTACAATAACAGGAATTTCACTCATGTGGTTTCACAAGCTTTGTGGAGCCCCTTTGGTGCTTGCTATCTCCTGGCTAGGAGAGCTTGAGAATTGTTTAAGGTTTATATCCCTCAGTCAGAGGAAAGAACTTACTATGTCAATCCCATATCCCAGATATTCTCCTTCTCTTCCCTGCTCGCACTGGCTGTGTTGGGGAACCTTCTTCCCAGTTCCTGTGATGCTGGAAGGACTGGTGCAGTGACCTCAGCACCTCCTGGAGACAGCTGGCTCTGAGGGCAGTGCCCAGGGCAGTGTCTCCATGTGCCACAGCAGGAGCCTTCCCTTGGTGTGATTCCTGCTGCTCACCCTTCCCCTTCTGCACAGCCACGCCAGCAGCAAGGTGAGCCTCACGCTCTCTCTGGGCTCTGTCCCAGATGGGTGCTTGCAGGAAGGTTTCTATGGGAACCAGGGGCAGGAAAAACCTGCCCACCAAGTTCAGTGCTCTAATGTCAGGGACAGGAGAGCAGGTGAGGGAGTGAGCCCAGCAGGGCAGAGGCCAGCGTGTGATGACGTGAACAAGGAGGGTGTTCCATCTGCTACACCTGTCTTGGGACAAGGAGAGACTCATTCAGTGCTCTCCTGCCCTTTCCAAGCACTGTGATTAATTCCCTTATTATGGGGTCTTTCCACAGGGCCTGGCTCCTCCGCAGCAGGTTGGGTCAGCAGTGGTTGTGCATGCAGTGAAGGTTAATAATGGCTAGGGGGAATCCCTACTCACAAGCCTGAGGCACTGAGGATGGATTCGGAGCACAGGCAATGAGAGGCATGGCAGATGTACCACGTGGTGACTGCATTCCTAATAAAAGTCACTGGAAACAGGGTTAAGTGGGCTGAGAAAAGGCAGGGGAGAAAGATACCTTGCAGGCTGAGGAACAGAGCAGCCATGATTGCAAGGCAGTGAAAAAAGCATCAAAATACATTCACAGCAGTGTTGAAAGGGAAGTAAGTATTGTCAGCCAATTTACCTGCTTGGGCTGCATGCAGTGTGTGTTCCCATGTAATATGGGCATGGAGGTGCTCATTTTGTAATTGTTGTTAGGTCTTCAACTACTAAGAGAAGAGTTGGTGCTAAGGAAACAAATGGGAGTAGAGTGATGGGAAGAACAGACAAACATTTACAGAACTGGTGGATATGTAACTGGCCATCCTGTGGACATCACTTCTCAGAAACAAAAGCTGGAGGATTTTTTTTGGTTTTTTGTTTTGCCTTGAGAGTTGGTGTCAGAATGGGTCAGTGTGTCTGTTCATCCATACTGGCCTTTCTCAGGCAGAGAGCTGTTTAAATCTGTGAGGAGGAAACCCTATCATTTGTGTTCCCAGACACAGATGTTTTTTATGCTTTTGCATTGTTGTACAGCTGCTTATCTTGGAGTGCTGTAGCAAGTCACTTCCTGGCTGCAAGTGCTCCCTGGAAAGCTCACTGAGATGCAAAGGCAATATAGCCTTGTACTAATCAGCACTGTGAAACAACTTGGATAGGGCCTGTGGGATGAATCCCTGCGGTTCCTCCTTTTAGCAGCTTACAGTCATAAGTAGCTTTACTGAAAAGGGAAGCTGGAAAAGCCATCCTAGATGTGCAAATGTTAGTTTCTCCCAGGTTCTTTCCCAAGGAGGTGTGAGTGACTGGTCTGTCTCAGCACTGGCTTTATGTGCTTGCTAGAAGTGGCTCTTGCTGTCTCCCACACATGAATTGTGAGGTTGATCTTGAAGTCCAGAATCTCTCTCTCTGATTACTGAACTATTCCATTGTTTTACTGGAAATCCCCATAAAAATCTGCTGTTAACTAGTGTTAGGAAAGCAAGGAGGGGAGCTCTATTGCCTAATTTAGTTCAGAGGAGCCTGGTTCCTGACTCATTGCAGAGGTAGTTGATAGCATCTTTTCCACATCATCAACCTTCAGGGAGTTGTATTCCACAGCCCTACACAATTTACTCCTGTGCTTTTTTGGGCTACTCCTAAAATCTCTTTTGGACTTATTGCATCTAATAAATCCCCTTAAACCCCTTTCACTGTTCCTGTTCCCTTTCCATGGTTAGTGTCTTCAGAGAGTGATGATGTGGGGTGTTTTTATAGCTTACCTAATTAAATACAGGACTCATAATATGCAATGGAAAAGGTGTTAAAAGTTTACTTGTTTTTTGACATTCTTTCAACCAGCAATGCTGGTATTTTCACAAGAAATTTGGTAAATGACAGTGTGCTTTTTCTACCTGGTCAGTAGGTATGAAACCAAAGGAAATTCCAGTCTCTGGAATTTCTTTCTTGTGAGGGCAGAACTTAAATTCAAAGAAATTTAATTTTCATGTGTGGAAGTGGCATGTGAGGGGTCTGTCAGTCCCCCACCATGTTCTTACATGTTAATTGAATTCTCTTTTTTTTTTTTTCTTTTTGTAACAGGAGTGTAATATCTCACCCCTGCAGACAGCATTTCTGGACCTGCTGACACCTGTGCCACTCAGTCGTGCCTGGTGCAATGTCAGGTGAGCACATAGAAATGGCCACAGTATCTTCTCATTTGGTTCCTTGCTCTGTCTTCAGCTGAAAGTTCATAACAAAGGTTTCTGATTCCAAGAGCTGTTCTGTACATGAACATACTTTCTGGTCAGACTGAGAGAGAGGAAACTTCATGACCCAGCAGCCTTTGCACTCAGGGTGAACTCAGTTAATTCTTTTACCATGCAGAAGCTTTTTCAACCTTTGAGCAAGGAGGAAGAAGGAGGTTGAAATGTCTTCCCAATATTTCCCTAAGACTGTTGATTCTGTTCTTCTCCTAAGATTTCCCCCAAAATGAGTGGCTCATAATGATTGTGAGAGATTTTTGCTGTACATTGCTAGCTCTAGGGCAGGCAGAATGGTGAAGAATAATGGGAGTTCAGTTGTGGACTTGTGAGATACAAGCTTGACTAAAACTAGGTCTTCTCCTTCCTAGAGAAGCCAACTTTCCCACCCTGTACTTTTTTGTAAACCTTCCTTTCTGGTCCAACTGGGTATTTCAGGGCACATAACCCTGGGGGAGACTGTGCTTCAAAGCTAAGTAGACCTTTGTCTTGCTGATAGAACAATAGAAGACTTAGGACATGTTTATCTGTTTCAGTTGCAAGACTTGATGTCTACTTGTATTCCAAGGGAAGCTGTTCACTGGGAGTCTACCTGAGACTGGAAGAGTGCTTGTCTTGAACACAAAAGACCGAGATTATAGGCACACTTTCATTGCTGCAGCTCTCTGTACATGGTCTGACAATATCCCAGCCTGCTGGGAAAAAAGGGAGCAGTGAGCATCTTTCTGAGGGCTCTGATTTTCCATTCTGATGCCTGAGTGACACAGTTTCAGGGGAAGTCTGGGGTGCTGCTGGTGCTAGTCCATAGGAGGCATTTACTTCTGCAAAATAATATTTATTTGGTGATGATTCCCCTAGCTTGTTGCTAATCACACGGCTTTTCCAAGCAGGCGAGTGATCATATGATGCTGTGGAACTATTTCTCTTCCCTAAGAATCTTAGAGGGAACTCCATTTGGCCTTTTTGCCTCTTTTGCTCAGTAATAAGGAACAAAACCAACTGAAATTACTGGCTTCCTTGGTGAAGTGGGAGCTGTCTCCGTGTCTAGAGTAAGAGTAGCAACAAACTGATGAGTGAGTCCTTTCCATGCTGGAACAGTCTGTATTGTGTACGTATCTTCCAAGGGTGTTCTTCCAGGTTTTCACTGCTGTGTGTTGCTCTCTTTCTCTTCAGGCCATCACACTCCCTCTGCTGGGGGTCCCTTCTCAGCACTCACACCCAGCATTTGGCCTCAGGAGATCCTGGCAAAATACACACAGGTACAGTGTGGGGCAGGGAGGGGGTGTTCTCTGGCTCTGCAAAAGTAGAGGGAACCTGGTGTTTTCTGGTGCTCTCTGAAAGGAAAAGGAGAGAGAGGTGCACTTCTCCAGTGCTTTCGTTGTGGAATTCACATGTTTTGTGGTTGCATCCTGGCTCTTGTAAGAGGATCTTGCAGAGTACAGAGGAACTTGTGTGAATTATTTCACTGCTGTTCTGCAACTATTGCTCCACCATAAAAATGTTGACACCCTCAGGAAGCCTCTGTCATCATCAAGCTACTCTGGATGGCTTGTGCATGGCAGGAAATCCTAGCCTCAAGCTTGTCACCAGGTGGGTAGAGCAGGAAGGAAGGAAGCAGCTGTGGAATTTTGTAACTGAGCCACAGTGTTTGCTGAAAGCAGATTAAAGTTTTTTGTGGAGCTTTGTGGGCAGTGCTTCTTGGGTGCTGCCCTGGGGCAGTGCTTTCGAGAGTCCCCACAGGAGGCACCGGTGGGCTTGCAGGAAAGGGGAGAGAGCAGTAAGTTTTTACTCCTAAAAGAAGCCTAGTTGTAACCTCCAGTGTGGTTATTTGGGGATATCTCCCAATATCCCCAAATGCCAACCATGAGCACAGATGGGGAAGGTTGAGATTTTGGTCATGGACCTTAAGTTTCTTTGGCCTATAATTCAGACTTGCATCACAGATGCAAATCCCAGTTTTGCCCACTGCCTTTCAAAGGAAAATTGAGATGAAGGAGATGGAGTGGTACAGGGAGTTGAATTTGCAGTGTACAGAGATAATAGGAAGGACTGCTGTGTATTAGTGATGCAGTCAGTAGAGACCACTTTAGCTGGAGTGTGTATATTCCTCATTCCATGAGGAGGGCTGCGTGTCCCTCCAGGTGGGCAGTTCTGATCTTGGTAAGATGCTGAGCTCAAGTCGTGCTGGGAAAATCTGTACAGTTTTTTCCATGGAGAAATAAAAATGGGAATGGCTTGCAAATCTCAGCTGGGAATTGTGGTGGGAGGCTTTAAAAATTAAAGGGCAAGGGGTCTAGTTGCTCAATGGGCACACAGTGGGCAGTGGTGGGATGAGGCAATATCTATGTATTTGTGGTCAGTTATTCAGTGATAAACTGCTGAAAATGTCTGTTTTCCTTCCTTACATCTCCCAGAAAGAAGAATCCGTGGAGCAGCCAGAGTTCCGCTATGATGAATTTGGTTTCCGAGTTGACAAGGAAGGTAAAACCAGTCCTGGCCCTTCTACTTTCATTGTGTCCAGCCCTTTCCAAGCTTTCAAGTGTGGCAGGATTTTGCAACCATTCTGTGCTAAGTCTTGTCTACCTACCTGTTTCTGTATCCTACCATTTATAATCAAGTGCATTAGACATGGCTGGTCTTATGGAAGTCCAGAGCATAGACTGTGCAGCAGTCCTTTCCATCCCCTTATGTTTATGCCATGGGGAACAATGAGACAAAAGTTGAGAAGTCACCACTACCATTAGCAGCTGCATGCAGGGGAAGGGCAACTCTCCCAGTTCACAGTGGGATCTCCGTTGTGTTCAGTAGCAAGGGCTCATAGCAGGCACAATGAAATGTGCTGTCTGCTGAAAAACTCATGGCCAAGGTGAGTGGTGTTATGTTCTGCCCACCAGCTTCTCAGCAAAGTGTGGGGCAAACTGTAGAGGAAAAACCCACATGGTAGCTCTTCTGCAAGCTATGGAGACAGGCAGCCAAATAGAGGGAGGCATGGAGTGCTGTTGCATCTGAGCAGTGAACTACAACAGCTGGCTTAACAAAGCCTTAACAAAGAGGAGAGAAGAGAGTGGGAGATGTAGGAATTGTTTCATGTGCTCTGGGGATCATTCCCAGGCCTCAGGCTATATAATGTAAGGGCAGAGTTGTTGCATTTTTGCCCTGAGGCACCTTGAGTCCTAGGGAATCCTCTTTGAAGCAATGACCTCAAGATGAGGACAGAACATGGTGATATTTTTTCAGCCAGAACATTTGATAGACTTATGCATTATAAAATCAGCAGAAAGATTTGGAGTGCATGGCTAGGATGTATTATATGACGCAGGACAGAGTGCCTTATGTCAAATTTGTCCTTGTGTTAAAGTATCTATTTCAGGAAGCCAGCTTCAGGTTAAGGTGCTCTCTCATTGTGAATTTGGAAGTATCCTTATTAAAGCTTTTTTGGTGATTAAATATCCCCAAAGTTAACATTTTGCACCTCATTACTTCCATGAGCATATAACTAATGCTTCCCAGCTCTGACGCTCACTATGCATTTCTCAGCCTGATTTACAGATCCTTACAAAACCCAGCAGGATGACTGCTGCCAGGATCTTGTTTAATTCCAGCCACACTGTGCTCTAAATCATGAGTGAGTAGAGACTAGAAGCCTGCTGACAGCTTCTTAGTTCTCAAGCTCCCAAGCCTTTTGCTCATGACCATAAAATTTGCTGCATGGAGTAGGCAGTTAGAAACCAACCTTTGCCTTTCCATGCTCTGACTGGAAGACATGGATGTTTTGATTGTGCTTTTTTCAGATGACCATCCTATTCCCCACCCTGCCATGTGTTCATTTCCTCTCCAGTTCCCTCTCTCACTTGTCTCCATTCCTTTCTCTTCCCTTTGCTGAAGCAGATGGTGCTGAGCCAAACTCCAGCAAGCTTCTGGGTGTCCCACTGACAGAGGAGCCACAGCAGAGGCTCAAGTGGCAGGCCCATCTGGAATTCACACACAACCATGATGTGGGTGACCTCACCTGGGACAAAATTGAGGTCACCCTGCCACACTCAGACAAGCTGCGCTCCCTGGTGCTGGCCGGCATCCCACATAGCATGAGGCCTCAGGTGAGAGTGCTGCCTGTTCTGGGCAGGCCCTCCTGCTTGGAGTACAAGATCATGGAATTGGATCTCTTGGCTGAAACGGTGCCAGATTATGTCTTTCTGTGCTATATGAGTGAATTCTGTCTCTGTTCACCCTGTCCACACAGCTGTGGATGCGCCTTTCGGGGGCTTTGCAGAAGAAGAGGAACTCAGAGATGTCATATCGGGATATTGTGAAAAACAGCTCTAACGATGAAACCATTGTTGCCAAACAGGTAGGAGATATTTTCTAGTGCCAAGTGGGAAGAAGGGCAAGATTTGCTGTGTGAACAGGACGGGGTGTCTGCCTGACACCTGCAGCAAGGGCAGTTGAGAGGATGTGTGCTTAAATCCTACTAAAACTTAATCCTGTGGGACATATTTCTCCTTTGTTCTGTTGGAATAGCAATTGTTTAGCTCTTCTCTTTCCTAGGACAGCAGGGAAGGGTTTGATCCATGCTTCTTGCAGACATAAAAACAGTGCTGCAATTGCATCTCAGCAAACATCCTGATACTCCTTGAGGGAAGGGAGGGGTGAAAGACTGAGAGATGCACCTCTGCTGAGGTTGTGGCAGCTGCTTTCAGGGCCTTTCCTGTTCCCCCAAGCACCAACAAGACTATTAAAGGGTGTTTTCCCTCTTCCTTTGACCTCACAGATTGGGCTAGGCTGTTTGTTTTTCTCTGGAATATGTTTGTTGGGAAGCCATGCTTGAGATCCAAGCAGATCGGAATTCCCGACTAGTGTATGTTTCCTAATGCCAGTGCTGAAATTAGGGTCTTCGTTTAGACAAGTGTTTTAGGGATTCAGCAAGTCACTGCCTGCGCTGGCATTTTCCCACATCAGTGAAGGCTGTCAAACTGACCCCAGGTGCTTGGACACAGCCACTTTGTTTGATGCCTGAGGACTTACGGGTGGGTATGGGGAGGCAGAGTTCCCTGAGGCAGCAGGCTGGGGAAGTGCAGGAAGCTGAAGGCAGTTTTTCAGATGCTGCAAGCTGACTGTTCTTGTTTATGGCTGCCTGACAGATTGAAAAGGACTTGCTACGCACAATGCCCAGTAACGCCTGCTTCTCCAACATGAACAGCATCGGGGTGCCACGGCTGCGCAGGATACTACGGGGACTCGCCTGGCTCTACCCAGACATTGGATATTGTCAGGGCACTGGCATGGTAACCTGCTTTCAGAGTGTCCTTGTGATAGGGATCAGTTTATCTCTGGTTGCTACACCAGGGTGAATGATTTGAAGTTCTGCCAGATACTGTGGTCTCCAGATGAGCTGAAGAAAAATCCCTTCCACCTGAAATACTTTTCCAAAGGAAGGGAGAGCAGAGTAGCACCAGACATCCAAAGATATGGAAGACTTTGGTCCATCTTTTGGGAAGGGGGCAGTCATTATACTGAGGAGAAATCCCTTCAGTGGAGACTGCAGAAGAAAGGTTTTTGTCACCTAGATGCTGATCCATCTCTCAATATGAGAAAGTGGGTAAAGAGTTCTACTCCTCTTAGGACATGCAGGTTTTCTTCCTTCAAAATCCTAGGTGGTTGCCTCCCTGCTGCTCTTCTTGGAGGAGGAAGATGCCTTCTGGATGATGTGTGCTATCATCGAGGAATTGGTTCCTGCCTCCTACTTCAGCACCACTCTCATGGGCGTGCAGACAGACCAGCGTGTCCTGAGACAGCTCATTGTGCAGTACTTGCCTCGCCTGGACAAGCTGCTTCAGGAGCACGACATTGGTAAAATGTGCCCTAGAAACCAGAGCTTTTCTTGCCAGGGTGACATGCAGACAATGAGTATTGTTCTTTTTTTCACAAAGAGGGAGCACCAGGGAGAGGAGCAAACCTCCTGACCCTGGAGTCAGTGCATGGAGGAAAGCCCTTGGGGGAGTCCACCTTCACTGGTTGACTGACTTCCTCTGTTGTGATTATTTTCCATTCTCTGTTCACAGAGCTCTCCTTGATCACCTTGCACTGGTTCCTCACCTCTTTCGCCAGTGTTGTCCACATCAAGCTGCTGCTGCGTATTTGGGACCTCTTCTTCTATGAGGGCTCTCTGGTCCTGTTCCAAGTCACTTTGGGCATGCTGAGTATGAAGGTAATTCCCAAATCCTCTTCCTCCTTTACAGTACTTCAGTGTCTAATTTTGAGATTTAGGGGCGAGAAGTATCCACTTGCTGTGTGTGGTTTGGAAGTGTGTTAGGGAAGACAACTTCCTGCTGCCTTCAGAACTGGAGGCTGTGGAAAAACTTCTAAGGCACTTCACAGAAATTAGAGATTGCTGTTTCCTGTGCCTACCTCATTTGTTGCCACATAATTAAACCTCATCAGCTACCCCCCTCTAATCAGTCTAGATCCCAACCTGAACATCCATCTTATCTAAACCTAAACTGAGATGCCTCTTGATATTGCACAGTCTAGGAGGAGAGAGAAACCAAAGTTGTGATCACCTGGGAAGTTTTGGATGGCATTGCTAAATGCTCTTAGAGATGAGCATTGTCCTGACTGCATTTGATTTGGCTAGCCTGATCTTTACCTTTTTTATGTGAAAAGGAAAAGAGAATACCACAGTTTTCCACAGTACACAGTTTTCAGTTTGCTGTATGAAGGGCAAGGGAGATCTTGTTGGGATTAAGGGGAAGGTGCAGCACAGTTTGATATGATAGGTGCTCTGTAGTACAGATTCCATTCTCTTATCCCTAGCAAGATGTCGGCTGTGACCAGTCCTAGTGGTTGGTGCAGTATAGGTTTGAGTTTGGTTTTCCATGCTAATTTGATTTCATTTCAGTGGTGAATGCCATGATTCAAAAAAACGCTGGCTAGAATTCTGGGAGGAAAGTGCAGTAGAGCAGTAAAAGATGCTGTTCCCTCTCAAAAGTAGCTTGGACTTTTCCTGCTGAAGGGATTTTTTAATGGAATTTTCTAGATGTACTTGCCCAGGCTGTACACTGAATGTAAAACTGCATCTAGCAGCCTCAGGAGCACAGCTGTCACGTTCAGCACTCCATGAGGCAAAAGTGACTGTGTTGTTGCAGGAGGATGAGCTGATCCAGTCGGAGAACTCTGCCTCGATCTTCAACACGCTGTCGGACATCCCGAGCCAGATTGAAGAGGCAGACGTGCTGCTGCGGGAGGCCATGCGCGTGGCTGGCTCCCTGACCGACGTGGCGGTGGAGACGCAGCGCCGCAAACACCTGGCCTACCTCATCGCTGAGCAGGGGCAGCTGCTCAACTCCAGCACCACTGTCAGCAACCTGTCCAAAGTGAGTGCATGGAGCCCCACCGTTCCTTATCTATTCCCACCCAATTTCCGCTTGTGAGCAAGAAGTCCTCCTGTTCTAGAGGATTCTTGGCTCGAGGATAATTATTATCCAGTGGAGAAAATTTATTGTGAAGTTCTGGGCCAATTAAATGCTGCCAGATCTGTCGTGGTTGATAAATCCCCAAGTGAAAGGGATATTAGCATTGATTGTAATTATCATTCATGAGAGTTATGATGAAACGTTTTGCATTTCATTAATGAAAGCTAAAAGAAACAACATATGCTTTCAGCAGAATTTGCTTGAAGCACACAGAGTGAGAACTGGAATTAATCCTTTAGTAGGAAATTGGTACACTAAAATAACCTTGGAAGGTAGAGCAGAAAGCAGCAGCAGCTGCTTTTGAGAAGCTGAATTAAAAATGCACCTGTGTTTAATCTTGGACTAAAATCCACAATTGCAGACAAGACACTCAGGCAATTCTAAAATGTAACAGCCATCCACTTAGAAATTTATATACAATTATATGTGGAACTGCTTTTGACAAAAAATAGAATTAGAATTTAAATTATTTACGTGGATAGTGGTTGATTCTCAAACTTCAATTATGCTTTTGTTATAATTAAAGTGTAAATAACCTGTTGCACATGGAGCAGATGGAGCAGTAGAGCTGATACAATGCATTAGGACTACAACAACTCCTGTCTAAAACTGCCAGTTCTCTGGCCTGATCCTTCTGGTGGTAGCTGTCAGGACCCCTTGCCCTCAGCTGACCGGTGTGGAGGGTTGCTTTATTTTATTTCTGAAATCTGTCCTAATGTGTGCACGTTGTTCTCTCTCTTCCCTCTCCTGCAGATTGTGCGGCGCAGGACTCAGCGCAGGAAATCCGGCATCACCTCTCTGCTTTTTGGTAAGGACAGTCCTGTGCCTCTCATGTGCATTTGGTGGCCATAGCAGCTTAGGAAGGAGGGGAGCAGGCAAAGCAGGGAAACACTGGGACAGAGGGATTGGAGAAAACGGAGCCAAAAGTGAAGGATGGGAGGGAAGAAGTGCAGTTTACTACTTGCTTTCTTTGATTTGAGCTCAGAGTGTAAATTTTAGGTTAGATAGTCCATGAATGGTGACCAACAGCAGGCGCAGCTCAGCCTAGCTGTAATGTCCTCCTTGCACTGACCAACAGGTCAAACACATTTTCTGGCAGACCTTAGGCAGTCCACAGGATGGATGTGGTACTCTCTGATCTTAGTCTGCTCAATTCAGGAACATCCCTGAAGACCTGAGGCAAGCCAGGATGTCTAGTGTGTCACCCATCAAAATTAAAAATTAATATTATCACTACATTTTCCCTTACTTCCTCTGAGAGTTTGATGTTGTGAATGCTTTTGACTCTTCATTTTCTTCACTTATGAGCCAAGCCAGCATATGTCCAGAAAGGGCACAGTCAGAATAGCTTTTGCAGGGGTTTAAGAGTAACTTATCTCTTGACTCCTTTCTGCTGTAAGCCTCACTATCACCTTACTTGAAATTGGCTATCTTTCTTGAAATTGCCACATGTCACAACAGGAGTTGTTTTTCCAGCAGAAGACAGCACACTAAATTTACAGGGCTCAAACAAAATTCCTGTTGTGATTGAAACAGCCTGAATAAATCTAAAAATGGGCTTTACTGGTCTTTCCAGAGATGAGCTTTTCTGATATTCTCTAGGAAGCTGATATATTGTCACAGGCTTTCCTACATAGAGCATTCCATAGAAAAATTATTGTAGAATATCCGCAATGCTGTAAAGTCAAGCATGCAGAAGTGAAGAAACACAGGAAATGTCTTGTGCAACCTAAGCTCAGAGCTTTTGTACGTAATGTTGTCATACAGTCAGTTCAGACTGAACTGGCAGGGAACTTGACTGCCACACGCATGTTTTTGTGTCTCAGTCTCCTTGGCTGTGTTTGAGTATTTTTGTGAAGATGATATTGAGTTATGCACAGGCACAGAGATAAACTTTAAGTTCAAGCTTCAAAACATATCAGATAGAACAGAGATAATTGATAGGTTTTTCTCATTTTAGTGGAGCTTCTGTACAATGACGGTCATGTGTTACTTAACATTATTTTTAGTATTTAAAATGTTGGTTAAAACTGAGAAGTTGTCATCCTGCAGCAGTTGACCACAATGGAAAAATTCAGCCCAAGTGAGAGGAAGGAAAGCGTGTGATAAATTCACCGTCCACTGGGAGCTGACAATCAATCCTAAATGTAAAGTCTGCTCCCTGTGATAGTTACTGTGTAGGACTGGTACTTAGCCCTCATCTGGAAGGGAATGAGAACTTATTGAGAGCTTAATTCTTCTTCCTTAGAGTAAATTCAGATGTGGTAGTAACTTGGACAGGAGTCATAGAATCACAGGAGCGCTGTTTAGAAGATACCTCTCAGTGTCTATATTCTAACATCTCCTGCTTGAAGCAGATTCTTGCTCATCCTAGATCAGGTTGGTCAGGGCTTTCTCTAGTCGAGATTCAGAGTTGAACCAGATTTACAGTGCAGGAAGAGAAAGAAATAACAAAAGGTAATTTGGCGGAGAGCAGAACATGCAAGAGGTGTTTTCCTATTGTGTGGGCACGGAATGCAAAAGAGATTGTCCTGTGCAGAGCTGTGCAGCTCGTTGGCCTTTGCAGGCTCAAAGTAGAGCCCTCCTCATGTGTGGCTGATGATGCACTGTTTTCCTGTTTGGAAATGTAGGTGTTGAAGTTTGAAAGTGTATGTAGTGAGTGCAGTGAGGTGACTGGGGTCACACCAGCTGCTTACTCTGTACCATGTCCACTCTAAGGTGGGTGAGTGTGGAACTTGCTTCCCATGTCACCTGCTTGTGTTTGGCTAGGATTGATCTGAGTACAGAGGGAAGAGCATGGTATTTTGGCCATATGGGACTGAGAGATGACAGAAAGAATCAATGATCTATGTAAATGAGAGCAGCCCACAGAGCTAGTGT
Source organism: Petroica traversi (assembly GCA_025920805.1). NCBI lineage: Eukaryota > Metazoa > Chordata > Aves > Passeriformes > Petroicidae > Petroica > Petroica traversi. The sequence goes on from JAHLSL010000059.1 coordinate 4,273,278, forward strand.
GGCTGTGGTTTAGCTTCTTCTTTAATTGCAGTCTACTTTAGCAACGTGAAATTTCTGCGAATCCCCGATGTCTGCGTGCTCACCTATCTATTTGCAGTCTTTGCATCTCTGAATAGTTAAGAGTTCTTGCATGCTCTATACCTACCCCTTGATACACAGGAGGAGATTGTGGTATTTTTTTATTGCTTGGACTGGGTGTAAATATGCCCCACAATTTTTCTAGTCCAGAAGCAAAGTTCAGTTTTCTCTTAAGCTCTGTGTGTCTGATGTTTCTCAAATAATTTAATGTAGCAAATAGAAAACAATTATAAAAATAATTTAAAATTAATTTTGGGCTTCTATTTACGTTCCTAATGTTTTGGTCTTTTTAATTAGAATCACATGATTAAAAGATACTGTTAATCACATTTCAATTACCAGAAGCTTAATGTGTATATAGCTGTTGCAGCAGCTGTAGCTCAGGCCACACTTTATTCATATTGTTTTCTATAACACCGCTAGAAGATAAGCAGAGTACTAATTTGCTAGGCAATGATTTACTTGGCTTCTGAATAAAAGCTGTGTTTGTATAAACATTTGAGCTCAGTGAAAAGTACATTGGTTTAAATGTTAATTTTGTTAATCAAGCTACCACATCTTCAGTATATTATAGAGAGAGCAAAAATAGATATATGAAAGTACACTTAGGATTTAATACAAAATAATTTTTTTAGAAAAATAAGCAAATGTTTCATTGCTCCCAAACATCATGTACCCAGTATTTAAGGCATTCAGATACATTAACTCTCTAAAGAATCCGTCCCATCAGGTAAAGTAATAGACATCAGCTGTCAAAATTCCTGGGGGGATTAGTGATAATTGAAAGATGCTTTGTTAACTTTTACTTTAGACTCATGACCATTTCTGTACACCCCAAACATTTGAAGTCTGGCTTAGTGAGGTTGAGGTCTAAAGCAGGTGGTGGCTTTTCTCTTGTGACTCTGACTTCATGACTGGCACAGGAAAGTGGGCCTGTCTTGGTTTTTCAGATATTTTCCAAGACTTGGTGAAGAATGTGCTGTTCTCAGCATGTGATTTATACAAATATCAGAAGTAATTCAACCAAAACCTGATTCAGTTTCAAGAGAATTTCAGTTTAAGAGAATTACTGCAAGTTCCCCAGTCTTATGTCCCACCTTTCAGCTGATTATATATTGTAGGCATTTCTCTGAAGTAGTATCTTGATATACTGAGTTTCCCAGACAGAACAAAGATGACGTATTCCAGTTCCATATGTGGTTTGAAGTACCATCTCCTTAAAATTTGATGCAGTCAAATTAGTATTTGCTATTTACATTACTGAATAGATTGGCAGTAAATACCTGCCTTAGTTGAGATACTTCTGATGTTAGGCTTTCTTGGCTTCTTCAGAACCAGTAATTTCTAATGGTAACAGAAAAAAAAAATCACGTACTTGTTTTTCTTCCCTCGCTCCTCCTCTGGCTGCGTGGACTCCACCAGGGGATGATGATCTGGAGGCACTGAAAGCCAAGAACATCAAGCAGACAGAGCTGGTGGCTGACCTGCGTGAGGCCATTCTCCAGGTGGCACGGCACTTCCAGTGTGTGGATCCCAAGAACTGCAGCATTGTGAGTGGAAACAGCTGGATCTGCACTGCTGGGTGCTCCAGGCATGGGTTTTGAGTGTCCTCCACTGGACAGGGCTATACAAATGCTCCTGAAGTGTGGGCTTGAGAAAGAAATGCCAGAAAGAACATGGAGGGTGAGGTTTGCATAATCCATCCCCGGTAGACAAGGGCTGTGCTGAGAGGTTGTCTGCTGGCTGGAGCAGGAAAAGTTTTGTGAACAGGGGCAGGCAAGCTTTAGCTGGGAGTCACCTGTGCCTTTTCATGCCTCTCTGCTCTCATGTGCTTGCCTGCCAGGATCTGACCCCAGACTACAGCATGGAGAGCCACCAGCGGGACCACGAGAACTACGTGGCCTGTTCGCGCAACCGGCGCCGCCGAGCCAAGGCGCTGCTGGATTTCGAGCGCCACGACGATGACGAGCTGGGCTTCCGCAAGAACGACATCATTACGGTGTGTCAGCCCGGGGACAGGCAGACCCTGCTCTCTTGGGACACTGCACTACCTCTCCTGCAGGGAAGGAAGCGAGGAGATAAGCTCAGAGCCCAGTTAGGAGCCCAAGATAAGCCTGGTGTTCCTGGGGACTGCCTGGGAAATGGGCAGTGTGTTCCTGTGAGTGTTGTCCTGTGGGTCGTTCTCATTGCCACCACAAAGTTCCTTTCCTGGCTGCCATACAGCTGTGCAAAAGATGGATTTGGTCCAACCCAAGTCCCAGTTTAACACTGCACATTGAACTGTAGTAAGACTGTAAAAGCATCCATTTGCATTTAACTGTGAGCATCTCATCAGAAACTGGGGAAAACAGGATGTCTGCAGTAGCTTTGTGCTCTCAAAGACCCTGGCCCATGTGAGAAGAGAGCATTGGCAAAGCAGTTGAGAAGAAAGCAGTTCCTCAGTGGGGATGCACAGCCAGGCAGCTGTACCCTTCCTGCCACTGCAACCTCTTTAACTGGTATTTTCCACTCCCTCTTTTTCAGATCATTTCCCAGAAGGATGAGCATTGTTGGGTGGGAGAGCTGAATGGACTGAGAGGTGAGAACAGGATGTGTTGGACTGTGGAGAGTGGGGCCAGGTGAAGAGCATCCATTCATCTAAAACAACTGTTCTGGCAGCAAAGGCTCTGCCAGATACCCAGAGTATCTGACTGGGACCAAAGAAATGTATGAGAGCAGTCATGCAGCAGTGACCTGGTTATTTCTTGCAAACAGCAAATTTAGGCTCTGCTCCTGGCGGGGTGGTTGGGTGAATGTCACCACTGCAGCGTGTGGGCAGTGTTGTGCCATTGGCTTTCTCATGTAGCTGCCTTAATTATTGTGATTTTGAGGCTGCTTGCTTCCTATTTTGGGGTTGGGCCCTGTGAACTGTGATTTATTCTGAGCTCCCACTGGGCTTTGTGTAAGGATTTCTCAGTATCTCTGTTGGGCTCATCTCTTTGTTCACTCTTTGTAGGTTGGTTTCCTGCAAAATTTGTGGAGATCTTGGATGAACGGAGTAAAGAGGTACATAAAAACACCCACAACTACAAAAAGACCTGCACATAAAATAAAAGGGTTATGTCATAACTGAAAAAAACTCAGTTGAAAAGAGCCATAAATTTCCCTCCCTCAGTCTGTTTGCTTTCCCTGGCCACTGAGAGCTTTGTGATGTGATCAGGCAGCTTATCTTCCTAAGCCTGTTTGCTCTGCTTCCTCATGCTGACCAAGCAGAGAGTGAGGGCCCCAGAGGGCTGCCAGGGGCACCTGTGTGGGATGCCTGGGTTTGCAAGGACCCGAGAGATAAAAGCTGAGAAAGCAGGAGGATCCTGTAGGCAGTGTTTCTGTCTGCTCCCAGCTGCCTGTGTTTTTTCTTCCTTTGAGGCTGTACCTATGGATCCTGCTCATGCTTTGTGGCCATTTCAGTAAATTGTCCCCAAGGGGACAATTTGTCTTAGTTCCTCTTACAGCTGGCAGTGATGGGATGGCACTTATCCATAGAAGATACTTCAATATGTCCTCCAGACTGGGGTAGTGTGTATAAGACAAAGAACAGCAACTGTTGACTTAAGCAGTTTTCAGAGAAAGTGGAGAAGGCCCTGTTCTCTCTCTTCACAGCATTTGGGGAGTGAGGAGTAGCTCAAAGGCTGACCCCAGACCCCCTAGAGAATCCCCCAGAGAGGTTACTATTGACACAATGCTTCCTTGCCTTTCTCAGGGCTGGCCCCTTAGATGCAGATCACCTCTCTGTGCAAACATGTCCTGCACTGCTGAGCCTCCTAACTGTGGAAACAGAGAGGACCCCTCTTAGGGGAATGTTAACAGAGTGACAGCATGACACCTCAGAGTGGTGTACCCCTGACCTGGAAATTCCTATCTGGTTCTATTTGTCCTGACTTTTAGCAACTTAGAGAGTCCCAGAGATCCTCAGTGAAAGTCCCTCTCTATACCTTAGCTCAGTCAGCATCACTCCATTCTCACATTCCTACGTGCTGTATGCTGTAGGATGGTGCTGGGGTCACCTGTGCGGTCTCCTGGGCACCACGTAAGCACAAAGGTCCCAGAAGATCCACAGTAACAGAACATGGGGTCTTATGCTTTAGCATGACAGGTAAAGGAGGGGAAGGGGTTCTGGCATGCACTTGGGAGTGAAATCGGTGTGTGCAGAGGTGTAGGTGAGTGTACCACCTCCACGCTCTGCCCCCTGAGAGCTGGCTCTTCCTGTTCCTCAGTACTCCATCGCTGGAGATGACTCTGTCACCGAGGGGGTGACAGACTTGGTGCGAGGGACGCTCTGTCCAGCCTTGAAGTCCATATTTGAACATGGATTGAAGAAGCCATCTCTGCTGGGGGGGGCCTGCCACCCTTGGCTGTTCATTGAAGAGGTGAGGTGTCCCAGTTCTTTTTATGGGGCAGTGTTGCCAGAGGGCTGAGGTGAGGGGGTTGTAGGGCAGGGGTGCTGACTGTCCCTCTGCCCCTCCAGGCTGCAAGCCGGGAAGTGGAACGGGATTTTGACTCCGTGTATTCTCGCCTCGTGCTCTGCAAGACTTACAGGTCTGTGCCCTGCCTCTCAGTGCTCTGCAAACTGATGCTGCTCTGCACCTTGGCAAGGATCATGGTCTGCCCCATCCTCCTGTGGTGTGGTGTCAGCAGGCTGCTCTGCCTGTGCTGATTTGGGGCTGGCAGTGTCCCCTCCCCTGGGCTCCTCTGTTTGCTTTTGGGTCTGTATCTGGCTCTCTCCTGGCTGTGGGGGCACCTCTGGGCTCAGCAGTACATTAGAGCTGTTGGGGTAGGAAGCAGGAAAGGCCTGTGTGTGCCCAGGCTGACTGGAGCTAGCTGAGTTCTTTGTGAACTTTACAGGCTTGATGAAGATGGCAAAGTCCTCACTCCAGAGGAGCTGCTTTACCGGGTGAGTGCTGCCCCAAGCCCAGCCAGAGCCCAGCTCCTACTTTGGAGACATTTCCTGTGGATAGTGTTGAAGGGAGATGCTCGAGGGTTTCTCAGACCTTCCCTTAGCCCATCTGGTGCTAGCAGGGGGCACTGGTGAGGGTGGGAGCTCCAGGGAGGGGGCTGCATTTGGCTGTGCTGCTGAAGTGGCTGCCAAGCTGTAACCACACCTTCCCTCCCTGCAGGCAGTTCAGGCTGTGAATATGACACACGATGCTGCACATGTACAGATGGACGTGAAGCTTCGTTCTCTCATCTGTGTTGGACTCAAGTGAGTCATCTGGCCCTGGTACCCTCAGCGTTGTGGGTGCAAAGAGCTTGGAAAGGGACAGAGTGTGCTTAAGGGTAGCAGGGGTTTCAGTCTACCTTAGGTCACAGCATTGGTTTTTCCCCCCCCACTGCAACCACTGGGCGAGACTTGTTCCCTGTGCATTGTGCTGGCCTGATTCCTAGCTGGAAGAAGGAGCTCCTATTGTAAGGAGTGGCTTACACAAGTTTACTGGGTTATCCTGTTCCCATTGGAGACAGGACTGTGGGTGGGGGTCAAGGCTTGGGCTGAAAATAGACTATCCCAGAGGGATGGGGTTTGCTTTCCCTGGCTGCAGCTGAGTAATGATGCCTCTACCCTATTGCTGCAGCGAGCAGGTGCTGCATTTGTGGCTGGAGGTGCTGTGCTCAAGCCTGCAGACCGTGGAGAAATGGTTCCATCCCTGGTCATTCCTGCGCAGTCCTGGCTGGGTGCAGATCAAATGTGAGCTGAGGTGAGTGTCCTCATGGCACATCCCCAAGCCAGTGTCTGGAATAGATTTCCTCCTCTTCTACGGGAGGTGGCCCTCACTGTGACTGGGTTTGGGCCCTCTCCAGTGAGTTGCAGCCTTCCCAGACAACAGCAACAAATCTCTGGACAATTTAATGTGAGGCACTGTGTCTGCCTGATTTAAGAGTAGAGTTTGGCTCCTGGGGACAAGCAGGCAGCCTTTGTCTGCCAGCAACCTCCTGCTGTATACCTACTCTGGTGGAGAGAATGCCTCTTCAGCCCTGATGCTCTCCATGTCCTTTGCCAGCCACTCTAAAGTCCAGGCAGGAGCAGGGAATGTGCTAGGCAGACAGTTGGACTGTTGTTTGTTGGAAAGGAGGCAGTCACCCACTGACTCCATGGTTAGGTGATGGAGTGGTATCAGGGGCTGAAAGCAGCTTTAGTGCCTGGCATCCCTGCTCCTGGCCCTCCTGGACTCTGCAAAGCCAGGTGAATTCCCAGGGAGCTGGAAAGAAAATCCCCTGCCATCACCACTACTCCAGCCTGGTTGCTGCTGCTGGCCTTTGTGTTCACCACCAAGTTGCCTTGAGCCCCAGTGGGAGCGTCTGTAGCCAGAGCAGGGCTGTGTGTGCACACAGCAGGGTTCCATGTTCTCAGCCTGAGAGGGGCTTCCTCCACCTCTGGGCTGTCCCACAGCTGCATTCTCCCAACATGGGGGCAGTGCCAGCTGGGCACAGCCAAAGGACCCAGTGGGACTGGTTCATGTCCTATGCCAAACTTCTACCAGAAAGGGAGTTTCTCAAGCTAACCTCTTGGAGCACTTCTGCTGCAGGACTCTTGTCTTATTCCAGAGAGAGAGAGAGGTGCTGCTGACAGGGGTCTGCTTTCTGGAGAGGAATCTGTAATCTGCCATTGCAGCTGCGTGCAGCCCTCAGCCAGGCCTGTCTGCTCCAGCCCGGCGCTGCCCGTGCCTCCCTGCGCTGCTGCACCAGGCTCTGTAGGGGCTGCACTTGAGTCACATCCTCAAGCTCCTCCTTCCAGCCTGCGCCTGGCAGGATGTTTGAAGCCCAGTGAGGAGGACAAAACAGGGAATGAGTGACTACTGCTGCCTTTTCAATACCATCAAACAAGGAATTTCATCCATTTAAGCTTAGTGGCATGCTGGGACAAGCTGGCTGACAGTGTATTTGTGTGCCTGGGGCAGCAGTTGGGGGCACAGGCTGGGAGTGTGGTGTGGGGGTCTGTTTTAACATCCCTGTCTCTTGCTTGTGTTGCAGAGTCCTTGGCAAATTTGCCTTCAGCCTCTCTCAGGACTGGGAGCTACCAATAAAGAGGGAGGTGAGTAGGTGGCATCGCTCATTCTTTCACTCAGCCAGGGGCTTTACTTACTGCCTCCCTCTCCCAGCTATGTGCTGCAGCTTGTCCTCTGCCTCCTCTGGAGCCAGCTCCAGAAGCTGTGGATGGGGCTGCTTTCCCTGCCAGGGCAGGCTGTGCAGCAGGAGCTGTGTGGCAGTGCTGGCAGAGGGGGCTGCCTGCCCTGCCCAGCTGGGGCAGAGGGGAGTGACAGGCTCCCTTTCCCCAGTGCTCTCCAAACCAAAGGGCCTCTCTCTCCCTGTGCCAAACTGTGCAAAGGTGGGAAGTGCATGAAGCTGCTCTGTCTGGGTGCCAGAGGCTTTGCCTGCCTGCAGACACAACCTCCCCGTTCCAGGGTGTGGTGCACTGACCCAGGTCTCTGTGTCATCCTGCAGGAGAAGGAGAAGAAGCCACTGAAGGAAGGGGTGCAGGACATGCTCGTGAAGCACCATCTCTTCAGCTGGGACATAGATGGGTGACCCCCACTCCACCCCATCCTGGGGACCTTCTCGACGGCACACACTCCTCTCCTCCCCCCCTCCTGTCTCACCCCCTGCCCTTCCCCACCCAGCCCACTTGTATCTGTGACAAAATCCCCCCCGGGGCTGCCAGACCACCTGGGACAGATGGAGCAGTGCCGAGAGGCCGGGCTGCAGACCCGAGGGGGCTGATGGTCGAGGGTGATGCTACAAAAGGACCAAGTGTGTTCTGGCTGCAGAAAGCAAGTGCCCCCTCCCAGCTTCCCACATCTCTGCCACCCCCATCATCTGCTTTCCTCAGCCCTGCCTCCCCACCAGTGCCCAGGGGAACAGCCTGGCTGGAGCCACTGTGTGCTGCCCCATGAGCCAGCAGTCACATGGGAGTGTGAGGGTGTCTGTGGCTGGAGCTGTGGGGAAGAGACAGCCCTTTTGGGGTGGCTTTGATCCATGAGAGCTGTTGCCATTGACAGCTGGCACTGCAGCTGCATGTGGAATTGGGCTGGTGAGAGACTCACGGCTGTACAGGAGCAGGGAGAGCACATCCCCTTCCCATGCCAGCCAAGGGCTCCTCTCTGCTGAGGGACATGTAGACAAGTTCCTTTAACCTGAAGCTGAGAAGGGGGAACTGGCATCAGCTTCATCCCACCTCCCTGGCCCTGGTGTGGGGTGTTGACAGGAGTTGCCCAAATTTACCAGCCAGTTACCACTGTAACAGCCTTAGGGGAATGGTCCTTGTCTCCTCTGGGAGCAGACAAGAACCACCTCTCCCCTAAACAAGAGTGTTTCATGCTGTCATTTTAGTCTCTAGATGATTTTTACTGTTAACCAAAAAGCTGTAAATTTACTCCAGGAACATGTATATTTTGGGACCACTGTAGCTCAGGACAAGGTTTAGGTTGGAGCTGGCTCAGGGAGATTAACTCGTCCTCCTCACCCTGCGATGGCAATGGGGACATGGGTCGGGAGTGGAGAATTGCTGCTTTGTGGTGGTGGCTCTGGATACAGAGTCTGTGACTTTCTACTGAAAGCGCTTGTCTGTGAGCACAAACTACTGATAGGATGACACTAGATTCTTACTTTCCTTTATTTGGTGGATTTGTAAATAAAAACTGTGTCTTGGGAGAGTGCTGGGCTTCCTCTTATTTTTTTGACAGGGCCAGGACTCAGTTTAATTTTTCCTTTCTGCCATTTGACAATGGTGATCCCATTTCTGCACTGGCACCAAGGGAGCTCCTCACATCGGAGCAGCCCACAAGGCCAGGCAGAAGCTGGAGCAGAGCCAGTTCTGCTGCCAGCAGTGGCAGCCCTGCCTCGCCTCTGTGCCACCAGCTCTAAGAACAGGTCCACAGCAGAGCCCCAGAAAAGCCGAAGTACTGGAAACTACAGGTTGTAGGGACCCTGCAGGGGAAGGGTCCCTAGGAAAGGGAGAAGGGCTGGGTGGCGGGAACAGCAGTGTTGTCTGTACAAGTGTCTCTGGAAAAGGTGTAGGCTGAGCTGCAAAATGGGACAGTAACAGAGCACAGGCCCTCGGGTGAACTGTGTTCGGAAGTCCAAGCTTGTGGGAGGGTGGAAGTAGCAGCACATGTTCTGATTTGAGAGTGTTTTCAGTGAAGGGAATTCCTTTGGAATGTGGCTGTGGAAGGGGCAGTGTCACCTCACCACCACCTGCAGTTCAGACCAGCCTGCTGGGCTGTGGGAGACTCTAATAACTGCCCCTGGTAAAACCTGCCTCTGGTTGCAGGGTAAGTAACTTCCAAACACTGAGGGAATTTCCCTGCAGCTGAGGAAGATGAGCCACCAGCACTTAAATCTGCTTTTTTCAGGTTTGAGAAAGACCCAGAGGCATCACCCACCCTTCGCTGGAAAAGGCAGAATGGCCCCAAGCCCTCCCCCCAGCACAGCAGAGAAATTTTTGAGAGCGTGGCTGTTTGGAATTTTTTTAATAAAATGGATTTTTTTTTCTTCAAATATTTGTAACTGAAAAAATAATTCAATTTAAAGATTCATTCTCTCCCCCATTAACTTGTCACTTTGATCCTTTTCCAGTTGAATACTCGCTCTGGATCTGATGCCCCAGCACCATCTGGCTCTGATGGTGCTGATCACCCCTCGCCATTGGCTGCATAGTGGAAGGGAGAGTGCGTGCTAGTCAAATACACATTACAAACAAGTAGTGGTTACAGCAGAAAGATTCAGGATTACATTCAAGGTAGAGGCAGAACATCAGACTTCGTTTGTCCCAATGGGTGCAAAAATGTATGTCCAGGGGAATACCTCTTCCAACAAAGAACTATTGAACTATTATTCAAAGAAATAATAGTAAGAAAGCAGAGAACTGGGCAAGCCTGCTCTGGGCACTGCTTGGGGAAAAGACTTTCTAACATTTCCAGGGCTGAGGCACCACCTTCCCCTCTGCCTGCAGGCACAGGGTTCTCCCTCGCTCTCCTGGCAGAGGCCCCTTGGGCAGAGGGGCTCCCACAGCTCAGCCGGGCACCTCGGGACATGAGGCTCATGGTTCTACATCCTCTGGGCTCCTTGAAGCTCTGCAGCCCTTCAGCCAACCCAAGTACGTCAGGCAGAGTCAGGGGCACTAAATGCCTACGATTTCACACCTGATGGTGGGTGGGTGAAGGGGAAAGGGAGCAGCTGTGAGCTCAGCCTTTCTCCAGCAACCTCTGGGAAGGACTACATTGGTAACAGGCATTGGCATCTCTCTGCCAATGACTGGAGTACCTGGCCCAGGGCAAGGAACCAGGGCTGGGTCAGGCTGGGACTGCAGCTGGAGTGCTCCCACCTTCCTCTAGGAGCTCATTGCACTTTATTGATAACTTCCTTCTTTACTTAATGGCTGCAGATTTGTAATTATTTGTACAAAAGAAATCACAGCTGGTTTTTGTGGGAGTTACTGCAACTGTGGGCTAAAGGAACCTGATTTTGCTTGAGTCTGACAAACAGGCAGCCTCACTTTTTCCCCTTAGCATTTCAGGGACCCTCCCACCATACTTTTCTCCTTAGAAACTTGCCTCCTGCCCTGGGTGAGCTGGTGAAAGCTCTGTAAGGTGATTGCTAAGTAATCACTGCTCCCAGTGAGCACCTGGGATGTACCAGGAGAGAATTCAGGGAGGGCTCAGGAGGATAATGGGGGTGCCCATCAGTCGCTTTTATTCTGATTTTTAGGATGTGACGCTGTAGCTTGAGGAATAGAAAGCTTGTGGGAAAGGCGGAGGGAAGTGGTGTCCTCCCCAACCTGGACACTGAGGGAGGCAGATAAGAGATTCCAACTTGCTTACAGTTCAGGCCAGAGGAGAGAGGAGGACACAGAGAGGAAGGAAGCTGCCAGCAGGCTCCCCCTGCAAATGAGTAAGAAAGTGGCTCCCCATGCAGTTAAGAAGCAAAGGGCTCAGGAAAGCAGGAGTATCTCCCAGCTGCAAACAGGCGTGACCCCACCCAGCTCAGTGGCCGAGGGAGAGCACATTGTGCAGGGTTGGCATTCACCTGCCTCACCACGGAGCAGAGGTACCAGCACCCCTGTGGCACAGCCCCTCCATGAGAAGAGGACCAGGTACCAAAGTTGCAGAGAAGCAGCATGTGGCTCACAGCTCCCGTTCCCCAGCAGGAAGCCCTGTGGCCCAGCATGGGGGAAAGGTGGGGACAGCATCCTTAAGGAGATACTGAGGATGGCATTGCCTGAGCAGGTCAGTACCTCAGTCTGCTTGACTTCACAAGCCACAGCTTCCCCCACCTCACTCAGCTGGAGCCAGGACCCAGCTCAGGGCCAAAGCAGGGACAGCCTCGTGGCAAGGTGGCCACATCCATGTAAGCCATGTCCCACCAGCTCAGTTACTACTGACACAGGAATTTTAAAGCAGCAGGAGTAACAGCACAAGAGTGAGCCACAGGCCTGGTGTTCCACCACAGAGCCCTGCCCAAAGAATAGCATCATCATGGCTCTGAAGTCCTAAGGGCTTGTCCACCCACCCCTCAGTCTGCAGCTCCCCTGAGGCACCAGCCTGGGGCCCTACAGGGACACAGGCCCAAAGTAAGCAGCCATTTGCTTTTGCCTTTTACCCTGTGGGACTGGAGGGAGGGAACAGCAGAGGTCAGCTGCCCAGTAGTTGCTTTCAGGCTCCTCCCCAGAAAGGGGCCCTAACAATCACTGAGCTGGGACGTGCACACCACACCCCTCCTGCAGTCCCACTTCCTCGCTTACTGGGTTCAACATCCATCCCCAGCTGCTGCTTTCCACTGGGGCACGGGCTACAGTGAGGCACCAAGACAGCGAAGGCAGGAGACAGATTGCACGTGGCCCCCAGTGATATGTTACTGATTGCCAGCTGTGCCCCTTCCCCGCTCCCCAGGACACGCAGGCACTTTGTGTCCCTGCCCCAGGCCGACCATCCTGCTCACCTGGGGCTGCCACAATGGAGGGAGCTGGGGGCAATGGGCTGTGCCTGACAGCAGTTTTAACACATAAGGACCTGATTTTAGCACCTTAAAAACTGTTTTGCAGCCCAAAGCGAGTGAAGTGAGCAGGCAGGCCGGCAGGTCTCTGCCAAGCTCTGCAGTATTTGGGAAACCAGCTTAGACGTTACCAGGTTGGCGGGGAGCCCTGGTTCCCTTTGGCTACATTCAGAGAAGGTGCCTGTTCTGCCCAGCTCCTCCCAGCCCTGCGGCAGATCAGACCCTCCCCCGACAGACGGCAGGTGGTGCAGAGGGCAGCTGCTCTGGGCCCCAGGCAGCCCTCCTGCCTTTGTGTCCCTCCGGAGGTAGAATCCCCTTCCACAAGCGGTAAGACGGGGCAGCACAACCCCCTTTATCCATCAATCCCAGGAAGGCGCAGAGTGCTGCTTCTGGAAACAGCTCAGGCCCAGTCGTGCTCTGTCCCACATGAGGGAACAAGGTGCTGCCATCGCTGCTCCTGCCTGGAGGAAGAGGGGCTGCAGGCTCTGCTCACCCTGGCTGGGCCAGGCCTCGTGGAGTGGGCAGGAGGCCACCAGCCCCACAGCTCCTCCTGCCTCTTGTCCCCCCCAGCAGCCGTTCTCCCTGCCCTGGCCTGGCCCACTGCCAGCTGCACGCAGGAAGGACGCTGTTAGGGGAGGAGTACAAATACTAGGAGCTCTTTCTTTTTTTCTTTTTTTTTGGTTGACTGGCCTCTTCCCTCTGCATGCCTGTGCCCTCCCACTCCCATTCCCTTCAGTCTCTGCTCACAGAATTACAAGCAAGAATCCCAGTGCAGCTGCAAATCATGTCCATCAAGGAAGTCTGTGGAAAAGAGGCTGGGAGCCGCGGTGCTCAGGGGAGCCAGGCTCATGACAGAACCCCCTGGCAGCTCCAGCCAGTCCATGCTGTCCAAGTTAGCCTCAGCCAGATCCAGGGCTATGCCCCCAGACGGCTCGTGAGCAAAGTGCAATTCCGAGGTGTCCATAGGTGAAGGCGGGTGGTCCAGGATGGCCGAGCTGCTCAGCATCTCACTGTGGAGGTCATCAATGAGGGACAGGGGCTCTGGCCCATCGTGGCCTGCCGTGAGCAGCGGGAGGCCCGTGCTGCTCTCCAGGAAGTCCTCGAGCCGGCCCACGGGCACCGGCTGCCCCAGGGACACCGGCACCGCCAGCTCAGGGGAGTGCTGGCTGCTGGGCGGCGGGGAACACGCCGGGGCCACAGGCGCTTCTTTCCCAGCTGGGGACGACTCATCCTTGAAGTCAGCAGAAATCTCTGTACAGGGAACAAACAGGCCAGCTAAGGAAAAGTCTGGCTGAACACCAGAAGGATCCGTACCACCCACCAGGGCCACAGGGATGCCCCAGACTAAGCCAAAGCTGACCACCAGCTGGGACAAGGAAACTCATCCTGTGCCTGTGCTTGCCTCGCTATGGGGATCTTTCAGCCCACCTCCACAAAATTCCAGCTCTGTCCAGGACCTCAGAAGTGACCTGCCCAAATCTGATGCAGCGTTGCCATCAAGAATCACAGAATCAAATTAAGGCCTGACTGACATCTCCCTCAGTGCCTTAGTGACTACTGCCACTGCTAAAGGCACTGGAAGGGACACTAGCGAAGAGAGCGGAGCCATGACAGACTCTCCCCTTGGTGCTCTACAATCCCCAGACTCAGACCCAGGGACTGGGAAATTCTGCCTTTGTCTCCTTACCTCCACTTTCAATGAGGATATCAAACAGGTCGTCCATCTGCTGGCTGGAACAGCCGTTCTCCTGGGGAGAGCAAGTGTAGGATTAACTTTCTATTTACCAGCTTCCACCTCCAGCACTATCCTTGGCTGCTGGCTCTCCACCCTGTCCCAAGGATAGGGCTGTTTTCTAGCAAGAAGGGGCACACAATGACATGGCACCAGAGTCCTCTGCAATCCAGGCTGTTACTGGCTGGGAAAGTAAGGTCAGCAATGGCAATGAATGGCTTGGGATTTTTTACCTGTGATTCAGGGTCTGCCCCAAACCCTCCAGGGGAAGTTCAACAGGGAAGGTGCAGTTATGTCTCCATTCCCTATCACTGGCCCACATCAAGAAACTAAGTAGATTTACAATGGCAACTTTTTGTCTGCTCTCCAAGGAAACCAGAGAGAGTAACTTCTCTCACCTGGGCCTTTGGCTGTTGCTTCATGGCCTCTTCATAGCCTGGTGGTGGCTCTTTCATTGGGACCGAGGGAACAGGAAGAGGAGGTGGAGGAGTTCCAAAAAGCGGCGTATGCTGTTGCTGCTCCAGGTCCATCTGGGAGGGGGAAGGGGCAGCAGGAGAGCCAGGCTGCGATGAGGACTGTTTAGAATGAAAGCAGAAGAGGGAATGAATGCAAATCAGGGAAAAGTCCACATTGACTCCTGTCTCACAGCTGCCTGCCTCCTTCCCTGGACTCTGTGCCCTATGCCCTGGCTGCATGGGAAGAAGACAAATTTCCCCTCCAACTCACAGCTGGAAATCTTTAGCTGACTTGTCCAATGCTAAAGCAGCCACACCACAAACCACCTTCTCACTTCTTCTGGACAGGGAGAGCCTCCTCTGTCCAAGTGGGAAATTCCTGCAGTGCTTTAGAGAGAAAGGGCACTTCCCTCGTGTGTTCAGCCTACTCTGTGCAATATCCCCAGGGCCTGTTTTCTACCCACCCCCCTCTGCAGTGCCTGGCTGGTCACAAGCCAGCTTCACTTAGCAGCAAGTTTCCCTGCCTAATGGTGGGCAGAGAGCAGCACAGCACTCAGCAGCACCAGAGCTCCAAAGGAAACCCCAAGTGTTGCAGGAAGTGGTGCTCATGACTCAGCTTTACCAGATGAATCAGCACATAACTGCCCCTAAGAACAGCTGAAATGAGGATCAGGCCTTTCCCTCTACAGCAGCTCTGCATGACCCACATGGAAACTTGCTCCCCTGGAGCAGCAAACCCAAGGCAGCAACTGATTGCCACTTTCAACACGTGTATGTATTGATGCTCTTGCCCATCCTTTTTTCCCTGGAAAGCTGCTCATGCGTTCTGTGACCCACAGGCCAGCTCTGCTGGCCAGGGTCCACTCTTCCTGAGAAGGGCTGTAAACCATGGCTGTGGCACAGGCCACTGGGATGTGCTGGGAGGGTACCTTTTCAGCCACACTGGATGGGCTGGTTTTGCCAGAAGCACCAATTTTCAGGGACTGCTTGGGGAAGCCACTGGGGAAGAAAGGCTGCAGGTTTGGAGGCACTGAGAAAGACAATATGGAGTGGGCCAGCTGCCCTGTGAACCCCTGCAGACCTGGCTTGAAGAGTCAGTACAGACAGCTCTGCAGCACACAGGCTAAGGAATTCCAAGGGAAAAGGTGCCTTCATTTACCTTCTGCACTTTCTCCAAGGTCTCAAAGCAAACCAAAGTACTGACCCTTTGCAAAGTAGGTATCTCACTCTAAATGTACTAGAAATTACTTCTGTCTTCATACCCTTTCCAGGAACTGACTCAGAAATGATCCTCCAAGCTCTAAAAACTCTTCATAATCTTTCTGTATCTTATCTAAATTACAAGTTAGAGAGACATCTAACCAGGCTAGAAAGTGAGGAGCTGTACAGCGGAGCCTCTTTACAGCCAGCATCTGGAGAAGGGTAAAGGCACAGGCACTCTCTTTCCTGAAGCAGTATAGCACTTCACAAAGCAGTGACTGACTAACTGGCATGCTCTGAGCAGGGCAATGGGAATGTCAGCATGCTCAACAGTCCCAGAGACTAAGAGCTCACAGCTCTTTCACCACTCTGAGCTCACAAGCCCCTTCAGCAGCAGCCACACTGCCCACACCACCCTCTCTCCATGCAGCAGCCTCCTTTCCTGTTCTGCAGCATTCCTTCCAGAATCTGGGACTCCTTTGAATCAAGGCTGCCCACTCTGGCCCCTCGTTTTTAATCCACAGGCAATCCCCACTGCCTGTGGGTACAAACCCTGGCAGCAGGCAACCAAAACCAAGGGAGAAAAGTGAGCAGGCAGTGAGCTACCTTAGACTGGTTTGGTCCTCTGGGCTGCTGCTGCTGCTTGGGCTGCTGAGGGGCGTTTGCAGGTACCTGACACGGCGGCTGGCTGGAAGTTTTAGTGGGTGATGATTGTACGCTCTGGAAAGAAAAGGGTATCCATAATAGGTTATTCCCCAGACATGACATGGACATAGGGGTTAGGTTTCTTACAGGATTTTTAAGCTTGTTTTACCCCACTCTTTATTCTCTATGAAATTCAATCCTCCTCTTTCCCGAGCAGAGAAATCAGATTGGATTCAGAGTCCTAAGAGAGGAGGCAGTACCAGCCTAGATCCCCGGGCTACCCAAGACACACCTCGAGGGCTGCCAGACCTGACATAGGAGCTGTGTTCTTGTGGAGCAATGGTGGAGTTCAGGTGAGATACTCTGGGGAACCAAGGCTGACACTGGATGCTGATGTTTAGACAGCTGCTGATATCTCACCTGCTATGCAGCAAACGTAGCCTGCTCAGTGCCTGTCCCTGATGGGAGACACTGCTCTGCAGAAAGCGCAAGAAATGTATCAGCAGAGAATGAAAATTATCTTTGATGTCATGGAAGGTGCTGGGGTTTGACTTATGCCATCAAACCTGGGCATATTTATCCCTTCCTGGAAGGAACACTCGGAACACTTCTGTTAAGTGCTGAGCTCATGCCAGCAGGGGAATAGTAAATCATCTCTGATGAAAGACTCTGTTAACACTGAAATACTGACACGCATTAAAACAAAGAGCAGCCAAAAAGCAAAGGGTCTGCTCCCAGGGTCTGATTTCAGCTCTTGCTAGATAAGATGACCCATCCATCACTCCAACTACGATCTCTACAGTAAAGGACAAGAGGTGAAATACACTCTGCTCATTTTACTACCAGGGGCATAGTTGTTCTTTCAAAAACCAGTGCACTGTGGCAGCAAACCCTTGTCGTCCAAGCCCGAGGTCCTGCTTGACAAAAGGCAGAACCATGTGTTTGGAAGAATGCTGAACAGCCTGTGATGCACAGAGCCAATCGTGCATTGCTGTACACAGCTCATCATTGTCCCGTTCCAGTCTTTTTGCCGAAGATCTGCTTACACTGCTCTGTTTTACAAAGCCACAATCTACCAACCATCGTAGTGAGCAACTCAGCCCTTTCAGTATTTACTGCACTGAATTTCCACCCTGTTAAGTCATCCTATGGTAACCGGAGTGGGAAGATGAGAGAGGAGCCCAACCATCCACAGCAGTGATGGGATCTGACCCTTGCCTACCTGCAAGGGTGGGCAGCTGCTCCCTGCCTTCCCGTGGGGAGAGAGGCCCTGCCTCTCAGCGCTCTGCTTGGTCACGGTGAGGACGATGTGGGTCCCTGTGGAGTCAGTGATGAGGGTGGGGGGAGGGGTGCCCTTGATGAGGTCGCTCAGGGCGCTCCCTTGCTGGCCCAGGAAAAGCCGCGGGCTCTGGGACTGGCACGGCGGCTCTGCTTCCGCGGCTGGCACCTCCTGCTTCACCACCACGCCTTTCTTTGGCACTGGGCTTGGATTCAAAGTGTCCATTTGGCTAGCAGTTGGAGCAGGGCTGAATTGGTCTGTTTGGCCACTGGATTGCTTCTCAGACTGGCAACTCAGGAAATCGTTTTCAGTCTTGACCTGGATGCCAAACGCTCCCGGTTTGGAGGCCAGGGCTGTTCCTTCTCCCGCGGCTGCTGGGGCCAGCTGAGACTGCTGGGAGCGCTTCTCCTGCTCCAGCTGTAGCCTGAGCATCTCCACCAGCTGTTGCTTCTGTTTCAGCATGCGGGTGAGTTCCTCAATCTGCTTGTCCTTCTCCTGCAGCATCTGGTCTTTGTCCCTGACTTCTGCATCTCTGCTGTTACCAGCGCTACACCGCTCTGACCTGGCTGCCGCATTTATGCTGCAGGAGGCAGACTTGCAGCTTTCTTCCTTCACCAAGAACTGCACCGGAGATGTCTGCAACGTGAGCTGGGTCAGAGGTGAGGTCACCATCTCTCCAAAGGTATCCCCAGTGCCCGAGTTCTCATCCCCTGTGCTCATTTGCGAGCGCTCAGATGGAGTTGGAGAAACAGGAGGAGTTGAGCCTGTGCTCCCGAACTTCATCACGCCACCACCAGTAACTGTGGCCACGACTACTTCTGCTGGTGCAATGCCAGTGGTGACCAGGGCTGGCCCTGTGCTCAGCCTGGCAGTTGGGAAGGCCACCACCACTTCAGCAGCTTTAGGGAGGACGGCTGCTGTGCTGGGCTTGGGAGTGGGGGGTGTTTGGCCGGCTGCACCGTTCTGCTCTTGGTAAGCTCGGAGACGCTCAATCAGGTCCGTCTTTGTGCCCGAGACAGGCAAGGCCCTCAACTTCAGCTCTTGCTTCAGCTCTGCTACCTGAAATGGGGGGAAAAGAAGGGCGACATTAAGAGAACAGACACTTCTAACTGAACAACTATCACCACCCACCAGAGCTATGAGACAAAGGACTAAACCGATCTTCCTGCAGGCCAACAAACTTGCACCTCAGGTCCAGCCTGCAGGGTAGCAATCCCAGCTGCTGTCACAAACTCCTGTCAGTCCACCTCAGCCCTGCTCTGGGGCAGCCTCATCGTTCAGTACTGCCCGCTGACAATGGCAGAAAGGGTCTCTGCAGCTTCACAGGACATTTACCTTCATCTCATCCAGGTTGGCAGGGAGAGGGCCAGGCTTGCCCACCGCAGCATTACTGTTTTGTCTCATCAGCCCACTGGAACCAGAAGATACTGAGGATATGCTGCTGACTGTGGCAGAGAGATTGCGTACGGCAGGGGCGCTGGCACCACTCTGCTGCTCTCCTGGAGGCCTGCAGGAAAAGAAAGAACACAGACATCAAAACCACACTGGGAAGACACCAGAGGCCCTTAGTGTCAACAAACATACACATTCAGAAAAACCTGGGTGACTCGTGCTGCCCTAGACTCTGAAGGACACCAATGCCCTCGACTACATCCATGCCACCTGCTGTGCCGATCAGCTCATTTCAGCTGCTTTTGTCTGATTCACCTCGCCCCATTCTTTCTGAGACCCTTGGGAACCTGTAAGATTTAGTGTGTCACACCTGTCACACCCAGTGGCCACCTCTCACACCCAAAACACCACGTCTCTGCTAACAGGCCTGGGAGGAATCAAATGCTTCCTAAGAGAGCTGCAACTGGGAACCCATACTTTGGTGGGGCTGGCAGGATGGTCTGATAGTTGTAGTGCTGCTGCTGCTGGTTGAGGATCTGAAGCTGGAGAAAGAGCTGCTGCTGTTGCAGTATTTTGGCATAGGATGAATCCATGGGAGGAGCTCCCTTGTCCTGCTTTTGGTCCGGGGGAATATACTGATGATATTTAAGCTTCTTGACTTTCGGCTTCAACTCCTTGGCTTTTTTACTGCGCTGAGACTTCTCACTAGCAGACTTGGGCTGGCTTTGCTATTCAGAAGAAAAGGAGGAAGCAAGTAAGAATGGAAACACTGATATAACAGTAATACCCCATGTAAACCAGAACATATACTGGGATTTTAATTTTGAAATTCTCTTGTTTGTTCCCCTCAGAGTCTTTCCATGCTTCTCTAACAGACATCACAAATACCTCACTGGCAGCAGCTTATGCTGCACCATCATGCAGTTCACCTTTCCCAGCACACCAGATCCTTTGCTCACCCAATGCAGACTCATTATTATAGATAGTAATTATAGATAACACTGATTGTTTCAAAACATTTTGCATTCAGCACCCGTTTTATAGAAGGTGAATACACCATGAAACAGAAAACCCCATTAAATATGTTACAATTAGTGTCAGAGGAAGACGCTAATGAGAAATGTTTCCTTCCTTTGCATCTGTTAATCTAATACTTCCAACTCCAAACCTGCTTAAAAGTAACCTTCTTATTTTCATTCAGAATACAGCAATGAAGACATCAGCCAAATAGTACCTTAATGAGTGTTGGTGGGGGCTTGGCAGCAGTAAGAGCCACTCCATTGGTAAGACTAGGGGGCAGAAGAGGTGGAGGTGGCAGTGGCGGAGGTGGCTGCTCAGGTAGGAAAAGAGTTTCACTGGAGTCTGTGCTAATCTGCAACTGGGATGAGCCCTGCAGGGACAGAAAAAGGCATAATGAATACACACAAGAGGAGGGATAGTTTAATAGAGTGCAGGAAGTGTCCACTTAGAAGTAAGGAGCATGGGCTTCAAATCTTTAATCACTTTAACCCACTGCTTCAGATGTTCCTGAGAAGCACCACAACTTCTTAGGGCAGAAAAGGAATCAAAATCCCACACCTCTATCTCCCAGCATTCCTGCTGGGATCAGTTGCAACAGGCTGTATCTCCAATCAATGGCTGCCCCCTTCCCCACACCATGAGGGTTTCTGAGTAACCAGAGGAGGACGTCACTGACACCACACGGAGCTAAGACCCCTTGTGAAATCTCAGAGGACTATACTTCTTAGGGAAGCCTTAGTCTCACTTCTTAGGATCCTCTGCCACAAATCAGCATGAAGCTCCAGGGCACTGCAGGAGGCCTCCACATTCTCACCTGAGCTAGTGGTGTGCCAGTGGTGCTAGGGAGAGGCTCACAAATCCGGGAGTCCATTGGCGATGGGACAGACCCTTGGGACTCATGGCTGGCTGGCTGTTCTGGGGAGAGGGCATCACTGCTGTCTTCATCAAAGGAGGAATTGTCTGCAACCTTTGGGTAGTTCACCTGTCCAACTAAAAACACAAACATCAACTGTGGTCTGTGAAGGGGAATAAGAAATACTTTGCTTGATGCCAGATCTTTCACAAGGACAATGATGGCATGGAGAGAGTTGTGCTTAAAGCACCAGCTAAAAATTAGAGAAGAGAGTCCCAGCTGGATCAGGTTTAAGTGTTTACACTCTCTATCTATCAGTAGAATAAAATTATACAGACTGGAGTGAACCATTTCCCTTGCTTCTTAGCCAGGCAAGATCAGTGAGTGTAAGAAGAGATACTTAGGTCTGCCCAACCCCAACTCTGTGGCATGGCTTGTTTCATTATCATCTGGCACCAAAGAAGAAGACTGGATAGAATACAGTTGAGTCATGGTTTCTTTGGTGGTCATCCTGTATGGTGGAAGGTAGAATCTTTCTTGGAATCTTTTGTCTTGGAAGACAGAATCCCAAATTGTCCTCTAGTCTAACAAGCAACAAGGGCTAAGGATTAAGTGGTGGCTCTGGCTGCTATCAGCGTTTCTCCATCTACATGCCCAGCAGATAAATTCACATGAGTGTCCACTTGTAATGTACCAATGTTGTTTTAGACTCCATTTTCTCAAATTAATCCTGCTAAACAGGGAAATACTGCCATTTGTACGTCACGTAAAATCAAGAGGAATCCAGAGACGTACTTTGCTCAGTCAGAAGGAAGCCACATCTCTTATGCTTCAGTTCACAATTTCACCCTTCCTCCACGACTTCTTGTTCAGTAGTGAAGCCAGGCTCTCCCACAACACTGTCCTTTTCCTTTTCTATGGAAAGTATTCCATCTTGCTCACAGTTGTGTCCCATTTGTCTTTACAGTAGCTGTGTGTGTTTGAGGGGATGAATAACCACAGACACACAGACTGCTCGGTCTGGGGAGACGGGAAAGAGCACTGCTGAGGCAGTGGGAAGGCGATTCCTCAGCATTCCTTTCAGCCCTTGGAATGGCACTGGCATGATTTACATCTGTTCTGGTTATTTTTAAAGGGCTTGAATCCTCTGAAGTTTTTGAGTTCACAGACATCTTTTGTTTCATCACACCTGTTTATATTCTGTCTCCTCTCCAGACCTAAGTCAGTGGGCTCTCCCTGACCAAGGCTGTTGACATGTTATATTGAGAGAGGGATTTTAAGGAGACAATTGAAGGAATTCATCTTCAACAGTCTTTCAAGTCTTCAGGGCATACAATTGCTTTCACATTATCCTGGAATGTCCACATTCCCTATAATTTAATGTCTGCATTGCATTATCTGGGCCAAAGGGAGATCTGCTTTTCCAAATCCTTGGGCTGAAAGCCTGTGATTCTGGGCCAGGAAAACAAGACCAGCCATGGGATTGCACTCTGTTAGACATGGATGTGAATTGATAGGTAATCACAGCCACATGTGGGAAGTGCCCTCTCCAAAGATCCTCCTCTGACCTTACCAATAATAGCTTCCTTCAGGCTCGATTCCACAGGCAAGATGTTCTTCTCTACCAGCTCCATGGGCCCTGGCCTCTGTGCTATCTTCTCATTGAGGTCATCTGCCAGTCTAGCTCTCTTCAGCTTCAGCTGCTTAGCCTGCAAGGAGGGTTCAGCTGAGGTCTCTGTTTGGGGGAAAATAAATAAAATGGCATCAATCCAGCAATGCTCTTTAGCAGCATTTTAATTCTATTCAGAAAGGTAACTGTAGGTAACAGTAGATAACTGTTCAGAAAAACAGCTGATAGATAACGATAGATAACTATGCAAAATAAAGATATGGCAGATGTTATGTATATTTAGATTAAAAGATAACTACAGTAGCCCTTGTGACAAATTCACTGTTCTCAAACTGATGTCACCCAATTCTTGTTCACCTTTTTCCTCTGGTTGTACCCAAGCCTGGTGCTCAGCAGCAGCACAGCACTCCCTCTCTGAAGCTGAGGTTCATTACTAATCAGATCAAATCTGCCTCACTTCTTCTAGGACATTTTACAGTGATTTCCCTCAGTAGAAGAGCAACCCATGCTCATTCTATTATTTTATTTCATTGTTGCTCAGCTACACAAAACTGCACAATTTGAATTTGCCCAACAGGTATTTCTGAGAATAATCTCCAAGCAAGCAGAGTTGAAACCCTCCCAAGGAATCATGCACCAGGCATGATCTTCTGCCTGCTTCCAAGTGGAAGGAAACTTTGGAGGTCAGAGGCAAAAGAGAAGACTGTTAAAAAAGTAGTTAGGATAAAGTTTATTGTTGATGTTTTCATGTTCAGCATGTGCCATACCTTCCAGAATGTGCATCCTAACCAGCTCTGATCTCTCTGGCCGGGACCGGATTTTGCGTTTCAGATAGTCCTCTGTCTGTAGCAAAAATAGACAAGCAAGAACCACTTTCAGCTGATCAGACAGAGGAATGAGGTGATCTTGAACAGCACAATGAAAAGCAACAACCATCTTTAGCTGTTACTGAGATCTAAATAAGCACAGAATGGAGAAGGGCCTATCTCCTGTCCCAGAGCACCCAGAAAATGAGCTAATTCTAAAGACGACCATCTATTGTCATTATCTCAGTCAACTGTGCAATGCTGCCCCACAGAATGGAAACTGGGAAGGACTTCCCCAGGAGCTGAAGTCCTCTTTTCCCATTGTATGCACCACCACTAACTTGTGTCAGGGTAACATCCATGAGGCTTCTTTTTACTTTAAAGATAAATGAACTGGTTCCATTGTTCACAGAAAATACTTTCATGTACTGCTGGCATTCAGGGCTGACTTTTAGTTTGGGCGTACTCTTTGATTTGACTAAAGTAATGTTATTTGTTAAGCTGAAGACCCCATGCAGTCCCTTGGGGAGCAGAAACTAAATGCTGTGACAAGGTTTATTTCACTTCCAGAGCTGCTTTTAGCTCTGTCTTTGGAGAAAGTGCTATGGAGCAACGCACAGAGATGACCCCGACAGGCTGAACGTGTTACTCTTTACCCTGCTGAGGAATGGGAGCCTGGAAGCAGTGGGTAATAGACTGGTAAGTACTGGCCATCAGGATGGGCCTTCAGAGAAAGTAGGTATTAAACTCAGTCAGAAAACTGCAACCATAGTTGCTAAACTGCCCACATAAAAATATTAACTTAATAAGGTTTTGCAAAAAAAAGAGAAATAAGCAAAAGCCCCTTGGTCACAGTACTTAATGCAAAGTCCCCTGCTGCGATGCTTTCACAGTTTAAAGGGCGTCCCTCACAGGTCTTAAATCACAGCTCTTATTTTTTTACTTATGTTGCTTTCACTTTTAAAACAAAACTTAGTCATAAAAAGTTTCATTCTACTGTAGGCTAAGCAGAAAAAAATACCCCCAGAGACCTTCTGAGGAACAGAAATTATCAAGAAACTCCCCAGTTAGAAAAGGTGGCACATGAAGTGTGAGGCCTGGCTTCCTCTTTCTATAGAGCCAGAAGTCTGATTTCAGTGTCACAAGATTTTGAGGGGATCCTCTCTATTCAGTTTTCAATTTTCATAGTCTCCTAGGTAAAAATTGCATGTGCTGGTAACAGAGAAACTTTCCTCAAAGGTGGAACTGAGCTCCACATGATAAGAGCATTAACAGCATTAAGGGTACAACGGACACCATGAAAATAAAAATGTCAAGTGTATGGACAGTGGGGAAGAAGAGTATCAGTCACCTCCAGAAAGGTGACTCCAGGGAAAATCCAGGCACCATATTCAATGGGCTTTAGGCACAACTAGTTCATGGAGGGTTAACCAGCACCACATCCAAGCTGCAGAACACCCCATCCAATACACCTCTGACTACAGAGAGCTATATTACATCCAGAATACGAACAATTCCCTTCTGCATTTCATTAACAGCTACAGATGCCCAAAACACAAGACATACTATTCCTGACTTTTCCCAAACACTAAAGATTGTATTGCATCTTACCCTGGCACGCTCCAAACTCCTTCTTTGTTCATGAAATGCAGCTGGACTTTTCAGAGCTGTGGAGAGAAAAAGCATTTAGAGGATTAATTAGAATGATGGAAGTTCTCTCAGTGCACAACCCTTCAGGACAACCAATTTAAACACACAGGATGCAGCAACTGCCTCCTGCATCTTCCAACACACTGAGGCAGATCTCCAGCTGGTAGAAAGCAATGGGAATTGCCATATTCCATCTCACAGCAGAGGGACACAGGAACTGACCTCAAACTTTTGTGGGCCACTGGAGAGTCTAATATAGGTTCACTTCTAGTCAAACTAACCACAGTTCCCAAAGTTGGGTCCAAGAATACGATTCAAAACCATTCCCCAAAAAATGCCTTTTACAAGCTTCAAGATATCCAGGACCCTTTTGGGAATGGCTCTGAAACATTGAAGAGGTCAAATGGTTGGAAGTATGGGGGACAATGCTAATGAACTGTAAATCCCCTTTACTGTCTCTTAATGTCAAAGGAAGCTGCAAGTCTTTCCTGAATCTGCACCTGTGTTTTGTATTCATGCAAGGATTGGCTGCAAATCCTGCAGGTCCACAGGATACACATATTGCTCCCTGTAAGAGAAATTACCATGAGAACAGGATCACTTGGAGAGAAAAGTTCATCTGTCTATTGACAGAAAAACCACAATTTGAGGAATTAACTTCAGCTCTCCATGGAACAGACCTTCTCGCCCCCTCGGGCCCTGTTTAAAACCAGTGCCAAAATGGATCAGGTTTTAAGAAACTGATCCTCTGCTGTCCAGGACCACACTAACCCTGGAGGAATCTCTCACTCTGCCTGGCTCCTCTGGAGCACACAAAGCTCACGTCCCACAGTCAAACCAGAGAGAAGGTGATGGTAGCTCCTCACAGTTTCCCTGAAGTTGCAAATAAGTTGTTTTTTAAAAAGCTATCCCATTGTGGTTTGTATCAACAACTAGTGAAGGGAGCATAATCATTTCTTTTCATATTCCTGAAATACTCTTATTTTAAACTGTCTGAATTACCATTAAGCTAAACAGAAACGTTAAAGAACTTCAGCTTTAAAGATAAGTTGCAGGTCTTTTGAAGACAGAAAACTAAGCTCATAGAGTTAGTAACTCCAAAGTATTGCATCTAGGTCCTGTGAAAAACAGTCTGCTCATATTATTTTTCACTTAAGACCAGTGATTAAGTATTTCTCAAATGTAAGTTCATAATGAAGTCTCAAAAGACCATTAAAAAATAAAAGCCCTTGCATAAATGCAATGTAAAAAACTACTTCTAATGCATGTGCAGCCTTCCAAGCTCTTTCCTACAGAATGGAACGGAGTAGCCACACAAAGTGTTAAGACACATTCTGTGAAAAACAGAGAGTCCCTCTAGGTTCACATCAATGGGGTAAGAAGTAGAATGCAGTCCAGATGGTAAGAATTCTGAACACACCAGACATCATGGACAGGATTTGGACTACAGAAGTGAATGAAGAACAATTTGTAGAATAAATTAACAATAACTGAAAACCATAGTGAGTGAGTCTATAGACCCCTACAACAGGGGAAAATAGTTCCTGCTCAGATTGGTTTCATAAATCTGGTTATGGAGAGAAATCACCAGAGAAAGTTACACAAGTGAAATGCACTTTAAAATGAACCAAAGAGATATGGTAGGGATATTGTTTTGCAGTAGCTACAAAAATAATGTAAAAAACTTCCCATGTGGCTGAGGCACCAACAAGGCCTCAGCTGATGGCTGCAATGAGGGGCCTGGGCAGTCAGACCATGGCATTTGGATGAAGAGCAAGGACCAAACTCTTTTCAAGTTGCTTGAGCTGCTTGTGAACACACACGTGCTTGAACCTGAACATGCTTTCCTTTCATTGTGTGCACCTCACAGAAAAGTAAAATAAAAGCTCAGGTCCACCTGGGCAAAGATAGCAAGCAACGTTTAAATCTGCATAAACATCTACCCTGGAAACAAGCGAAGCAGGATTCATCTGAGTCTTCAAAAGCTCTCTACCAGAATGTGCAGACACTGCAGTAATTCTTTGCTCTCCCCTTCCTGCCTCTCAATACGAGACAGCAGATGAACTTTAAGTGACATTTCCCTGACCACAGCTAATGGTCAGAAAAGTCAACTACAGGAGTTCAGCTGGTGTCACAGGTAGTCCAGGAAAACTCTTGCATGCAGAAGAACAAAGCAAAAAAATAATCCCTGAGTAGGAAAAGAGAAAAACATATATGCATTTAATAGTAAGTAACACAGAGCTGTTACAGGAATAATCTTGTAAAGAACAATTTCAGTGTCTCATGACCAGTCCTCTGGAAACGTGCACTGGGATGTAACTCTCTGGGCTGGCAACATGACAGAGGACTTCATATTCGACCTCTGAAAATGTCAAGAGGGCACAAATCCTTCACTGCTTCCCTCAGCAATCTAGGATGAGGTTGACATGTCAGAATAGGGTGCCTATTGTAAAATCATACTCTATTTGAAGTTAACTAATTCTTGCACATTTTTTGGCTTTGAAATGACTACTAGCCCAGAGCTGTGGAGCAACTCTGTTAACTTCACCACAGCAAATTTTAAAAAAAGGAAAAATATAATCCTAAGAAGAACTCTGAAGTGATAAGGCTCTGGGTGATCTAAAGGAGATTCAAGTGCAGTTATGCCCCTTTTCCAGCTCCTACCACTGCCCTCCTGGCCACTTAGCACTGATCCCTGCAAAACTGTTCCTGTGCCTCATAACCCATCTGGTTCAATCACCAGTGTGCTTCTTTATCCAGTCCACTCAAAAAATACCCATATATTGATAAAGCTCTGCTGTTCTCAGCTGTATCAGCTGTGGTGGCTCATTCTGACAGTGTGTGTGAATGAGAGGCTGAGCTGGTGGAGCAGAACCTGTGCAAACCACATGGGCGTGGGGCAGCATTCCCACTCTGCCCACAGCCCTTAGTGCTTGAAGCATCAGATATAACCACAGAGGGTTATGGATGAGGAAACTCCAATCACCTGATGCCTTCTGACTGCTCAGCCTGCATAAAATACACTAAACTATTCCTTACAGAAGTTTGTCAAACCTGTTCTTGGAGACGTCTCATGAAAAATTGTAATATTATTGCAGAGAAATCATTCCAGTGCACAAATTTTTTTACTATTTCAAAACCCCTCTGAGTATCCAACTCATATTTCCCTCCTTACAATTTATACTCTTTGCTCCCCACCTTACCTGCAAACATTATAGAGATCCATTTCTTTTCTTCCTCTTTGCATCTATCCCTTTTGAAAACTTTGGTTCTCCTACAATCTTCTGTTATATAAAATGACCAAAGGCAGTTGCTTCAACCTTCCCTTAGAGATAACATTATCCAGACCTTTGCTTGTTTAGTCTCTTTTGGACTCCTTCCATTTGAGCTGTGTTTTTGTTGAAGCCTAGCACCCGTATTGTAGCCTAGGCTTTATCAGATGTTATAGAGTTAAATAATTATTCAATAACACTTCTCAGCCACATGTCCCAGCCAGTTTGCTTTGTTTGTGTAAAAAACCACACAACGTTCCTTGTGCTTGTCTCATAAAACATGAAAGGTCTCCAACCCTCTTCTGCAGAGCCACTCTTCACCCTCAATTCAAGCCACTGACTAGATATTACAAAATGTAGATATTCCGCTTTTTTCTTTTATTTTATTCCATAGTTGTTGGCTTCTTTAAACACTGTGAGTCTCAGTGCTATCCTCCCCCTAGTCTACTAACCTGGAGCTTAATAAACGTGCAGACTGTTCCTTTGTTTACATCAAATCACTGAAAATTTTGTAAAACACTGATACTCTCCTTTTCCATCCCACCCAACAACCCTACTCAATTCCATCTCCCAGTCTGACACCAAGCCTTTATTCCAAGACTGTTCCCTCACAAGTTGCATAGGCAGCTCCAAGTAGTCCCAGCTTGCTTCCAGAAACATCAGGTAAGGCTGTTTCAAAGGCCTTACTAAACCCAAGAAGTGCAAAAACATATTTAACACCTTGAATTCCCTGGGAATAATTTCAACAAATATTTCGGCTGCTGGTAGATGTAGCTTTAGTAATGATCTCTTTCATCCCTTTTCCATGTCTCACTTGTTTCTGCCTTGACACTGATGCTCCAATTGTATTTGTACTGCACAGGGAGCTCTACTGTGGAACTGCTGCCATAAAGTATCTCCAGCACCTCCCCATGACACTTGCCCCTCTCCAAACTTAACTTGAATCCTTGATCTAATTATCCAGCTAACTTTGAGTGAGCCCTGATGAGAACAGAGCAATGCCAGAGAAAAAAAGCCACCAAACTTGCCAAACTACAACAGCAGTATCAGCTGTTGAGTGATTGTTTTCCAATGTACGCAGAAAAAAAATAGCTGAGAATGCAATGCCCAATTTGAGTTAGGTTACCTCCTGCTGTCTTTTGACTTTATTTCTACTGATTTCAGCCTCAGTAACCTGCAGTTACACTTTCTGCCCTCTTTCCTGTACCTAGGTCTGGGACAAAGCATGTCAGCTCTTGGTTATGCTGACAAAACCGTCTGTGGACTCCGATCACAGTTGTTTTGAAAGAGTTATTTTAACCTGGATTGGTATGTTGCTTTACAGCACAGCTCCACAAATAACAGGGTCAGCAAAGCTGAGCACAACTGCCCTGCCAGACAGAGTCAGAAATGAGAGGCTAAGTTTAAGGTCAGCACTGCAGCAGGAGCCCCCACCTTGCTGAACCACGGCCCCCCACATCTCCAAACTGCCACATCCAGCACAGGAAAACGGCCTGGTGTTACAAATGGCCCTGCAAGCACTAAAATAGGCTCAGTGACAGATGGGACAATAGCATCACCAGTGAGGTTTGGTGCACAGTCCAGCAGGTGACCTCCACCGAGCTGCTCACACTTTTGTCCCACCTGGACAACTGTGGCAGTTTGCAATATCTGTTGTTAGGAGGATGTTTTACCCCTCACCTTTAAATGACCGACAGCATGACTTGATCTTCCTGCCACAGATGGGCTGGCTAGCAAGGATCTCATGAAACTCCTACCACATACATCCTATTTCTTTAGTCTCTCTGCAGCTTGTTGTGAAGCATCTTCAGGCTTCATCTCCAGAATTCCTTACGTATGAGCATCTTTGTGGTCACACCCTCAGCTACCATGAGAAACATCCCTGCAGATCAATGATGCAACTGTTCTGTGCCTCCACCCAGCTTCAAAAATATTGCAGCTGTACATTGCAACTGTCCTTCCATCTGACCCACCAAAGCCAAATAGCAGCACACAAGACCATCTACATCAAGCCACACCTTTCTGTACAAAGCCGAGAGACAAAAGTTGCTGATCTTCACTTAAAAGCAATGTATGAATTCCTATGAAAGGGTCCAAAATTGCAGCGCCTGAGCTCAGTGTTCCCCCAGTCCAAGCCACATTTTGCAGATGGCAAAGTGTGAATGAATCACAGAACCAGAGAATGGCTCGGGTTGGAAGAAACTTTAAAGATCATGAGGCTCCAAACCCCCTGCTATGGTTGCAGAGACACCTTCCACTAGACCAGGTTGCTCAAAGTCCAATCCAGCCTGGCCTTGAGACACGGCTGCAAAGCATCAAACTGCTGCTATATACAACAGACTGAATCAAGGCTCAGGAATCAAACCCAAATCTTCAATATAACAGCAGAGACAAAAATCTGGGCAAAATGGCCCAAACATTTCTGTTCAGGGTCTACCCTGCAGTGTACAAAAGCAGATTTTAGCCATACAAAGCTTTCAAAGATATTCAGATGCAGATGTTTGAGTTCCTGCTACCTAGCGTGAGAAGTAAGTGGAATCAGAACTAGACTGAGACACTCTAAGAATGAAACACAGCAGGGGAAGGAGACTGACCCAACTGCTGAAAAAAAGAGGTCAAAACACCCATACACCCTGCACTTGCTTATACAGTGACAGAAGATACTGAGGTCTGCAAGGAACCAAAGACAGGGAAGAAAGAAAGGCAAAAGGATCTGCACAGATCCTCATAGCTCAAGTGTCCTGCGGGAAGCAGAGCCTTCTGTAATCAGTAAATCACTACTCAAGGCTATCAGACTTGTAGGCTGACAGAGGAGGCAGCACATGAGCTTTCCTTGGTCATAGTATCTAGCTCATCATGGACAAAAGATGACACTTGAACTGCAAATCAGTTGGAAAAACAACACACAAGGTTTGTAGGAAGGCTACAGCTAAATTCAGAATACTGAGACCAATACTTTGCTCTTCAGTTAGACCCATTCCTAATGGAAAGGATAAACCTCCCTTTGCTATGACAGAGAGAAGCTTGAGTCATGTCCAAACACAACCTCAGATACGCTGATTTAATTCAGAATGTCAGAAGGCCTTCTGCTGTAGCTATTCACCCCTGCTCTCAACCAAATTCTGGTTTCCCTCTCTTGTTTACTATGCTTTCGTAAAAAGATGAGATAAAGTGCTGCAAATGGGCTCGATGACTTCCTGTCGGTTCAGGGTGGGGCTCCCACCCGTAGGATTTGGTAAGAGACACAGAACTTGAACCACAGAGCAAGACAGTTAGCACTTTCTTCCTCCCTTCATCTTCAGCCCACTTTCAAAAAGCATTTCTCACGGCAGGGAAGAAAAAAGTATTAAAAAACTGGGTCACATGCACTGAAGGGGTTGTCAGCTTTCC
Organism: Petroica traversi; assembly: GCA_025920805.1. NCBI lineage: Eukaryota > Metazoa > Chordata > Aves > Passeriformes > Petroicidae > Petroica > Petroica traversi. The sequence goes on from JAHLSL010000059.1 coordinate 4,304,695, forward strand.
AGTGGGGCAGTGTCAGAGAGCTGCTGTGTGCTGCAGAGATATGAGGAAGAGCTGGAGAACACACAGACGAGAGAAGAGAGATCTCCACCACCATCCTTTTCTCCGTTTGCAGCTCTGGGGAGTTTCTCATGCAGTACACAGACCTGATGATACTTGAGAATTCTTGCTGATATCATACCCTAACACTGGTAAATTACTTTGGATTAAGGCTAAAATATTAGTAGCAAGTTTAAGGATATGAAAAGAAGCCACAACTGGTAAATTGTGATTATTCAAATCCCAAAATACATAAACTCAGAAAATTAAAAATTAAGATTGACCTAAAAAAGCCAATCCAAATACATTTATGAAGGTAAGAAACACATCTTTGGCACACAAACAAATGCAGCTTGCCCTTCAGCAGTGACACCCTTCAATGAGAATGTTATTGTGATTGAAGGGTTATGAGTGATCTGAGTCCCAAGGAGAAGCAAGGCTGGAGAAAGGCTCCTTCCCACATTGCTGTTGCCAGCACTGCCAAAGCACAGCATTACAGGCACAGAGCTGCAGCTCCACTGAGCCTTCCCCTCTGCCCAGCTATTCCACTCAACAGAGACACACACCAAATGAAGCTCCCATTAGCTGGACTGTGTGGTGAGCCCCAGGCTGCTGTGAAGCCAGAGCTCAGGTCCTCCTCCTGACACCCTGCCTCAGCTCAGAGGGCCCTTCTCCTGGGTCAGCATTCTCAACCTGCACAGCGTGCTGGCTCAGGCGGCTGCCTTTCCCAAAAAGAGCTACTTTCCAGCTCCCTGCATTGGGCTTGCCCTGGCTGCTGAGGCACAGGCAGGGGGAACTGTGGTACCCTGCCCAGCTCAGCTCCCTATGGAGACACTCGAAAGCTGAGCTGCTTCACACACCTGCACCAGGCACCTCTCCAGAGCCCACTTCCAGCAAGACTGGCAGTAACTTTAGAACAGCAGTACCCCCTGATGATGCAGCTGAAGTTTCAGATTTTCGTTAATTGTATGAAAAGCCTCAAGTATAGGTTTGTCACAGTAAATGTGAAAATACTGGCAGAAAGGACTATGATTTTTTTCAAGGCCCAACACTAAGTTAATTTAAAATCTAACGTATGTGCAGTTTCTCAGAAAGTTAATCCTCTTTAGGAGCAAAATGGAAATTGTCACCCATGGTGACAGTTATCAGATCTGTGGGTGACTATGGCTACGGCTTTGTGTCAAAAAACATTTACAGCAAATACAAAGAATGTATAATCTGTTCCATCCATAGCCATTAACTCTTGGCATTCAAAAGACATTACCTAAATCCTGAAATGGGGAAAAAAAAAAAGAGCAGAGCTTCATTACAATCAGGATTATCCCACCTCCAAACTGAAGAGGAAAAGGGAGGCAAGGAACTACTACCAGGAACCCTTTGATCCATGCATTCATGGACAGACTCCATGCCTGCTCCTTGCAAGGATAATTGGCCTTTGCAAATTCTTTAACTTTCCAGAGTGCCCAGGGTGGGAAAGTATGGGGTCACAAAAAGGAGAGACCATTCCCAGACAAGTAAGAGTGAGGCCAAGATAACCATGAGAACATGAGGGTAAAAATGTGTATTGCATATCATACTTTACTGCCCTGAACTGTTGCAATTCTCCTGCAGAGTTAAATCTCTTATCATGGCAGGGATCAAGGACCAAATGCAGTCTAGCAAACACCTGCACGTGGTCTTCTTCTACAGCTTCAGAAAAGGCAAACAGCACATTTCTATCCTAACACAATGAGCTTTATTACTCCAATCATGTCTTATTAATCACAGATCACATAAACACATGGAAAACACACACAGACAGATATCTAAAAATACAAATGAGGCAGATGCAGTTATTAGGCCTCTGACAATGAGACTCTCAAATATACAGACTCCTTCTACACACAAAGCCTGAAGGCTTTAAAACTGTGCTTCAAGAAAAATGATCAAATAACCAGTAAATAATTCCTGGGAAATGAGTTATAGATATACATCAAATTAAAATAAAACCAGTTACAGATTTCTGTGCAACACACCAGAAACAGAAAAAATGCAGTGGACAGCTGAAAGTGTCCTCTACCTTCTTTTTTTTTTTTTTTTAATTTAACAAAACTTGCTTAGTGTTCCAGTTTTACTCTTAGAGCATGACACTGAGTATATTAAAAGTCGAGCTGCAGCTTCTGTATGGAGTAACAATATTTACAGTCCACACATATGTGTTTAACTCTTTGTCCTAAACAAAATTACAGTTCCAGCCTAAAAGCATGAAAATGAAGCAGTTGCCAATGTGCAGAATAGCAGACATAAGATGGCAGGGAAGTGAAAATTTATATTTTCACTTTGTTACTATAAATAGATTCCATAAAGTTATAGGAATGTCATTAGAAAGATCTGATCAGTAAAGTGGTGAGAGAATGATGGGAACACGTTACATAGCAGGAAGAGATATTTCAGAGTGTAAAGCAACGGGTTTAGCTGCAGCTCAAATAGAACACACCACAACCTTGAAATGTCGGCAGTGCAGCCACACTGCAACAGTTTCAAGTCACAAAAATTCCACCCAGACATAGCAGTTCATCCATCCTGGCCCTTATGCAGAATAGAAAATATGACCAAGGCACTAAGAATTGCCCCTGAAGTCAGCAGCATGATGACAGAACAGCTCGTGCCATGAAAATACTGCACCTGTAGGTAACTGCCACATTCCTACAGCTTCCTGCCTCTCCTTTGACACAGAAAGATGCTCCTACTTCCCAGTTAACAGCTAAACAATGTATAAAACTGGTTTTTGCTTTTGTTTTGTTTCTGACATTTAAAATGTTCTACTGTAGCTATTGTAGGTAACAGGAACCGAAGGTTGATTTTACCCTCAACTGACAGGTCTCCCTCAATTAGCACACATATACTAAATGGACAAGATTCATCGTAAGAAATAGTAAGACATGAGAAAATATGAACATAAATATTAATTATAGATCCATGCAATAAAGCTAGAGGTGCATAATTTTCAAGCATTTTAAAATCTATTTTTTTCTAAACTAAGAAATGGTTAGACTATCAGGTAAAGGCTAAAGCAGAAAAAGCATTTTTAGCTACCCGACAGAAATATAAGTGTGGATATATGGCCAGATCTTGGGGTTGAGATGTTGAAGTTTAGAGCCTTGATTTAACCTTAAAAACTCACAGGTGGCAAGCACTTTGCTTCCTGAATTCAGTTCCTCAAAGATCCTTGGGTTTTTGTGATGATAGCTGTGCTGGATGCAGATTATCAGCTACTACAAGCTTTGTCTAGATGATGATCAACACTGATATGCCAAAGCATAATCTGTGTTCTGCACTCTTAAATCACCAGCTAGCCCCAGGAAACAGCAATTCCTCTAGAATTCATTCTAAGCAACATCTCACAGACTCCCCAAAAAGCAAATACTGCATTTTAGTTCCATAACAAATATTACATTTTGTCCACTAACCTTACGGCTAATAAAAAATGCAGCTGGTGATATGAGAGGCCTAATGAGATGATAATCATTAGACTGCCTGCTGTATTACAATAATTTCTAAAATTGTGCGACATGTTGCAATTGAACCATGGCATGCTCCTGTCATGAAGTCTGAGGATAAAATGCACTCTTGTACTCTGAAATAAGTTCGAGCATCCAGCAGGCTGCACATCCAAGCAAAAACTGCATCAGGGTGTTGGTAGCACAGGCCTGGAGCATGGAATCACTGTTAAAGCAGTCCCATTAGAACCTCCATGCACAAATTCTTTGGATCTACATGCAGCCATGTGTTCTGCATCCCAGAACACAAACACACAGAGGAGCTGGATGTGGGCACAAAAACTGGCAAACATCAGACACACTGAAGTGAAAAAGAAGCTCCTGGAAATTCTCAGCCTGTACAGCAGTCACCCTCCTCTAGCTTTCAGTGCAGGCGATGCCCTTTTCAAAAGATGCCTGTGTCATTTTTCAGAGACTCACAAAGCACTGCTACAGAGCAACACAAGGCACATTCCCAGAAAATATCTACTGCTTCGCCTGCTTGGATAAATGTGATGGTCAAAACAGCTCTCCTGCAGGATTGTGCCACATGACAACCTTGCATTCTTGCTTGTGTTTTGTGTTTGCAGCCAGAAACCAAAGACCACAATCCTGATGGATAAAACAAAGGGCATGCGAAGCTTTAAATCTTGCAAAAGAGGAAAAGAGCCACATATTTTGCATAACAGAGTATTGCTACATTTGGCAAATGTCTTTCCCCTAAAAATTTTTGCTGTTTTAGTTGAAGATACTTTCCACATAACTTTGCACTCATGTGCATTAGCTACTGTTTTAAACAATCTCTTCAAGAGTGAAAAATGAGGTGTTTAATATTCCCCCCAAAAACCTTACAATAGCCATAAACTTTAAATTCTACACTAAAAAATGACAGCATCGGACTATTCTTCTAAGCACAAGAGTTCAAAGAGTTGAGCACAGACAGCAGATTTTGTTCCACTTGCATTTTGTGAGGACAAGAAGATGAAAATCATCTCTGCATAGCTACAAAAAAAATGCAAATAGCAAAAAGGCTTGTCTATTTGCACTGTTAGAAAATAGGCCAAAACCTGAATAAATATAAAAACTCAGCTCTGCTTTTTTCAAGATACAGTCATTCTAGCTCAGATCACAGGTATGTCAGCTGCTGGTGAAGACTTGTTTTCCACCCTTTTTCTAAGGGCAATTGAAAACTTTAATCTTGAACTAATGAATCCTGCTACTAATAAAAGGTTACACAAAGTGGTAATATAAAGCAAGAAGAATTGATGAAGCATAAAACCCAATTATTTTGAATCCTTTTTCACTGCCTACAAATGCTTTATTTTTTACTACAGTACACTAATCTTTCAGTGGAGCAAAGCCCTACTGTAGGTGGCTGGTGGGTTGGGAAGGTTAAGTGAGATTAAGTGTACTTGGTAAAAAAATGTTGAAACATTTGCCTTTCCACTCTATTATATAAACAAAATTCCACATGGGACAGAGTAAGCAATCCCAGTTCTGTTACGAACATGCACAGCAGGAGTAGCGTGATTCTCACTCTGACTTTACAGTGACACAAACGTGTCATCTCCCACTCCTCATATTTACAGTGTCCAAAAACCTCATGTTGACTGAAGCCTGCAATGAAATTTCTCTTTGAGGGCACTAGTTTGAAGAATAAATCTTATGTGTGGTTTAGATTCAGTCAGGAGAACCAAAGGTACCAACAGGAGTTTGCACACTACATAGCTTGTAATGTAAAACAAAACCTTTCACTTCTCCCACACTTGGCTCACAGATTTTTCCATGGCTGTTTGCCTCAAGATATACAGGAACTGATCTGTATCACAGGCTAATCTAAAGGAACATGCAGGAAAGCACAGTAAGACCAAAACAGAAACAAAGTCAATGCTGAGGAAGCGACATCCACACTCTGGATGTGAAGGTGAATTGGAGGTGTGGTGCCAGACAAGCCATAGTCTGGTCCCATGGGCTGAATGCATATTAGCTCTAGGCAGAATATTTTCCACTTTGCTTTCATTCTAATTTAATCCAGCTCTCAAACTTCATTTTATGGTGCAAAGCAAAGTACAGTAGGCAGGTGCAATCAGGAGCTTCACTTCAAAAAAAACCTTCCTGAGACAAGCTGTAATGCAGATAGAACTGCAACCATCACAGTTCTCTCAAGAGTGTTAAGACTCTCCAGATGGAAAATGAAGGAAAGAAAATAAGCCAACCAGCATTTGACATGGAAACAGCATTCCAGCTCTTTTAGTTCAGCATCAAACCATCCTCTGGATTCCAACTTTTATACTTTTGTTGAATCATCATAAGGACTGGGTGGGGTTGGTTCCTGGCTAACAAAGCCAAGAGGGACACACGAGTCCAGCAAAGCCATGTTCAGTAGCAGATGACAGCAGAACAACATTAAGCACCTCAGTGTGCTCACAGACAAGAGGTGCAGGCCAGAGAGAAGAAAGAATACAGGATACTTGCATATTCCCAGCAGTAAAAAAAGTCTATTCTGGAACTCCTGAAAGTAGAAGTAAAGCTGTCGTGGCTCTGAGATGCCTTCTGAAGGAACATGGTCCCTCTGTACTTCTCAGGTTAAAAATGGGACTTTTGCTTTAAGTAACACAATTTATCTTACATCTGATCTTTTCTTCAAAACCAGACCAGGCAAATTACATTTTAAACATTTCCCTATGTGTGGTTATTTCCAGTTGGCAGGTATGGGTAAATGATACCATTACTTTGGAGGAATTAATTTTAAGTCATGTTTATAACAGATGTGCTAAAGTGGGTTTTCTCCATTGCAGAAAGGACCTTTTCATGTGTTGCCAGTATTTTCACAACGATATTTCACTGAATGATTTTCTTTGGTCCGGCACAAAACTCACATGTAAGAGATATAAATGAAGCAATGAAGGGCAAAAATCTGCAAAGACTAGTAATTTAGGCTATGTTTTAAATAAATTTAAGACTCACTAATTATTCTGGATGCCTTACTTGAATTACTTGCAAGGGCCTCATTTTCAAAAGGCCTGTAAAACAGACCCCTCTCAGGAATCACAAGTTTGGCCAGGCACACTTCGAAGGAAGCCAGTACTGAACATAAGTTAATACATTATTTGCATACATATCCACCTAAAGCAGGAGACCACAAAGAAGTCAGGAACATTTTCTTCTGAGAAGCATTAGTAAAAAGCCACAGTCACTGGGACAATAGCCTTTCATCCAAAAGCAAGTAGGTGTATTCAGTAAAAGCTCATATACAAACTCTCCAGGTTAAAAAATAGACAACAGGCTTGATACATCCAGACAGGACAATCTTTGCTTGCTGCTTTGGTATCGTAATTTTTAGCAGGGGTCCGAAAAACCTCTTGAGAACATTACTGCCATCCATCAACATTATTGCCATCAGCTGACAGAGTGCTGCTGAGAGGTTCTGTTCATTCAGAGAGAGAGCTGACACTCTAACCTTCAGCCCTCAGCAAAGTCTAAGTCACACCACCATGTCATATTACAGTGTGCACCCCAGAAACAGAAGAAATGAGTAAATCCTCATTACTACATCATCTTCAAGTAAAGCTTTTGAAACAGGGAAGCAGGAAGGCTTTTGAAAGAAGAAAATACCTACCTGATCTACTGCCTTTTACTACAGCTGTTGTGTGAAACTGAGAGGACCTCAGAAATAAGACATTTGCTGTGTGGTCTTGCTTCAAATTGTTACCAACAAGTCACCTAGTTCAGAGGTACCAGAGCATGACAAAACTATTTGTCAGATACCGTTTTTGCGTTTTTTTTTGGGGGAAGGACAGGAACAAAACACCTTCCCCAACACTAATCTAACAGTGAAAGCTTGGCTTTAGGGTAGATCCTATTTACCCAGAAAACAGAAAAGTAAATGTTCTCTGTTTGCACAGATTTTGCCTTCCCCTGCAAGAAGGGCAATGGCTGATGCCCATAGGGCTCTTTCTAGCTGTCTCCTGGCTACAAACATAAAAGAGGGCCCCTTGTTGGTTAACATCTTGTACGCCCTGCCTGGTTTTGGTCAGTTAATGCAATACGTACACACAAAGTTACAAATGCTTCAGAGGTCTGGGGAGCTGACACACTGTAAGAACAGAAACTGCAGAGGCAGGAAGCCTGTTAAAAGAGTGATTACCAGCATGGGACAAGTATCTAAGGCACTTCTAACAAAGTATGTTCTCCAGAAGACCATGCATTGTGATGAAATGCAAGCCTAGCTTTGCACTACGGTTACACCTGCAGCTATTGCTCTCCTCCTCAGTATCGGATGTGGCACCAACACTGCAGAAGGACCAGGCTGGGTGGGACAGGGTGGGGCTCTTACGCACGAAGTTTTCCATGCAAAAGCAGAGAACCTGATCTTTCAAATCATATGGGAAACCACTCTCCACCAAAAAAACCCATGCATAAAACCAGCAGGGCAAAGAACTGAAGTGGTACTCACGCGGCATGATCCCTTGGCTCACCAGCTCCTCCCGTGTGCGTCGCTGCTGGAGCTTCAACTGCAGCACTGCACGACAGCAGAGAGAGGGGAGAGAAGGAAAGCAATCAGTGTGAGGAACAGCTGAAGAGACATTTTCAAATGCATCTTGTTTTCTTCTTTGGATGCCAGAGCAGCAGAAGGAAAATATCCCCCTCCCACCGTGCTGCCCTGCCCTGCTGCAATTGCAGAAGTGGCCCCCAGCAGTCAGGTTTCCGTAGGCTGCTGCACCCAGGGGGGAGAGGAAGTTGCACAGGGTCTTGGCAGGGTGATAAAAATCCACAAAACCAGGCCTGTTTCTCAGTTCTTTCTAGAGCACCAACTGCTTTCCAAACCATTAATATTAAAAAACAAACAAAGAGAAACACCAGCTGACAGTCCTCCAATAAACACAGAGTGACACCCCAGCTGCTAATGACTCCTGAAAACTCTAATTACTATGTGCAGATTAAACGATACGTCAAAATTGTTGGTCGTTGCTCTAAATTACAAGGCTGATTTCCTTCCTCAGCTCAGAAATTCACCTTCAGAAACATCTCACGAAAGTGAAATACCACGGATACATCTAGAAGTGTCCTTCCACTGCAAAAGGAATCCCTTAGCTCTAGAATTTTTCCTATTTATTATAGCATAACAGAACATATTCATGATCTGTGTGAAATGCAATTAGCTGGGGTTTTTTTCTAGTCCAAATCCCTGGAATAGTCATAATTTCAACACAGATTGTAACAGCAATTTCCCTTTAAACTGTATAATCAAAGCAACATTCCAGATTGTTCTTATAGTCAAAGAGCAACCTTTCAAAACTGAAGAAAATTCACATGAATGTGTAGTGACACACACGTCTCAAAATAGGACAACCTGAGTATCACTGACTCCCATTTGCAACCAAGCCCAAACTCCTAAGTATACTCAACACAAAATATTATGAAATTAATAGCAATGTATCTCGTCTCCCCTGTTTTAATTTTAATTTCTCTGTCAAGCTTATGCCTTTTGTATAATCCACATAATGGAAGTCCACATGCAGTAGTGGAACCACCAGAGAGCAAAACTGCTCTACAGTCAAACTATACAATCTCTTATTACCCTCACGTCTCCTTTCTTAAGTACTTCGTCCAGTACATTAATCTCATACAATATATCCACATTTGCATTGTACACTCCCTAAAGCAGAGATCAAAAACTTTAAGAAGATGCCACTTTGTCTACTTACAGACATCATCACATTTTACCTGTTTCTTTCAACCTCATATTTGCAGTTTGACTAAGATACATCTTCCAATAAGGATTCTGGTCTTCATACGTATAAAAAAAGAGATCCATCTCTTCCTAGAGTTGTTTCCATAGTTCCTAATCACCCTCACTTAAGCCACATTGAATTTTCTTCTTGGATTTTCTGGCTTCCACTTCCATTGACTCTTGATGAAGTCAATGGAAGGAGTACCTTTCTTTGAAACTTTATGACAGTGAGAGGAGTACCTCCTACCTGTGAAAATACCTCTGTGCACACAGTGTGCAAACAAGTTACCGTTCTTCTGTTTCTTAAGACAAACTATGATTTCTTAATATATTAATCCTGAGCAGGAAACTACTTTCTTTTAGTACATGGAAGTGAGAGAGGGAGGAGGATGTACAGAGCACCATGGTAATTCTGTGTGGGATCAGCCAAGAGGCAGAAGGAGGAGGAGGGAACACAGAGGGGAAGGAACAGGCCCTGTGTTTGGCTGTGAAACTGCAAACAGAAGTGGTAGTTCCAGACTCTTCCTCCCACCCAGCATGAGATCGCACTCCTACTTCTGTGCTAGCGTGAGGGCCAGCACAGCTCACAGCCCGCCTGCTCACAGGGCTTCTCATTTGCTGGACTCCTTTGAGGTTATCAAAACCCAAATCCACATGAGCACTTATCTAACACCTTGCTGAGACAGTGTCAAACCTCTCACTCCCCCATCACCTCCGATGTCCCCCTGACTGGTGGCTGGACTCACTGACACGACAGAGACCACAGTCCAGTCAGAACAGGCACCAGTTTTGCTTCAGTGAGCTGAAGAAGATGACCACACAGCCAGGAGCTGTAGTGAACAAGCAGGACCCCAGTATTCTCCAGCACTGAAGGTGGGAGTTGGATTTCATCCTTCCAACAGCACACTGCCACTAAGAGATTTCTGCTCCATTAGGAGCGGGCCATTAAATCTCTCACTGCATGGCATTACTTCCACTCCTGAGCCGTTTAGGGACCCACATCCATATCCTAAATTAGCACATCCTACTCAGTGAATACAGACAAGGCACAGCCCTACAGCATCAGGTCCATCTCCCCAGCTTAAAGTGCAGATAATCTTAATATTACTCATGTCTTCCTATTTACACATCTAGTAACGTATGTTAGCCCCTTCTGCCACTTACTTGCTACAACCATCTACCTTCCCTCACATTTCTAACCACACCTACTATTTACCTTTCACCTCCCAGCCAGGGTTTTTCAGCAAAAAACTCCCCCACACAGGTGTGGCTGGCATTTTTTTGCTCCTGGGTACACACCTGTATTGTCATCTGTACTAAGGCACATTTTGCTCAACTGTCTCAGTTTGCCTAAATGATCTAAACCATTTTTAAATGCCATTGTTTATTCCTCCACAAGTATTTGTTCTGTCCACACTGTTGCAATCTCTTGCGTGTGTTTCCAGACTTCACCTGGCTGATCTCAACCAGAAATGCTTTTCTGCTTTCTATGATCACAACCTATTCTTAATCCAATTAAGCAGTACTTCATTAAATTCAAATATACTTCTTAAAACCAAAATGCACCATACCTCTAAGTTAAAGATGTTATAAAAGTCTGTTGCACCCAGACAAAACCCCTAGCAACCAAATTTCACTTATCCAAATGACAAAATCACATTTGAGCAGACCTGTTTTCATAAACTGCAAAGCTGATCAGCATGATTATACTGCTATTCTTGTACCACCTAAATTCTTGATCAAATTTTCCATATTTTTTTTCCTGGAACTGCCAGCAGATGAGCCACGCTTTACTCACTCACCCTTTGTCAGCAGTGATGCAAATGTTATTGGTCTTTCACTCTTCTGAAGTCTCCCTGCTGTTCTCAGATCTATTAGAAATTACTCTCAGTCAGACTGCTAGAGACTTCATCAAATGACTTAAAATTCCCCTCCTGACTGCAGCCTCCCTGATGAATTTTCTAAATATATCTTATTTCTTTATTAGTTACCATCTACTACCCATTTTCTCTACGCATTACATGCACCTTTTCTTTTTAAACCCCATGTCCCTTCACAGCAACAAACTAGCAGCTGTCAAGAGAACTAAACTGGAGAACAGAAGAAAAGTTGTTTTCAGGACCCTTTTCAGAAGTACTAAGTAATTTCTGGGATTTATGAATGTATATACATACATATTAAGCACAAGTTCTAATTAGCCATAAAGTACTCCTTTTTTTTTCCCAATACAGCTTATTTTTGTGGCAGGGAGGAGGGCAAAAAGGATTATTTCAGTTCACTCCTGAATACATTTTGGCTTAACTAAGTACTTGGAGTTCCCAATGCCGTTTCATATATTTAGGAGATCACCTGTTTACATGTGCAAGTGTGTGAATCCTATATATAGATTAACAGATGTCCCAAGCACCAATCCAAGGCTGTTGTACATGGAGCTCAGCCAAGGTCTAGAATGACCAGAGAAATTCAAAGCTACTCTAAGACAGACTGAAGTGTCTTTCAGTCACTAATGGACAATCTTCTGTTTCCTTTATCCCTGTACTTGACCTGTAAATTAATTTTCAAATTAAAAATAAATCAGGTCATATAAAGAGCAGTATAACTGCTGGCTAGATAATAATTTCCAAATTGGTGCCCTTCTACTATATACAGTATTTTGTGGAATTTGTATGCTTGTCAGATTTTCCCACTCAAAACTGGGCATAATTTATTTATTTCACAAGTCTGAAATGTTCCCAATTAAATCTTGAACAATGTTTTTATATTACTAATGGACTGTTCCAAGAATTAGTAAAACATTCCAGAGAAATCTGGGAGCTAGGATAGGGGACCACTGCCAGCAGTTTAAGAGGAGTACAGAAGAACTGCGCTGGTGGGAGATGTATTAAATGACAAATAATATTGTGATATAGCCACTACCAACAGTTACCCTGTTAGTAAAATACAGCATGTCATGATTATTTTGTGTTCATCTTGGCATAATACTTTCTCAACAGGGAACCCAGATGAACACTCACTGCTGGAGGCAGCTCAGATTTAACAGTATATAATTAACATACAGAGCCTGCACCCATAGGGATGCTTTCAGGAGAGCTACAACTCTGTGGTAGTTCAGGGATGCATTAGTAGTAAGCAGAAGCAAGAACAAATATCTGTGATGAGCTAAGTTGTTTTTTGCAGCTCATCACCTAAATCTGCAGCAGCGTGCCTGCCCTTAGACACACATATCTGAAAGCCCTTCTATTTCTAACCCACACTGCATTTAGTAGTGTGACTACAACTACTGCAGAAACTAGACTGCAGATTCTGCATCTTAGCATTTCAACAGAGAAAAATAAAATTAAAAGCTCTTTTCAAAGACTGTCTCACATACCAGGACGTGCTAGTGACAACAAATTTTAAAAATAATCTGCATTTCCTGTTTTTTGAAAACTATCAAGAAGAAGCACACGGCTGTGAACGGCAGCCTGTGGTGAAACCTTGTGCATGTTACACTGAATACAGACTTACTGCCAGGGACTCTGTGCTCACATTTTTACAAAACCTTTCCTGCTAAGGAATCCCAAGCGATATTTAAGGTCACCCAACCAAGGTAATGATGAAGCACAGCCATATGGTGGATTACAACTGGGACAGCATGAGCAGCAGTGCAGATCAGGAAGGAAGGAAGGCTGCTAGAGACAAATGAAACCCTATTGAGGGACTGAGCGAGGCAGAACTCCCTGGAATTCAGGCTGGGATATCCATGCAAAATGAGAGAGTGCAAGACATAAACTGAGTATTAACAAGAAAGGCTTGTTATGTATGCTCACAGATGTGATTTATTAATTTTGTAAATTCAGTGAAAGCATATAGAAGAATTCATCCTTGCAACCCAATCAATAAACCATGTGATTAGAAAGAAAAACTACTGAAGAACAAGTGAAATTAGCCGAAATTCATTATCTAAGCTGAGGAAAGTGCAAGCGTAAGTAAAAGCAGTAAAAAGCAATTCAATGCTCATTTATTTGTAGATTGTTCAGCATCTCTGCAGACCCATTTTGAGAGCACTGAGCGGCTACAGCGTCCTCTTCACTCACAAGGAAGCACTAACACAGCACAAGCTGGGACAGGAACTCGCCAGTGAGTTCAACACCTCTGCTTTCTGTAGTGTCAGAGGGATGTCAGGAGAATTCTCACTGGCCTAGCACTGAGCAGGTCTGACCAGGTCCACTTTGTGAGGGTCACAGACCACAGACTGATGTAGCACTCAGCCACCATTTGCAGCCCTCACACATTTTCCAATTTTTCAGTCCGATGTGTGTAACACTGAATGCAATGGCCTGTATGCAATCAACTAAATTGTAATATGCAACAATAAGTCAACTTTGATGACACGGGGTATTTGCTGAATAAAACTGGCTGTTTGTGCAGAACTGGGGCCTCTGCCTCAAATACCACAGTGCCATGTAACCACTGCTCTGAAGGATGAAGCCACCTTCCCACTCACCACTCAGCCAGCAGCCCTTCTAATTACACTAAGAAGAGAATATTTTTCCTACTTTCTGATTAAATAGTCACATTTGACCAAAAGCAAATGCCAAATTCAGCTTTTGAACATGCAGCACACCAGCTGTTGTTTTCGGTGGAAGCTGTATCTTACTGAACTCAGTCCCTTGGAGATGTGGTAAGAAAACCTTTCCCTCACACCAAAAAATGGTCTCTGAGCATTTTTCAGCTGTGCCAGCTTACAAAACAAATGTTGACTTACATTAGATTTTTCATGCTTCAACAGGAAGCCAGATTAGATTTACCAGCAAGGGTAAAAAACATGTTAAAAAACTCCAGTTGCAACACCTTTCTGTACAGAAGCAGCAAAGGGCTGCTAGTGTACCAAATTTCGTGTAGGGTGCACAAGAAGCTGTAAGAAAAAATCAGCTGTGTTAGTTTGTGAATGGTACAATGGACAGTGATACAACGCTCAAAATTAATTTTCTTAAATTGCTGAGGTGGACTACTTTTTCTGTTTTAGACCTGCGTTTTTATGGTGCTGTTGACAACACACCTCACACCACACAGAATGTGCTAGAATGGGGGTTACCAACAAAGAAAAGCTAACTTTTTGGGCCTTTTTTAAAGGCAATTTTCTGAGCCTAACAGCATTTTAATCCACTAACTGCTGATGGGGAATACATGCTGGCTTTGCATTTGAGCAGACTGTGCAGCTAACAGAGAAGCATTTAAGTGAAGCAGACTGTAAATGACACCCAAACTGTGGGGATTATATGACAGTTTGCTACGCTGGGAAGAGGATGCCAAAAATTCATGTCCCTCTGTGGGGTGAAGGAGAAGCAGCAGACACACTGTTGATCCTCACAATGTGCAAGCATCCACTGTTGTTGGGAGCAGCAGCCATACGGTTCTGTGCATCTCAGTGCATTTTGAAGAACAGCTAGAAGCAAGCCTGTGCAAAGGGAGAGTTAAGCAGAAGTTTATTTCTTTACTATTCGAGACTATCTCACATTTCCACTACCTCTTTTCTGTACTGAAGCAACAACAGCTGCTATTGAAATGCAGGCAGCTTCCTCCGCTCTTCCTTAGCAACCACGCTATGGAGAAAATGGAGTTTGGGAGGTTAAAGAATAGAAAGAAAATTTGGTTTGGTCTCTTCAACTGTTACAAGAACCTTTCACACTAAAGGCAAAAGACACTTATTTACATTCATGCTGTGGTCCTCCCTCTGTGAGATGTAGGATTGGGCCCATTCTCCTTACATCCAAGGAGGAGATTTGTGAAGCATATCCTGAACAGGAAACAAAACTGGGATCAGGAGCAGTTCCCTACTGCAGGTTCTGAGAGTGATATAAGTGGATTTCTTCACAGAACTGCAGAAATCAGCACATCCTGCTGCAATATGCTAAAGGTGGAAAGGTGTCTCAGACCAGTTTGGGGAACACTATCACAGGCAGATCTTGTATAGAGGACTTGAAACTTTTCTCTTATTTCTTGTCCTCTAAGGTAGATGATGAAGGCATTAAAAATTTGTACAGATGAGAACAGGAGTATGATTCTGCCTGATGGAGACCTAAACCCTCTATATTAAGTGATTCCAAAAAAGCAGAACAGTTTATTCACCTCCAAAGCAACAACTTTCAAAATATTTCACAGTGGAAGTGCTAGCAATAATCCAAGGATGCAATGTGGGTCATATCTCACTGGAGTTGGTTTTTTCCATCCAGCACTGCTAAAAGCCTTCAGACTTGCAAATGCCCAGCAGCTTTTAAAACCAGCTGAGAAGTACAGGAAAAAAGAGTGACTGGTCAATTAAGAACACAAAAAGACAAGGAAAAGAGAAAAATAACTGACTCTCACTCTCAGAACAAGAAGGACTTGATTTTTGACAAAATTACACTCTTCAAAGCTTCTACAGCTCAAAATGTTCTTGGGTCATATAAAATCACTGACACGGCATGCAGCTTACACAGGCCTGTAGATTGTCTATATGAGCAAGTTCCAGAAGACTGGTTTTGGCTAGAAACAAACAAAAACCAAACAGGTTCAGGGCAATAGTCCTTCATTGCTGGGATAATGCCACTGGAAGACAAATATGAAAGAGGAAAAATTTAAAAATATGTTTTCAAAGGATGATGGAATATTGTATTATCTTTTAATGAGTCAATGTTATGAGGTATTAAGTAGTTCTCCTAGTGGAGACAGACCAATACAGATTCTTTGTTACAGTTAATTTAGCAGAATCAAAAATCCCAACCTACAGAGGAAAGTGGTCCCCAAAGAATATGAAATCAGAAGCACACAGTCAAAAGTAAAAGGATCCATCCTCACATTACCACAAGGTAGCTGGCTCACACAGAGCACAGAACAAGCTACCTCAAGAGGTCATTTTTGAGGCTTAATATCAAATTTGATAAATGTAGAAATAACATTAATGTTAACTAAAAACTGTATTTAGAAGATAAAACCAGCACTTATAGCAATTTTAATTTTGTTAGGACATAGCACTATAAAACAAACAACATCAGCAGCACCATCCAAATATCAAGACATAATATGATCTAAGCTCCAGACAGCACAGAACAGTCACTCCTGTCAGTGGTTCTCCAAGGCTCAAATCAGCATTGGCTTTGGGGGTAAAATGTGCAGATCCCAGAGGAAGAATCAGTTCACAGCTTTAGAAGTTTATTTCTTGGCTTCTGAGATTTGGTCTCACTATTGCACACAATTGAACATGCTTATTTCACAGGAGCTACTCATGTATATGACTCCAAATGAACGCAAACTTGATTATTACCATGAAAGTTATGCTGCATTTAGCAGGGTTCTTTTAATGTTTATTTAAAATTAAGACTAGCAGTTGCTGTGCATTTTCCAGCATTTACCTTTACCTTCTTCCTTCATGACTTAACTCCTGCCATTTCCATTAAACATGTAAGATTTAGGGGGAATTAATGCCATTTTTTTCACTGCTACTTTGTAATGCAGTGCCAGTTTTGTCTTCTTTGATACTAAAATTTTAAAATCAGATACATTTGTTATTAGTAGTACATAAGTGTTTCTATTGAACACAGAGAAGCCTATGCTTAACCATAAAATCTTGGTGCACCTATAATCCATCTCAGCACTTGCTGAAACTTAAAATACAACTTCAAGAAATTAACCTGAAATACATGTAACATGGTATATTTAGTAAGATATGCAACATGAAAAATGCACAACAAGCTTGTCAACAGGAAAAGTTGGTTTGCTTTCTGTGGAGAGTACCGATTCTTATAAAATCATTTTGTCTCAGTATACTGGTTAGGTGAAAATAAGCATGTGAGTAACTAGGCACATATCCATATCAATGGAATTTGGCTACCATGCATGATCCAACAAGATGACCCGTAACAAAATACCTAGGTGGAAAGGTCTACCTAAAATTGACCCTGGTATCATAATACAGTAAATATTAACTGTAATCAGTACTTGTTGATGCCATCTATATATCCATTGTTACTATTTATAGCTGGAGGAGAAGTCTTGAGGAGGGAAAAATAGAGAATTTCCCAACTCCGTGTGTAAACTTGAGCCACAGTCTATAGTGATTTGTATTTTTCCATGAAACAATGAACAAGGAGGAACTAACATTGCCCTTAACCAGCTTGCAAGGAAGACCCTAGAAAGAAATTCTCCCAGATAATTTAACATGACATGGCAGATGGGGACAAATGAAGAAAAAAGAAGGAATGGGAAGATATAACCTGACAATTAGATCTACAGCTGTCTACTAAGGTGACAGTACAAAAGGCAAGCTACAAAAGGGAAACACAAGTTCAAACCCCTTTCATTTTTTTTTTCTTGGAAAGATAGAGGTATCTCTGCCTATAAGAAGAAAGAGCTCCAACCATTTCATTTTCCATAAAGATGATACATGGGAGTTGTTTGTATTTTTTTTCCAGAAAACTATACAGAACAAAAAAAAAAAACCAAATGTTTTGAGATATGTCAGAATCTGAACCATTTTTCATTGTATTTAAAACTCTGAGTTCAAGGAATGTGTTTTTGTGGGTTTCTTACACGAAGAAAGAAAATCAAGCACTGAGACAGTGCCCAGACACATCCATAAAACACATAATTTATTAGATATGTTCATTACACTGAAGTTGATGAGGAAATCTTCCAATGCCCCTTGCAGCAAAAGAGACAAAGTTGAATATTTCCATTCATAATTTGCCTCCCATCTTCAATTTCTGCTACAGCAGAGTGCTCCAGTGTACAAACAGCCTCGCAGATCAAGGTCACAAACTTCCTTAAACATTTCTGAGAGACAGCCCAGTGATTCAGCCTTCCTTCTGCCACAGGGCACCCTCTGCAGATGAAGGTTAAAAGTTCCCCTCACAGGAATCATCTAATGGTCAAGACACCACAGAACTTCTGTGGCAACAGCTGGGACACCTCGACATATGAGCTGTGTTTTGGGGTTTTCCACTAAAACATGGAATAATTCTGTATTTCCAAGACCATTTTGGATTTTTAACCACCTAAAGATCTTTGGTTCACTGAAACCAAATGCAAATGAGAGGAAATGTGTTTTTCCACAAGTAGTTGAAAAAATTACTTGGAAGTATGTAAATTTAAACACAAAACCAGCACTCTTTAGAAGAAATAATTAACTAGTTATACAGGGAACTCAGAAAGCTGGGCCTTATAATTTTAAATTGGCTAGCTTGAGCATCTCCCAGCTTCAGCTGGCTCACTGTGCTGACAGTTATTTCGTGGCACATGAAACAAAAGTGGTTTTGTCCAAGGTGCATATTACATGCAAAACAAAGACTCAGAGCATTCCCTTTCTAGTTAGCATTCCTTTCACCAGCTCCATCCAAGCCTCAGCATTCTCTCTTAGCAAGAATTTCAGGTGGATATTATAAGGAATTATCATATTTAACTCATGGTAGTTAAAAACATCTTTGCTGTTTTTTCAAAGACTGCAAAGAACACACACCACAGTCATGGCATCTGAGGTTCAAATAAAGATCCTGGCCTCTGTACTGCAACAGTCTGACACCTTCTTTATGCTTAAAGTACAAATTCTATTAGAATTCTGTTGCTACTTGTAAAAAAGTTGCGAGATTCAGCTGAGGCCATCATATTATTCTACATTAGAAATCAGCTCCTCCACAGGCACCCGGTGTGGAAGCTGATCCACAGAATTTGCATTACACATAAAAAGCACATCAAAGTCCCTCAGAATCTTTTCACTGATGATACAACATCTATCTATGGATTTTTACCTCCTTTCTCGATGGTATTTACTTTTATTCAAAAACCTTTGGACTACACATCTCCAGGACTGACTCTTGAGGGTTTTTTCATGAGGGAAGATCCACAGCACTGAACAATTTGAGCTGTGAGGCTCAATGTGCTCTGTGCAACAGATCAATCAGCAAACCAAAAAAACCCAGCAGCCCAGAATGGCCTGCATGACCACTGACTTCAGACTGGTGGACAAATTCTGCAGATGTTTAAAATGTTACTGCTGGCTCAGTCCTTTGCTGAAGGGCACTCAGGGGACTGCCAGCAGCAGCAGATTACACTTCAGTATTCTCTCCAGCTGGTAATGGAGGTGGGATTTCACTCACATCCTGAACAAAAGCGAGTGAAGGGCAGACACGTTTCCCTTCAATGAGGCAAGGAGGTGCTGTGGGGGACAGCGTTTGCAGCTGTAGTTAAGATTCACTGTCACATGCCAGTCCTGAAGATACAATCCTTGCTCTACACTGCCTGCAGTCAATGTGACAGATATTATTAGCAGCAGTAAGAGAGTATGATTAGTTTAGCATCTACTCCTAAAATGCTGTCTTCTGCTTCTGAAAAGGAAGAATTTGACATCGGAGTGTGGAAAGGGGCTGCAAACAGCCTTAGAAGGACCTTCATATGTAAGTGTAACATAGAAAGAGGCATGAACACTTAGAAAGGTGAAAGTGTTGAAAAAGAACACCCACCAAAATAAGAAACAGAACACATAATAATTTGCAGGGACAGGTTACATGTTGTTTGCAATACTGATTAAATTATGCCATGGGAGTTTCAGGCTTCCAGCACTGCTGTGAGATTTGCAGAGGTGAGTACCCAAAGAACACATCTACTGCCACATTCCGTTCCTGCAAAAAACACTGCTGTGCACTTATTACTGCAATGCACTTATTACTAGAGAGACATTGAGCAGCCTACAGAACTCTACCCAGGGACAAAAATGGATCTCTTCCTTCACCCTGAGAAGATCCCCCAGCTCTGCCCGCAGCAACCCAGCTGGGTAGCACAATGTTTGTGCCTTGCAAGTGTTTCAGTGAGGAAAGTTCCCAAAAAGATGTTAAATGTGTCAGCTGGTCTGGCAGAGTTGTTATGGGAAATATCCTCAGAATAGTGACAGGCCTTTGAGCCGCCTTTGGGGACAGAGACCCCACAATGAAGTCTTTAGAAGCATGACTGCAACAGATGATTCCTGTCCTTATGATAGAGAAAAGTCTATCACAGGCACTTCCACTGAAAACTCTCAAAAACTATCTTTTTACAAAAGGTTTTCTCTATAGCTGTTTATTTCTGAAAGCCAGTTTTAAAATAACATTGTCAAGAAAGCCTAGATTTCACCAATTCTCAATGTCAATTTTGCAAAGGATTTATGTCCCAAAGCAATATATCCTCTTCCTTATCACCAACTTTTTTCACATTTCTTGTTAGCTGCATCAGGCTAAAATTGCAGGCTGGAAAATTCAAACCTTTGTTCACCTGAAAGAATGTTCATTATGTTATTTGCACAATAAATTCTGACAGAAGATCACATGCACAGTTCTTCTACCCATCTCATCTCCCCTGAATACACGGATGAGCAAAAAACATCCTGTAGTTCTTCTTAGCAATCACCATATTGCAACATGTTTCAGCTACTGCAGGCCTGCTCTTAGTTTGGAGAGATACCAGGTTAGTAAATATTACAGAATGCCAGGGAAAAACATCACACTACTTTCACTAGCCCAGGTAAAAGATAGAAACTATGAATTCTGCTCCATGTTAATGCCCTTGGGCAGACTATGTATCCTGCAGAGCCCCTTGCAAGAAAACACAGCACAATTTGCCCCACAGCTTCACTACACGTTTTAATTTGATAAACCTAAGCTACATCGGGAGTCATATCCCATTTTCCACCATAGGTTGCAGAGGTTCTTGCCAAAAAATGTGCTGCTTCTAAATTTTGGATTGAAATTTATTGATGCAGCAGGTGACAAAACCAGTAATTCAATGCTCAGAAAAGACTGGAGATATGGGAGTTGGGGCACAAAATGAAAGATCTAAATGGGCACTTATTTTTGGTATAGATGTTCACTAACTTGTTGATCAATGACTTGCAGGTGTGACAGCACGATGAAAAATCAGAGGTGACTACTGACAGATCTTGTGGATGATAAAACTACTGAGGTAAGATTTACAGAGGCAGCCTGAAGTGGATCCAAAAATAGAAGGAAAACCCACTCCTGTTCACTGACCCTCATCTTCGGGCAAGGACTCCAGCAGTTGTATCTGGATGCAAAGAAAGCAGTTTGAGTTTAATTATCATAGTTCCATTTTCAAAAAAAGCATCTGTTTTTCAACAGCTCCTGGAAAGCCTAAGCATCAGTCATTAGCTGTTTAAAAGTATAAAGAGATATGTTTTCTTGAAAAAAGAAGCAACACATAATTATGAAAAAATCAATACTATAAAAGCCACATAAGTGCTTTCAAGCTTTATTAATGTTTCCCAGTTGCTGGGATTATCAGTACCTCAGCACCACTGTCAGTGAATATGAAGCTCAGTTCAACTGTGAAGAAAATTCAGTTGACAGGGCAGGAAAGTACTTACTGGAAATATTACTTGGTATCATTACTAGTTCAAAGCATTGTCTGCATAAATGCTACTGACAGCTGTACTCATCGCACCACACCCAGTTTCTATTATTTTTTGTTTTCTGCATGTGTCAATTCCTTACATCTCCTTGCTCTTGCAGGTCCAAGTCTGCAACTCTTTCCTTTTAGTATTACTTTGTACTACAAAAAGCACTGTAATAGCCAGTTTTGACAAATTAAGCAGATCACAGTGTGGTAAACAAGTTAGCTCTGTCCCTCTCCTCCTCCTCTTCCCATTCCCAGCATGAAAATAGCTAGGGCTAAAGCAACAGCTGGGGATCATTACACTGACAGGAATAGTTCAGTAAACTGCAAGGAGAGAAAACATGTCATATCCAAAAAAACCAAAAACACATTAGAACATCAGGACTGAAAAAACATGTGAATTCAGCTCCAGGGATAATGCTGTGACTCTTCTTCCACTGATAACTGATGTACAAAACCCTGGTCATTTAGTGTTAACCCTTTCCCCAAGCTTTCCACTCATGTCACAGAGTACTGAAACACCTCTAGTCCTCACTGTCACATTGGGCACACTGGCTATTAAGCAAAAGTAATTTAAAATTACAGTCAACTTCAAGCCACTTCACATAAATACACCATTATCTTACCTTCACTGCACCTCTTACTTTAAAGCATAGTCACAGGCTGTGGCTGCACTTAGAGGCTACAGGGAGTCTGGTGTGCCTCTGGATCTGCCATAAGAAATGCCAGAACAGATCAGCTCCCCCAAGGTTCAACAGAATTTCTGTGTTTTAAAGTGTCAGAGCACTATTTGCATAAATAACTCCTAACAGTGGGATGCATTAGGCCATAATTTGGAAAGGCATCTGTGCATTTTGTGACTGGTTTCTGACACAGTTTATCCATGAATTTGCATCTCCCCAAGCAACTTCAGGTGCACTCTGAAGCAGGAAGACCCAGATCAGCCTTAACAGAAAAATGTCACCCTGCATTCCTGTGAGATGCCTTGGGTGCAGAGGCTGCCCTCTTGCTGGGGATTTCCTTGGGACTGAGAGTTTCCAAGTCTACTCCTGCAGGTTTCCTGACCCCTCCTGGAAGAGGTGTGGCCAGGGCCAGCTGGACCTTCAGGTGCTGCAGGTGTAATGACAACAAGGTCTAGATTACTCCTGAAGAAAGTTAAATGCTAACAAGCAATTGCAGGACTCCTGATCTTTTCAAAGTACTGAACAGATATTAATAGTTTAATCAAAGGCTAAGCTAACTCAAATTACCTCCCATTTGCTGTGCACCAAGAATGTGCACACAGCTCGTGCAGATCAGATGGCATGCAGGAACTTGTTCCTGTGTCTGGGCCCTGAGATACAAATCTTGGAAAAAGACAGGTGAGTTTCACTGGCAGGCCTCGAGTCACACTGAATGCTTTTGAAGGGAGGACTTGCCAAAATAAAAAGTGTTTAGTCTAACAGCAACAAATTAAAATGTAGCACAGAAATGACAAAGCTGGAATTCAGTTTTCGAAGTACTTTATTCTAAGCTAAACTCCCATGAATGCTAACTGGGTTTGGAGTAGCTTTCTACAATTCCCTCTTCATATCTCCCATGAGGGGCTACCATAGTGCTGTGTTAACTGATCTTGGAACTGGGCTCTAGTATTTGAAAACTAAATCATTCCAAGGCATTCTTGAATAGAAAACTTGTTTATGGATTCCTGAATTCTAAGAATTTTGCAAATAACTGCCCTACCACATACTTTGAAAAATACAAGCTTAAGTTCTTTGACTTCCGCACGTCAAATCCATTTCTTTGTAGAAAGGATCACTAGCTCCCAAACTTCAATGTCAAGTCTTAATTCAAAAAAAAAAAAAAAAAAAAAAAAAAGAAATAAATCAGATTTAGGAGACAGCTGTTTTCCAGAAATCAGGAAGGATGTAGTCTATTCTAGATAGCTGCTTCTCATGAGAATTGCTAAGAGAATAGGTATGAGCATTGTCAGCGTTGATACAGACAGCCCTTATTTGCCCAGTTTTATTAAGAGTGAGGAAGAGAAATGCATGAATTTTCTGTCTTGGTGACAACAAAACCAAGCTGTCCCATTTTCAGGGGGACCAAAAACTAAGGCATGACAGTCACTAGGTTCAGTTCAATGCTAATTCTGGACTTCCATGAGGGTTTACACGTGGGTGCATCTGTTCCTCTGCTGCCCATAAGATTTGGCTCTGCAAAATCCAGAGCATGTTACAGCATAAATACAGCAGGCATCCCAAAACTGCAGGAGACCTGAATGGAGCAGCAATAAACTAATGGGTTATTATTTTCTTTATCTGACAGGAAAGGAATTGGGAGCATCTATTTCTCTTCCCTAACCTTCATTTGGTAGCTGGTGGTAAGCAGCTCTCCTCATCCCATATGATATTAGAGTATCATGAATTAGCCATGGGGTAGGATGATGGTATTGCTGGATTATGCAGAGTCAACACAGCTTTTCCAATAGTCAGAATTATACAAGATTTCAATGGCCTTAATTCACTTTAACTTGAGACAGCAACAAACCTTTTTATATTGATTAAAATAATCCAGAATTGCCTTTTCCTCATTCTACATGCTATCCCACTGTACAGCTTGTGATATTTAGTGACTGGATGAAAGATTTATCCTGGCACACCCAAATGCAAAGTGCATTTCACCTT
Organism: Petroica traversi; assembly: GCA_025920805.1. NCBI lineage: Eukaryota > Metazoa > Chordata > Aves > Passeriformes > Petroicidae > Petroica > Petroica traversi. The sequence continues at coordinate 4,329,045 of JAHLSL010000059.1, forward strand.
CTGTGAAAATCAATGCTTGCAAATACAGGGTGCATGCAAGTTCTAGCTTTTTTTAAATTTTGGGTTGTTTTTTTCCTCTAAAGATTGATGTGCTGCAACTCTATGCCTCCAAAGCAGATAAAGAAATCTGGGAACACTGCCTATACTAATTGATTTATAATTTGAACTTGAATTTAAGGACTCTGACTTCAGTTTACTTTTCCTTTCCTGTATTTTTTTCAACAAAGAATATTCCAATGAAAACATGCAACAAATGTAGTAATATTTTGGAAAGTTAAAAACAAGCTAGCTCTTGATAGATGTTAAATAGGCTTAGTAGGAGAAGTGACAAGTGGGGGCAGAAACCTGACAGTTTTGTCTGGCAGCTTCAGCAGGCCTAGACTATATCCCAGAGAAAAATCCTCTAAATGCAAATGCTAAAATCTTCTTCCACACATTGGCCATCTTTATGCAAAAAACATAGCCTTATTCTATCTCAATTCTTGTCCTCAATGCCTACCCCCCCATCTTACTTTGCTGTCCAAAATGTCAGAAAGTTATTTTCCTCTTCTTTCAGATGACATTACTCGCTCTTAAAATCAGTCATCACCTTATTCTGAGGCCACTGTACTCCGAATCATTGTTCCCATCTGCAAGTTCCTACTAAAATTTCACTTGTAGCTAGACAGATCCAGTATTTCTGATAAAACATAAACCTTGCTGCTTGCCATTGGCTTTTTGTGATGTTCTGCCATTCCTCCCTGTAATCTTCTCCCAGTTCCTGTTTGTTGATATTTATTATGCTGTGCACTATGAATGGATCACTGCCTATTTTAATCTTCTCACTCTTTTTCAATCCCTCCAGATCCTCTTCTTTCCTTCTAGATATCACTCCCTGAAATCCGACCTCTCTCTGGTACATAATCTTTCAGAATTGTTAAATCCTCATTAAAAAGTCACACATATTTGCAGGAGACTACCATCAACTAAAACAAAATCCCATTCAGATACATACACTACACTCCTTGCACAATCTCAGACCAAGAACATTCAGAAACTTAAAACATGATACTCTTATCTTCTTCAAGGCAAAGTTGCCACAAGCCTTTTATCTTTAACGAAACAGCTTTAAAACGTTGCTCACAAGAGGCCTAGAGACATAGGGGAGAGGAAGAAATTTTAAGTTTGAACCCAAACTTCCAAATGCAAGTGAAATTGTCTCAAGGTCCCAGCACTGCAAATCACTAAGTACAGAGCTCCATGCTTGTTGACTGACATGGCTGAGCGCCCTCAGGGACAACAGGTCACAGGAGTCAGTGGGAAACCCAAAATCTGGACTATTGCCCAGAAAACAAAAAACAGGCAGATTCAATATGCAAGAGGGGAAAAAACCCACAACAACACAAAAAAAAACCCCAAAACAAAACCCCCACAAATAAATAATGCAGTGCCTACAGCAAAGAAAGCAGAGCCTGCTAACCTTCTCGTAAGCTGTGGTATGAATCCTGATATGTGCTTGAACAGCTCTTCCCTTGCTTTGCCACAGTCTCTGCAAGCGGCACAATCCCAACATAGGCAGGCTGGAGTGTCTTGGCTTTATCCAACATATTAGAGGAAATCCCTGGACCTGAAGGCAGATTCTGTAACACGGGAGGCGTCCCAGGCAATTGGAAGGGGTGCTTAATCCTCACAAGAGACACAACTGCAATCCCCCTCTACCAGATTTCGGTCACTGCACCAAGTGGTAGAGCAGAAAAAAAAATCAGTTTACTGCTAGATTCCAAGGCTGTGCTTGCATCAGAACAGAAAGGTTCTGTAGGCACAGACAAACCCTGACAGCCAACATCTAAAGACTGAAACCAGCGAGGCTCTTGGCAAAACTTTTCTTTCTACGATCTCAAAGCTCAGACAGAAACTTCACTGTTTCAGCAAGCAGCTATAAGCATTCAGGCACCCAGTGTGCAGAGCACCGCTTATCAACAGATGCGTGGACTTCTTTGTGGGGCCACTTGCAGTAACAGCCAACCTCATTCACCCAAAATAGTGAACAGTTGGTTTCTCTACTCACACTGCAGACACCTGCCAGACAGGCAATATCATGTGATTGAGCAGTACCCTCTCTCCCCCTGCATCTCCCGACTGTAAGCATGCCCTGCACACAGCCTGGAGAATACCCCTGCTCGGAGTGCACAAGCCACGTGCTTTTTCTCCCTTCTCACTTAAGCCCTTAGAAACAATTGTTTTAGCTGTGGAGAAAGCTAAACTGATAATCCAAGAAACAGAGTCTTCATATGCATTTGCTGAGAGCACACATAGGTACTTCTGCAGGCTACCTCTGCAAGCACATATTCTCATCCCTTCTTCCCTTAAATCCTTTCTCCCAACCCAGTAGAAACACCTACCTGAAGATAATCTGCAGCCCCAAATCAACAACCCTCTTCTGCAAGCACTAGAACTTCAGAATTTGTGCTTGCATGGGGGCAGCCACTTCATCTCAAGCTTATTTCTGTGCACCATGAACAGATGCTGCATGGCTGACAAACTTTGCTTATACATCCTGCCCAGCATGGCCCTGGAATTGGAATTGGCCAGGGAAAGCAACAACGTTCCATCTGAGCAACAACTAGGAGGTGCTCTCACCAGTACAGCTGGTAGCTCTGTCAGGTTTTAATTTTGCTAAGCATAAATCATAAGAGGTGCATTGAAGTCTGGGGTGGAAAAAAAACCCCAAACAAACCCAAAAAATAGGTGTCGTCCAATGATTACACACACCTAAAAAAAGTATTCTTTTATCTTTCCAGAAAAAATAATAAATAATAGTAATCAATGTCATCCTACACACCAGAAGCAAAGATAACCACATGGACATTACATAAATAAAAATATAAATACTCTAAACACTAAAGGAACAGTTTCCAATCATATTCTGTTCCCATCCCTATCAAGACAAAAATTCCTCATTTCCAAACAGTTTGAGAGGCATTCAAGTCATTTTATAAAGCAAGGCTGGAATTACAATCACAGGAAAAAAATTTCTCTAATAATGAAACTAATATCTAAGAATAGTAGTGCTCAGCCAGATGCTAGATGCCATCAGGGACATTTACGAGTACTTTCAACAGTATTCTTCTTACTTTTAAATGTTTAACCTTCATCCAGGAAAGAATCCAAATCCAATGTTTCCATGAGGAAAATATACCTTTGGTGATAATTTAAAGTTCTGTAATTGCACTACTCCTGAATTTCCACCATATACTCAACAGAAATTTTCATCTTAAATTCAGGATTTGTAAAAGTCAGGTGAAGATTCAGTCTCACTGTGAACTTTAGCCAGTAAGGTCAAATTACTGCATAAATAAATGAGCTTGGTTTTGTGTGAGCACTAGCAGTCACAGCACTGTGGAGAGCTGCCTTGGGAAACAGACCCAGCACACCACAAGAGTGCTAAAGACAGGATGAAGGACAAGATAAAGAAACACATGGTCCAGATCTCCCTTTTCAGCAGCAAGATGAAACTGCACATTGAGTCAAGCCTGATACTCTGAGCAGATTAGGTCCCACAATTACTGTAATAATTAAAGAACAATTATCCAGTGACAGACACACTTCTACTTTTCCTGACAAGCAATATACCATCTGGATGGTAAAAATTACAAGATTCTGCTACAGAGGTCAGAACTTGCTAATATTTTGTCAGCCAGGGCCTCTGTGTTAGCAGGTCACTACAGCATAGGAAACCTGGGAAATGTGAGCTAGCTGCTCACCCAGCAAACCTGCCAATACCTAGGTATTGCCAAAACAGCCCTAAGACATTGTCCAAGTTCTTATGAAGAAAACTTTAAGAACTGATAAAGATCTGATCCTTTCAATGAATTACTGCAGAGTTGCAGATATGTACACAGACAAACCTTTCTTTTTTCCCCATGCAGAAAACAGCTTGGATAGAAAAACACTTGACTGACCCAATGGTTGGCATGTAGGTAGGTAGGTAGGTAGGTAGATAGATAGGTAAATCTTTTGCTTGCTGAGGAAGATATTCTAATACTTTCTCTTACAGCATCAAATTTGTCCCACAGCATTATTTAGTGTTCTAAAAGAAGGAGTAATTATCCAAATTATCTGGGCCACAGCACTCCAGAAAGGGCTTGGATAACGTCCTCTATGCAGTAAGAAGATAAACTCCAAAGGGCCGAGATTGGAGGATACCTTTAACACATGTGCAAGCATTTGTGGGGAACCTCCTTGCAAAACATGGACTCTAATAGATAAGTAAAGGCCAAGAGCAACCTGCCTTGTATGAAACATTGATACCATTTTCATTTGTTTACAAGCATCGGAAGAGTTTTTTAGAAGTTTAAATTGCTTTACTGGATCCTGATATAAGAGATCTGAAAGTGTGATCAACAATCGCATGGACAGACATATCAGTGCACTGTAACAACAAGTAACTCTGACAATAACTGGAAATGAGAGGGTAGATTGGAAAATCCATTTCAAAGCAGAGGAAGGATTCCAACAACAGTTTCAGTTGCTTAACACTCCAGAAAAGTAGGATCAACCCCACTAATGCACGCCCAACATTCAGTGTCTTGCACAACTTTTACTGTGGAATTGGCAGAAGCGCTGTTGGCAAAACAATCACCTTCACCAAGGGGACTGAAGTATTTGCCACTGATTTCGGGCCTGAAAAACATCAGGCCCAATTTACATAATCTATCCATGAGACATCAACTGGGCCATGCATCCTTTGACTTTCAAGTGTGAAATGAGATGCAGACTATGGGGATGTATTCTTCCTCAAGATGCTGCATCAGGTGCAATGGCTTGCTCAGATACTGCTCCTTCTTCTGAGGCCAGGTGGGCATGGAATGCAACACTTGCATTTGAGGTACCACTACTTACTCACTACTTTGAGTACCTAAAATACACACAAATTTTAATGAATTAATTTCTTGTATCTTTCTAGCTTCAAAACCCAAGGGAAAGAGAGACAGGGGCCACACCAATCTTGACATAGGGTAGACCTTGAATGAGCTCAGCTGTAACACAAAACTGCATCATTGGTTTCTTTCCCCTCAAAAATACCTCATTTTAAAATTCAAATTAATAAGCCGATAGAAAGTGTGCTTGTAATCTCCACCACCACCTTTAAATGTGCATTTTTTTTTCCTCCTTTCACCTCCAGTCCTCTCTGCAGTTCTCCCCTTTCCCCAAATAATCATGTTCTCACAGGGCACAATGCCTGCAATGATCTGCATACACATAATTTAGTGATGAAATATAAACAATGTACTGTTAAAAACTTGCAAACAGCTGCAAAATATGATCACTCAGGCAACATGAGAGAGATCTCAGCCAAAGTCTAAGCCAGATGAATCCTAAGAAAGAAGTATGAGCCCACTACATTTGAAGATCTGAGATTTCTAGCAAACAGACAAAAGCTGGGAAAATAACAGAATGCTGCACTACATCACTGTAAAGCTTTGATGTCTTACAACTCAATTAATTTTATACTTCAAAATAAATAGAGACTTCACACTGACACTTGTGTTGCTTATTTCTCAGCTAGGCGTCACATCTATGTAATGTGAGTTTGCTGTGGATATTCCCAGGATCCACCAACAGCGCCTCCCACCAACAATGACCTTTAGGAAAAGGAAGAAAAGCGAGGCTGGGGGCACTGTACATTTTTGCATCTCCGGAAGAGCCTGAAGTTTACCTACTCTTATCTCTTCAACCAGCTGGTGACAGCTAGTGCTGCCAGTCAGCATTCAGAAAACTCCTGACATGACAGGTAGCCAAAGGTAAACCACCATGCAGATGTAAAAATAGGTCACAGCAGCAGGAACCATGCCTGGGAACCTGGGCTTTTGTTGTAGCTTTTGAGCAGCTCTTCAGTCCTCCAACCCACTCTGGGATATACCACCACCCCTGCTTTTGGCAAGTTGGCTGTCATTGAGCTGTAATTACTGTGAGTTGAAAGCATAAAAATAGCTGCTGCACAGGGTGGAAAACCTATCAGATGATGTCAAGGCGAGTTTTGAGCCCTCCCTTCCCCCCACCTCCCCCCCTCCACTTCCTTTCCTATGTCACTTTCTCATTACCTCACTGTCTCTAATTCTGAAAGTGCTTCTCTCTGCATCTTTCAGCTGTCAAAGTGAACTTTACACAGCAGCTAGAGCCAAATCAACCCCCAGCCCATATATAAACTCTGCCACCCACTCCATTCCTTGGGATTCAGCCAAGATGTCAGTTTGCCTTTCCCTGAAAACACGTAGCACATGAAATCCTCGATCCCTATCTGCAAAACACTGGACCGAGAAGAATCAGTTCAGCCCAAGGAATGCAGCTCTGATCTGCATTTGATTAACTCCATAGATAAGCAGTTTCCAACCAGCAAGGCAAGTCAACATGGTAAGTGAGGTGTGGAAAGACAGCAGCAGCAATCCCATCCCCCTCTGCTAACACTGAGTAACTCAGCCCTGCCTCTCTCCCAGGCTCTGCAGGCCTGAGGAGCAAAGTGCGGCACAACAAGGCCAAAACTTTTGATTTTCCCATCTCTTCCCTCCCCAGACTGGGAACTCAGATGTCAGTGTTGCAAAGAGACTCGGAAAATATTGCTACAAGAGGGTAAGGAGAGGAAGGGTAGCAAAGATGTTGGTCACTTATGGACCATGGCTCTCCTCCCTCCTGCCTCCAGGACCCACTGTGCTGAGCAAGCTCGGTGTGATAAAGAGAAGGAAATGTCCAGAAGCCATTGTAACACTGTAGACTATGTCCAAACAAAAGCATTGTGCAGCACATGCTCCTGATACTATGTGAGTATGCACCACATACTCACATAGTATCACCTATGCATCCAAAGAAAAAGCTGCAACTTTCAAAGACAAGTTGGTGAATTTAGTTGGATTTTCTTCAGAAAACCCCTGACAGCAATTCTGTCAATTCTGTGCTCTAAAAACCTGCATATACACTCCTTGACTACAAAAAGGTGTTGCCCAAGTAGAGATGTCTAGCCCAGAGAAGAAGAAATGGTGGATTTTTCTGACCAAAGCAGTGGAAGGACTCTGTCCATGACAGAAAACTTCACAGTAGAGGTGGAAGAAAAGCAGAGAGATTGAGAGAAAGAAGTTTTATAGCTAGTTCCGAAACAATTATAGCCCACTGTGCATGTAAGCCCAAAAAAACAAGCTAGTAAATTAAAAACACATATCTAAGCACATCTTATTTGTTATTTTTACCATTTTGGTTGATAAATTCTGGTTAGATGCAAACACTGTTGCATACCTCTTTATAGTTCAAAGTTACAGCCCTTCTTCAAGTTACCACCCTGTTGTGAGCCCCCAGAAGTGGTTATATTAACGTTCTCACTCTGTTCCAGTGCAAAGTTAGAAAGATTAGCTCAAATTACCCTGGCTGAGCCAAGGAGCTTCACAGTGAGAGCTCACACATCAGGAACCTCATCGCAAATGTGGGGTGCGTATCTCCAGTGGAGGGGCTTAACTGAGAGCTGCTGCAGCTGCAATCACAACAGAATTCCATCTATTCCTTTAGTCCAGCTATTACCCATCTTGCTCTAAAACAATTCCTTAGACCAAAGGAAGCCACAGTTCCTTGCTCTTACCTAAGAGCAATAGTTTACTTGTTATAAAAGAGTCAGAGGTTTCAAGCCAGACAGAGTCACTCAAGGTTCAAGTTAAAATTGCTCTTACCAGCTTTCCTGCCTACATTTAACCTGCTAATTCACCCACATGCCCCCCCAATAACTTTAACTTCTCCAGGGGTAGGCAGATATGCTCACACACGTGCAGATGTCCATTTCCCCACCCCCACCACTGCTCACAGGCAGGAACACTCAGAGGTTGCAGGAATCACACAGAATCACAGAGAATACTGATTTGGAAGTGACCCACAAGGAGCATCGAGTCCAACTCTTAAGTGAACGGCACTGACATGTGAGTATACACTGTGACCAGTGGAGAACACTGAGCACAAGACTTTTCAAAACATTTCAAAACATTTCCTCTTACAGATATTCCAGACTTTAATTTAAACCACTATGAACAAGTGAAAACAGCAAAGCCCAAAACATTTGGTTTTGCTCTAAAGAGCAGAAAAACAGAGGAAGTTCTGGCTGCCAGACCAAGGGGGTTAGTGAGCAGGATAGAGTGGAAAAGGAAGTAATTTAAATTTGTCTTAAAGCAGCAAATTGTTTTTAGAAGGGAGTAACCAAGAAAGGACAGGAGGAAGATACCCTTCCCCTCATGTTAAGGCATGTCTAAGAGTTTGAGAAGTTATGTCACTAATTCCTGTGGTTGTTGAGCAAAAGCAATCCTGCACTTCTGTCTTCCACATCCTTTAAACATTTGGCAATAAAAGGCTTTTTCTCTATCAAACCCTCCTTGTTACCTGCAAACACTTAGCAAATGCAGTCTATTTTTAAAGTACCTAAACAAGAGAGGAAACACCCAGGCTGTACTCTGTGTTCATGCACTGCTTGTAAGAGGATTAGCAAACCCTTCATTTACTTCTCAGTTTATACCAGCAGAATTGCTATGAGGTAAACCTTCATCACAGGATGTGACTTTTGCCCAGAAAGCTACTGCCTTCTCCAAACACACTGGTTACATGGGCAATAACAACATAGCTGAGGCTTAATGTGACCATTATTCTCAGTTAATCTGATATAGAATTGCAATCTCAGAATCTAGATTTTTATTAAAGGTTATCTTCCCCTTATGGTTGCAGAAGATTTCTTCACAACTTGAAAAAACTACGCATTGATGGAGATATAATTCTAAAAAGACCATAAACTATTCCATTCATTTAATAAGTTAGTAGCCAACCCCAATAATTGTAGATGTGGGGTTTTTTCAACTCTTAATTTTTCTGTCTACGAGTGGTTCAAATCCTTTGTCACAATCAGGTAGTAGTTGGTTGAGGTAAAGTAGGAGACCAGGTTTTATGATACCTCTAAACCAATTCAGTGGTCAGCTGCCACTAAAAGCAGTGGCCTCCTTTTCCATCATCATGGATGCTCAATTTGCCCCACAGTAAAAAGCTGCTATTGTCAAGATTATTTGAGACAGGAAATAAATTTCTCTTTAGAATTTAAAATTCAGCCTGCACTGCCAAAAATCTGGATATAGCAATCCTAATCTCAAGCTCTCATGATGGCTTCAACAACTGAATTTCTGTTTCCAGTATAAAAATATACAGTGTGTTTGAGTTTTAATCTAAAGTTACAACATGAAATAAGCCTGAGACAATGTCAAGGCACACAACCATGACATGGTTAAACTCATGATATGGACACACTAATCCTGGAAAGAACTCCCAGGGTCTTGTATGAATTCATCCTCCCCTCCACATATGCAGACCTTTCAGACCTTAAGTGCAGCATAAAGCTTGAATCTCAAGAAGGAGAGAATTTTAGACTAGATGTGTGATAGTGTTCACCTCCATGCTGCTTTTCATTACTCAGCTTTTGACTGGCAGGAAAAATATTCTTGTCATGCTATGGTGGAAGAAGTCCTTTAATGCTTTTATGGAACTCGCCTTTCACTTCAGGAAGATGCAGTTTAGACAGCATTGCCATTCCTTCTCCATAGACTACATTTTAAAGTGAATCCTATTCTGCATCAACCAAACCACAGGTTTGCTCTCCTTTATCTAAAGGGACGGGGTGGCAAAGATACAGGCCTCCTTTGCAATGAATACTTTTAAAACTACTATCTCATGTTCAAGATTTCTGGTAATGTCAGCCATGAAAGCAAAAAGAAAAAGGCAAGTAACTGTGAGGGTGTATCCTCCTCCCAGCAACAGCGGCCAAATCTTAGGAGTTTTAATTACCAACTGGCCTAAAAGCATTGGAAGGCATTTAGCCTAAGTGCTTTTAACTGTAAAGATAAGTGTGCTTGGAACATTATGTTCTGACTCAGACATCAGCTTTCTGTTCTGCTTGCCTTCTAATTCTATAAGTTCACCTGAGACAATATGCAGAGAAGTCTCTTTGGTCACTATTTTCCATTAGCTGCCTCACACCCCTTTAATATCTTCCTTTCTTGCTTTGGTAAAAGTTACAAGAACCAAGTTACAAGTTCTGTTAGCCAGAACCTCACATTTATGCATTTTAATCAATTCAAATCTATTAAAAACCCCTTTGGTTGGATAAACTAGGTTGAAACAAGTAGAGAGATTTACATATAATGCAGAGACTGTGTATCAGAACTGCAATTAGAAAACCTTGTATCCTTCCTTCCTTGCCTACCAAATCTATTTTATCCAGAAATAAGAGAGGGACCATTAAGGTGGGACTGCATAAAGCAAACAGGTGGAGGATCTAACTGAACAGACAAACATGCAAAGGAAAAAGATAAGGTTTTTATATGGCTGCCAGTTGTTACAATCTGACAGGACCTGGCTGCTCGCTGCCACTACACCTAACAGAAGTCAATATGAACAAACTTTTTAGAACAAAACAAACTTTAACAGTACACACATTGCCCTATGCTTGCTTTTAGTAACTATGCTATAGTAAAGCCAGAATTTATTATGAACTCACAGTTCTCTGCTATCAGAAAGTATTTTTCTCTGGGCACGAGAGCAAATCTCTCTTTAGGTTTCAGCTATAGTGTGGAGAGACAGACTGGTGTAAGAGAGGAGAATAGTGGATATTGTCTCCCTTGACTCAGTGAAGCTTTGACACTGTCTCCTGTGAGACCTTCACAGAGAAGCTGATGGAAGTCTGAGCCAGATGAGGAGACCTTGAGGTGGACTGAAAACTGGCCGGGCCCAGAGGGTGCATCAGCACATGCTGAGGGCTAAGTAGCTGCAAAGCAGTTTGGCAGAAAAGGGCCTGGGGATCCCACAGGACACTGAGTTGAACATGAGACAGAGATGTGCCCTTGGGCAAAGAAGCTAAGGAAGGTATTCCTGGCTGCACTAGGAGGAAAGTTCCCAGCAGAGCAAGGGAGGTGGTCCTTCTTCTCTGCTCAGCCCTGATGAGGCCACACCTGGAGTGCTGGCACAAGCTCTGAGGTCCCCAGTGCAGGAGAGACATGGTCATACTGGAGAAATTATCCATCTAAAAACCTGAAGGAATTGTACAAAGAACCCAGAGTCAGATTCCTCTCAAATGGTGCCAGTGACAGGTCAGAGCCAAGGGGCACAAACTGAAACACAGGAGGTTCCCTATGAACACCAGAAAGAATTTTTCTACTGTGAGTGCAACTAAGAACTGGCACAGGTTGCCCTGAGAGGTTGTGAAGTCTCCCATCTATGGAGATATTCAAAAGCCATCTGAGTACAGTACCAGGCAACTGGCTCTAGGGGAACCTGCTTGAGCAGGGGGGTTGGGGAAGATGACATTCCAACTTCAACCTTTCTGTGAGAGATGGGTAACCACCCTTCTTCCAGGGACTTGTTGGTCCATTCATAGATATGTAAAAGTCTCAGAGAAAAAACGAGGCAAATTCTACCATGACATACCTCTCAGTGGGGAAATGCATATATTTTTAATATTAACCTAAAAATCACCCACTCCTAATTTAATGTATTTCTTAATAATTTGAGTCCATCGTGCACTGTGTATTATTCTTTGCTACCCAATATTTTCTGTCTCCTAAACTTACTGCCCAGCCACTGCCACCATTTATAAGTTGCATGACCTACAGTTCAGTAGTTTTCTGACCCTGCTTAGAACTTCAGAGTTAAAACAGTTTATCTGCTTCGACAGCTTCACTGTTCAATATAGAGTTTAAGTGATATTACCCAAGCCAGATGACATAATCTAGCGTTATGCTCTCATCATTCCTTCTATTTGAGGGCTCTACGTTTCATAAGAAAGTTCAATGAGTTAATTAGGCTCACTGATCCATCAGAAAAGTGAGAGGGCTTTGTTTTGTTAATGGCTTTGTTTTCAAAAGTGAATTAAACTTCTCACAAGAAAGTCAAATTGTCCAAGCTAGCTGGGGCTAAGCAGCAGGTGCACTGAGCTGCTGCTGCAAAACGGGAGTGAAGGAAAGTACAACCCGTTCCCCATCCCTTCCACTGGTCATGACAAACCATTGGGCCAGTTTAAACTGTTTCATCTTATTTCACCCTTGAGACAAGCTTCTTCATTTTAGTTTCTTCATTTTGTTTACCATAAAGAGATTGGGTGCCAAGAGACAGAGCTGCCACATTTCTGTTTGGAATATCTTGAAGATAAACATACAGGCATGTGCTGTGTACAGATAGACAGAGCACGTGAAATAAAATCAACACTCTGTGGGCACACCAGGATTACTCTTTGTACTACAAGACACTTAATTAGCACAAGAACAACAGTTTCATGATACGTCAGATTTATTATGGTTATGCTGCAGAAATGTTTGGGATTTCTGAATGTCTTCTTCCCGCTCAGTTAATGGAGCGTAGTTCCAGCAGGGCAGCCAGACATCTGGAAATTCTGCAGAAGTGTTACAAGAACCCTCATGGTCCAGGATGGGGGAGGAGGCAGAAAGGAAGAAGTGGACAGTCTGGGAAAGTATGATATATACAAGAAGCAGTATCTGCTATTAAATCAAAGCCCTGGAAATAAGGTTTCCAGCACAATTTAGGCCCCTGGCTCTCCACAACCAACCTATGTTATAGGAATAAAATTATACACAGCCAGCCTCCTCATACAAGTTAGAAAGAACTACTCAAGTACTTGACAACAGCAGAATTATGATCTTATGACATTTTTCTCCACTCAGCCCTCCCACATTTTTCCGTTTTCTGCCCCCAGCTCTTCTCTCCTCTTTCCCTAAATCAGTTCCTCACCATTTTTCACTAAAGAAATTATTCTCCCCCCTGCTAACTCTCCAAATTAGTTGCTACTCAAAAGTCTAAGTCAAGCTCTGCAATCTCCTGTCCTAATTAAATCAAAGGAAAGAGTAGCTCACATAAATAACATTTTCAAGATCCAGTTTTAGCTTCTAGATTTTGCAGCAAAGTTTCCAGTCCTGCTTCAGGGCCAGAAGGTTAAACATTTCTCAATGACGCAGGCTCCCTTAGCAAGAGAGATGAGGAAGGGGTCCAAAAAAACCTCATTCTTCCCAGGCACTAAATCAACAACCACAGCAAACAGTGACTGCCTCTCTCCAAGGAAAACTGGGAGGAGTGGAGCAGTCTCTTATTATAAGCAGCCACTTTGTCTGCCACCATAACGCAAAAACCCAGGACAAAGAGGAGAAGAAAAGTAACCATAAGAAAAGAACAACAAATTTCTTAAAATCCCAGAATGGAGATTGTATATGGTGTACTATATAGAAATTATAATAAATTAAAAAGCAACGAACAAAATAAACTTAAAATTCTGTAGAGCACTGCACATCTGTTTAAAATTGCTGTTCTTTTCTGGTCCATTTAAAGTTGCCAGTTTCTAGTTTAAACTTAAAAGATGCTTTGACATTTAAATGGGCTGAAATTTTCTTGCCTGAGAGACCACTTTTCATATACTGCATATTCCAGAATCTCATTAATCTCTCAAGATTAATTTTCAAGATAAGATTAGCAATAGAGGTTTTTCCATAAGGAGTCTACTAATTTGGATCTTGTTCTTACTTAGAAGTAATGTGAAATCAGCGAACTTATACTGGAAAGTGTTTTTCTATTTATTTCTGGTTTTAGTGAAAGAACATTGAAGGCTCTATCTTTGGGAATATTTTGCAGTAAGTCAAACACAAGGTACTTTCTGAACCAAACATTTTGGGAGTTGCAATTTTTAATCAGTGGTACCTCAGTGTCACATAGTAATTTTAATAAATCAAAACAACTCAATTTATTTTTAAAAGGCATATATTTGAGTTGACATCAGTGAACACACAGTCCAAATCTCAAATATTGAAAAATATAGACAAGGAACAACAACCAGAGTATCTCCAGCAGAATTTTTTAAAAATTTTTAAATATTAATCACAGTCACTTTTCAAGACTGCTTGTGCTTCACTGGAAACTGCAACTTCTTTATTGGGATACACTCATTTTTGAGGAAAAACAATCAGGGCAAAGAAAATGGAAAACTACAAAGAACTACAAACACATTTCTCAACCTACTTTTCACATGGGATAATTAAATAGGTTCATATCCTGTTGGGAATCCAATGCTGCGCATAATGCCTGGGAATCATCATTACCATTACATAGAGGATCTAATTTAAAATAAGCATCACTATAGAAAGATACAAAAAAACCATTGAGCAGGTCACATTAGCAGATACTATTTTAGCATTGCCTACTTTAAGAGTATCGTAAGTAGATGAAGCTTCTTCTAGGGAGAATATTTTGCCTATATTAAGGTTTGCATCAGTTCAGCTGAGGAGTTATTTGCACTGAAACACATGTGCATTTACTATTGAAAACTAAAGATTTTTAACCAAAGAGAGAAATTCTAGGACAGCTTTCCAGTATGAGTGAGAAATCAAAGACTTTTTAAAGTGGTGCTCAGTAAAATTATGTAGGGGAGCCTATGACCTGATTACTTGCAGCAGCAGGGGAGGGGGCTCTGCAACCCTGAAGAGTAATTCCAGTTCCACTGCTTTATGACTTCTTTCTACTTAAACTATTGCTGAATTATATTGCATTCTTAAACCACTCTAAGGTTAATCACAAAAGGGAGCTGTGCCAATGTAATTAAACTAGTTTTCCATATTGATTCTGATAGTAAAATTCTCTTGACAAAGAAATTGAGGGGAAAGGGGGCAATATTTCTTCCATTAAGATAAAGATTCTAGTTTCACCTCCATAAAGCAGGTCTCGTATTTCCTTAGCCACAAATGAAAAACCAGACCACCTCAAGATAACCAGCTGAGGTTTCTCCATTTGAAAAGATAATTTGGCACAAGTGCCAGTCTCTCCTTGGAAGAACCCTGAGGTCAGAACAGCAGAGGGTGCTGTAAGTCTGAGCTGAGGTGCAGCAGCTCAGCAGCAAGGAGAACCCAGATGCAACATGAAGCTGCAGGTTACTTCAGATTTTGGGGTGGGTTTTTTTGTCAGGTTTTTTTGTTTGGTTTTGGAGGGTTTTTTGGTTCTGTAGGAGTCACTTGAGACTGCTAATAGCAGACAACAAACAGGTAAATACTAAAATTTATTTATAGCAGCTTCCACATAACATCAAACAATAACATCAGAGATATTTCCAAAACCTCAGCAGTGATCTATAATCCCTACCACTGATCTGTACAGCTCTGGGTATACAGTAGAGACTGATTCACATTGATGCTTAGACATAAAAAAAACGTACTTTAATGCCTACAGTCAAAATATAGACTGGACTTGGATCCCATTATTAAAAAAAACAAACAAACCTGATTATAGACACTAATGCAAATTTCTGCTATCACACAGGCATGGAAACCTGAGTACTTTGTTAAACATTAGTCATCTCTTAAATCTGGCAAACACTGGATAGCAAGGAGTCACTAGGTAACTGGGAGACAGAACAGATGTGTGTCTGCAGGGTCTCCCTTTAGGCAAAGAATGTGTGTTGCAATCATCACACCAGTTTAGAGACACTCAGCATAGCACACGTTCAGTTATTAATCCAGAACCTAAATCAGTAGCAGGCCACGAAGATGACTATGATCTGCCTGAGCTGCAAAGATAAAAATTATCAGTCTGAGCCTATATACATAATAATAATTTCTATACAATTGTGCCTAAAGACCCCAAATAAAAACTTGATTAAAGTAATCCTTTTTCACTTCATTTTTCCAATGCATTTGACTATTTTCCTAAAGAATAGTTGATTCATATTCATCATGTAAATGATTGGGTAACTCACAGAGTATGATGACAACAACTAAACAGGGCCCATTATACATAATGCATTAATTTCACAGCAAGGAAGGCTCTGTTTTGATTACAGTTACAACATATAAAACCTGACATGACTTTACATGCATTTTAAGCTTTCATATTGTTTTTAGTAACAATATGGTGAATGATACAAAAAATTGCAGTATGACAATGACAATCTTACTATGTACGCTGGAAACTGGTTAAAATATACACACACACATCCCTGAAGTTATTTCTCAGTAGCTCTACTTTAAAGTAAGCTGAAGCAATAAGAAGGGCTAGGAGACAAAGCAGTCAGTGAATAATTGTTTTGTGTCTACCATATCTTTACTGTTTTAGAACAAGTGCAGCCTCTGTGTGTCCCCCTGCAAGTTTATCTTAGTTCACAGAACGGATAATGGCAAAAAGCTGCCTGAATGGTTTTTTTCCTACTCTCTCTTTATCAACCTATAGGGTAACACTTGCTGTATAAAAAGAATAAACAGATATTCTCAAAGCAGATGGAAGAAAAAAATATTATTTTCAAAAGATGATTTAATGCTTCAATTAATACTTACTCCAGGTTTAAATATATTTCCAGGAGTTTCTTGTTTAAATTTAAGGTTGTCAGTAGAAATAGGTACTACTCAACTAAATTATTCTAATGAGTACACTTTATTTAGACTACCATTCTTAACATAAAAAAAAAAGCATCCTTTATACATTTCATTTCAGTACAATTCTTTAACTCTAGTTTGGCTATCACAACCACACTGTGATTTGCTTACTCAATAGTTAATCACAGGGATAAAAGGTAGCAAAAGATTATGTTCAAACCTTTCATGAATGGAATAACTCACTAATGTGGCAGCTTACAGCTGTGCATTTCTCTCTCCACATCTCATAACAGCCAACACAGAACTTTGTGTAGCTCTGGCACAAAAATTTCCATATTTAAAGCTGACTTCAGGAACATCCCATTTGCTGCTTCGGAAAGAATTCCCACTGCATGATGACGATGGAGCTCACATAACATTGTTCAGTCTTTGAATCACATGCAGAATTCTGGTTAAAAGCCAGTGAGGAGTCATTTTATCACTACTCAGAATATACACGCTCAGGGAGCTGTACCAGTAACTGGGCAACTCTTTACACTCCCCAGGAATTTGCTACCTAGATACAAAAGGTTACATTTCCAAATGCCATAGATTCCAAACAGAAATCAAAAGATCTATTTTTAAAGTAGTGATGATGCAAACTATAGAGCCAGGAATGTTCTTCCCTCAGCTTCACCCTCCATCCAAAACCAAAACCCCAACTGTGTTGATTCAAGAACTCATGGCAATCTTGAAATTCCAAGTTGGAGGGAGAGGGGGAAAAAGAGAAGAAAAATATGAGTTCTACTATTTGAACAAAATGAAATGCAAAAAAACTCTCTACTAGAAAAATCTCGCATTAGGAAATGAAAACAACAACAAGGGAAAAAATCCTTGCTTGAAAAAGACAAGATGAAGTTAGAAGGCATTTTACTGCATCAATGAAAGGTCATTCCTCATGTACTACAGGCCATACTGAATTTTAAATTTCTTTAAAACAGGAAAGAGAACACCAGCCACAAACTGACATTTGTCACTCCTGGAAGAGCCAAGGAGAGGGATATCTCCATTCTAAGAATACACAAATATTCTGTCTGTCCCATTTCTTCCCATTAAAAGCAGTTTAGCAGCTGACATCCCTAAAGCACTTCAACTTAAATCCTATAAAGAGGGAAGAAAAAGAGCCTGGGAGTTGTGTTTGAAAGAAAGAATGAAGGGATCAGCACTGCTTTTTCCTAAATTGAATTTAATATATCCCTAATCTGCTAAAGCAGCTCAAAAATCCAACCTTTCCCCAGAAAATGAGGGAAGTTTTATGTTTGATTCAAAATGACAAAATTTTTTAGCTGAAAGAATTGTTCCTTTTTCAGAACCAGTTGGATGCAAAGCAAATTAGACCACAGAAGTCAAGTTTTATCCGCTGTAGAGAAATAAATTATCTCTGTTCTCATTTACAGTGCTGACTTCAGAACAGCTCTTCTTTTGTTCTGTAAATAAGCATGGAAATAACCCTCTTGTTCATCTGAACCCAACTTCTGCAGTTTAGAACCACCTGCTTCTGGGTTTGCATACCTGCCTGGAACTCTAATAGACTAAGATTTTTTTTCAGCAGGTCAACAGAACAAACAAATCAAAACCCAAAAATGCTATCCAATAGACTACTCTGTGCTGAACAGTCTTAATTTTTTTCAGTACACTCCCAGAAAGAAGATTAAAATGGGACAATTATACCAAGACAGTGCAAACAACAGAGTTGCGCACTGAACGAAATGAATGCTACCCAGAACAGTAAACAAAGGTTTTAAGTAGAGCAAAACCATAAGGAAATAGAATTCATTAACAGAAGTAGCCATTTGGCCAAGTGCAAACATCTATTAATTCTGGCAATGCACTGTTAGACTCTACATGACCCTAAGTGGCCATAACTCTTATCCATCCATGCAAAACGTCAGGAAAAAATGATCTGAAATTTAGGGTTTCTCTCTGGCTGATTGCACCTCTGTATATGTACTGCACCCCCACTTCTGCCCAGTCACCTGCTAGAAGCCACATAAAGAAATTTGTGACAAAACCAAATAAAATTAAAAAGAAAGTGAAATTATATTTGAAAGTTTGTATTTGTTATTTAAAGACAGAACTTGCATATAGAGGCCGCGAGCACAGCCAAGACTCCTGAGATTTCCCCCAGTTGCATGAATCCCTCATGTGGCTACTTCAAAAACATTTAAGTGCTACTGAATTCTAAGTTGCGTCCCAAAAAAAATAAAATAAAAAAAAGGATACTTCCAGCACTCTTGCCTCTCCATTGAAAGAAAGAAAAAGAAAAAATAATATTTGTGACTCATTCCTTCAGTGGCCAGTCTATTACAAAGCCAGGTCGCTACAAAAACTATTTAGTCCATATCCTGAGTGAACAGTGACCAACAGCTAAAGAATTTGCAAGATCTCTATGTGGGATAATTAGATAGTGACACGAATAACAAAAAGGCTTCAGGGAAACAAAAAAAGAGGCTACATCGGGAGATTAGGCTGAAGTAGATAATGGGAAGGAAACAGCAAGCTTTTGGAATCAGCAAATAAATATAAAGAAAACAAATGATTCAAATGCTGAGTGAGTCAAGGCAGCAAAAAAGATGAAGTGACTCTTGGAGAAAAAACACTGACAGGGAGCTCCCACTGCTAAGAGCTCAGTAAAGATCTGCACATCAGCTTCATTGTCAGCAGAATGAAAACACAGAAACTGGCACAGGGATGGTTCCAAAGCTACACACTTGAAATTGAATGCAGAATTTCGTCCCACTGTGTATGCCTGTTTTTGGAATGATTGGATCAGTAATACCAGTCCTTCAAATAAGTTCTGTAGTTCAATGATTTGTCAAATAGAGCAGTTAAGTTTTTGGTCTTATTTTTGCATTTTTTTTTATGGGCCTACTGCTTTTTTGAAATATCTTTTCAGTTTGATTTTCACTTTTACTTTTTCCTTTCTCTGTTGGCACTATTTGCATTGGTTTTTCTACTCCTCCTTTTTTCAGTTTGACAGATGTGTTTAATTTATTTTTTTTCTGGTTAATACAACATGCACCCCACTGTTCACATCGTTCTTGCTTCAGTTATTTTTTGTTCTGAAGAACAGTCCCTCCCTGCTTAAACTATTCTGCTCCCTGAAGAGTAAAGTTGTAATGTCCCCTCAGTTCTTTCTCCAAAACATGAAGAAAGTTTTCTCATCTTTAGTATCAAAAGAGTTGCTTTTTATGTGCACCAAGGGAATATAATATATGCCCTGGGTCAACAATGGCTTCAGACATTGCTGCTTCTTGAGAGGACTCCCATTAATTCCCAAGCAGTAAATAAGCACAGCCTCATGACCTGCAGTCCTGAAGAACTTTTGGTCCATGGAGTGCAAGATGTGTAAGCTCTGCCAGGATAATTTATTTACCCAACTTAGGCCTTGATTCTCCTATTTCTTCAGTGGCTGTTCAGAAACTTTGACAAGTTGACTGAGACAATTGTTTCCATCTTCCATCTTTTCAGAAGGGCTTCTGGAGGTGAACATCAGAACCAAGAAGATTTGAGAAGTCTTTCTCCAGCTAAGCCATTTTCTGCATTTCCTTATTCTAGCTCCCAACAGTCAGGAGATTCAGCTGCAGCCTCTAATGATGCCTTTTTCCTGGTGTTAGGAAGATGAAGCTAGACATGGTTAGAAGGTTGGGGGTCTTTACCTCAGTATTTTAATCAGTATCCCGTTTGATGCATCCACTGCACCCAGGTGAAGTGTGGCAAAATGCACACCCACCATCAATCACACACACCAGTTATAGACTTTACACATCAGCATATCTAATAAGGGGCCCAATAATGAGGTTGGGGTGGGCTAACCCCTAGTTTACAGAATCTGTCCTGCTAGGAGACCTTGGGTTCCTGAGATAGTAGGAATGTTTGGTCTCCCTGGCTCTGCAGTTCTGGGGTGTTTAGTCTCAGCCCTGCAGAACACTTACAAAACATTGAGCACTAAACTAAGTAAAAGGTTGCAAGTATGCATACAGCTAATACTTGTGGATACAGAGAACTGTGTAAAAGGTGTATAAAAGAAAAGACAAAAATCATTCCGGCATCACTAAAGTCTCAAACAGTTTGCCCAACACACAAGTGCCTCACTAAGCCAAACAAGAGCAGCCACCAACAGCTTCTGAAGTCTCTCAATATTAAAATTGAACAAATAGGCCTCGTCATCAAGTAGCTGTTTTCCTTATCTAGAAGCTTGTAATACACTTCCATTATTCAAGACAGATCTTTAAAACTTATTATGCACATGTTCCTCTTGTCACACTCCATTTCCCACCAATCCTGTGAATCCATTTACGTCAACATTCGCCAGCTTCTCGCTTAAGATTCTTCCAGCAGTGGCTGATCCAGGAGAGAAGAGAGTGGCCACTGATGGAAGAGGTGCAATAAATCTGTATCCCTCATTAGGTAAGATAAGCTTGCCAGGAAATTGCCTCAACATTACAGAACACCACTGCATAATCTAGGACTAGGGGTAGCTGACTCAAGTAAAAGCTCTATGCAAGTACTTCTCCGATGGAGAAACTCTCTCCCTCAGAATTAATTGAAAACATCAGGAGTTGCCATAATTTGGAGGAGTCAAGAAACACAGCCCCAAAAATTTTTGAGAAAAAGCAATACTAATATGAAGGCTGTTTTCCTAATTTTAACAAGTGTTATTTAATTACGTGAGTTTCCTGAGAATATAATGCACAAATTCAGCTACAAGAACCCTGAAACATAAATTCCACTGCTCTTCCTTGTCTGGGAGAAGAAGAATTTTAAAACTTACTAGAAACAAAGCACATTACAGTCAACATCTTTTTTCAGGCCTCCACATAAGAGCTTTCTTTCCAACAAAGCCAGATTAGATACTATCCTGGCATATGCATCCTGGTTAATACCAAACACCTTGACAGTGTCTATATCCTACCTCCAAAATTCCCAGACTGCAAAAGTAGAACGAGAGGAAGGATGTATTTTGCACAAACACTCTTCTGAATTGAGACAAACACCACTTTAAGATGTAGGCCTATCTTTCCCATCTACAACAGGAGATAGAAAATAGCCATACTTTGGTTCTCTACACAACAAAGAATATGTCTAGGACTACAAAACAAAGTTCATACAGGATCTTTAAAGACATACATCATCTTCAGATATTTTTTTAAAAACCCATAAAATTAAGTTAAGGAAATTAACAGGGTTAATTCAGGGAAAAAAATCCCATACACACACACACACACAAAAAAAAACAACCCAACAAACAAATCAAAAAAACCCGAAACCAAACCAAAACATACAAAAAACAGTAATTTCAGGAAGAAAAACCCCTACGTTAAACTAAGAGATTATTGTTTTTCCTTGTCTCTTTCCCAGTCACTACTTAAGGAAATGAAAAAGCATTTGACTTTCAGGAACAAGTTTGTCTTGACACTTTTGGCATTACCTATGTGTGCTTTTCAGACAAAGCTGCACGAGAGATTAAGAGTACACAAACCCAAACTCCCAAGCTACTACAAGTTTGTGGTCAAATCTTACCAAGGTTACAGTCTCTGTTCCCATCCATAGAGCAAAGGCCATTCATATCTACATACATATGTATTTTCATGACCACATAACGTCCTAGAGTCTCAGATAAAAATGCCTACAGAAGTATCTCATGCTCCAATTAAACAGATAATTCTCACTCTAGCATGGCTTTCATGTGAGAAATGCAACCCTGTACAGATCTAATGGGTCAGCACAGTACTTACAATAGAACCATGTAATCAAAATACCATTGTTATACTCAAGGAAACAGTCTTCCGAGATAAAAAACAAGTATTGGAAAGTTTCAAATAAGAGTTTTTCCCAAACTACACAATTTAAAATATCTCCAGAGTATCAATAATATGCTTAATCAGAAAATAATTAACAGTAAAACCACATAAATCAGTCAAAAGCTAAATGGAGGAATAAGTCTTTAGTACAAGGCTTAGCTTTGACTGGAGTTTTCTAATCTTCATAAGCCACATAAATTTAACACTGGAGACCAATAAGGGAAGAAAAGAGAGATAATTTTATCTTGATGAAGCTCTAAATTGAACAGTATTTAACATCCAAAAAGTACCCATCTGCAACCTGCACATGAAATCACCACAGTTCTCTGATTTGTCTTTATCTGAAGTCACACAGCCTCCTGGCACTTCCTATATAGTTCAGCAACCATGATCCACCAGCAAAATTTAACCACAGGGGATGTTTGGAGTGATACCTGATTGGAGTGTTGTCATCTGCATTTCTGGTTCCAGCAGTGTCATGTCGATCCTTTTCTCAACAGTTACAAGCCCTTAAAGACCTCTCTTTATACAGACATAGCTATGTTAAAAAAAAATAATCCAAGAGGACCTCTCAGCTTTAATTTTGTTCAAAACTTGCAAGAGATTCTCATCCTTATATGATGAAAACTGCCTAGTGAGAAAACTCAAGTCTTTCAATATGCAGTTCTCTGCTTATTCACTACAGGCAAGTTCGAACAGCCCATGATCAAATTACTGCTAGGAGAAAAATGAATACTCCAAGGGAGAGCAAGATGTGTAGTTTGCAGAAGCAAGGTCCGCCCCTTGATGCTCTGTAAGCCGAAGGGAGGGGGAGGAAGGGGTCAGAGACACCAGAACTGGCAGTTTTTCCCCTTTTATAAGAAGAGGATGACGTCTTGGGTAGACTTTCAATCCCCTAAGGGGCTCTGCTGATGAGGCAATTTCGTTCCAAGGACAAGGAGACCCAGTGTTAACATAAACATGCAGACATTCTCAGCTTTGAAACAACACAGCCAAAATCATATACATCCTGCTGATAGATCAGTCACTTTTCTTCAGTCTTTGCCAATCCTTTTTCTCAATAATTGAACTACTCCCCTAATCAACTCCTCTTGCTGATCACTAAACCTGAGCTACCCTAACAGATGGTGGTGTCTGTTTCTTAAAAGCAAACAAAACACCTTTCTTTTGTCATTCAGACCTTTCCCACCTTGGATCACACACCTTCCATCTAACCAGACTAGGGATTAAAAAACTCAGTCATGTTTCCCACATCCACATCACCAGTTTCAAATTATTTGGGATAGTGGACAAAACTTTTACAGTCAAGTATTTATTGAGTAAAAGATAAAAATAGAATTAAGTCTTTCCTCATTAGATGATTCTAGCTCCCAACTGAAAGGAAATTCAGTCTTCGTCTCTAAAGAGTCTCAAGTAATTTGCCCAACAGATAATTTAATTATCTTAACAAACTAATTCCAACACTTCTGTCCCCAGAGCATCTTTCCTTTATTCCCCATCTTTCCACAAGGCTCATCATCGTTCCTCTTTAGGTCATCTAAGTAAGTAACTGCACATATTTGTAACAAGCCCGCAAATATATTGAGCTGTGCATCTAAGATATAGACCAATTTTTAGATATTAAATCCCTTTGTAGCAAGTCAGAATCCCTCTCCCACCACAACAGTATGCATAAAAATAAGTAGCTGGGTGTGCAAAACTTCTTAAGCCCTATTTTCTGATCCCTCTAATGTGAAATAACTTCAGAACTTCCCTAGCAATCAGATACAAGAACTCCCCAACTGCTGCTCAACTGCTGAGGGAAGAGCATAGCAGGTTTTAACAGCATATCTTCCTTCCCACACACAAACACATCTGGAGCTTTAAAGGAGGCAACAAAAACTCATTTAGCAGCTTTAAACAATGCAAGAAAATCTCTTAGAGTGTTGGTATTGTAGTATTTATCTGATTTGCACACTCGTACATCAGTAGTGTATTGTAAAAGGACAAGAATCAGCTCATTTGGGTTTCTCTCATACTCAAATGCCACCTTCACAGCCAGAGTAGGCAGGCCTAAAATGCTCCTTCTAAGTGTGCAATCATTATGAAAAGGAATTAGAGCAGTGCACTGTATCCTGAGAATCCAGAGACACTAGTGACAGAAATAAGTCACTTTACCACCTACGCTGAATATTCATATGCATCATAAATAAAGGGAACATCCATTTTTAGCAGAAGGTACGCTTGTTTTTGTTGTGATACATGGAAACATTAAGAGGAAGCAGTAAGACCCAACTGGAAAGGAAATCTTTCCTACAGTGTCCAGGAACATCACTTAAGTCCCTGAAGTATGCACGTGTGCACTGTCGGTGACCACGAAGAGGCAGATGAAATTCCAAGCATTAAGCAGGATGTTGCCTCTTTGACCAGCAAGGAAGATGAAGATGCACTACCAGATGTCTTCTGACACAGGTTCCTTCATTATACTTTGTGGCAAAGTACTGATGGTGGTGGGGCAGAGCTACAGCTGCAGAAGTGCTCGATAATATTCCAATAAAAATGAGTTACAGAAAGCCACACATTCCAGAAGCAGCAAAGGTCCCAAAGCCAGGATTCAGCTGGCTAAGGACTAACAGCAATTGACTATTGTGAAATAGTGCAATCTTTCTTGCGTGAAGCAGCCA
The DNA here is from genome assembly GCA_025920805.1 of Petroica traversi. Classification (NCBI taxonomy): domain Eukaryota; kingdom Metazoa; phylum Chordata; class Aves; order Passeriformes; family Petroicidae; genus Petroica; species Petroica traversi. The sequence goes on from JAHLSL010000059.1 coordinate 4,353,951, forward strand.
CTCTCTGTTTAAGTGGAACAGATTGAGAATCCTGCTGAATGGCAATCTCCCTTTAAAGAGCCAGGCTTCCTTTCCCCATTACTACCCCTAATACTCAAAACAGCTAAACCAGCAAAAGAAGTCCTTACACAGACAGAACAGCTGCCTAGATCTGGGCCTGACTTGTTTAGCAAGCAATTTAAATTCATGAAAAATCAATGTTTTTTAAACAGTTATCACATTTTAAGTTTAACATTCATCCAGCAGCCCTGAACCGCAAAACCTCAAAGGCAAACTGAAGTAGAGAGAAACTGGAAAGGAAAAACAGAAGGAGAGGAATATTATGAACCAGTGATTGTAGAGGGTGTTAGTCTTGTTAACATCATAAGGAAAAAAAACTTCGTTGAGAGCTAACTTATTAAAGCTGCCTTTGGCATTATTCTTTCCAGCTCAACTATTCCCCCATCACTATTTAAAAGTTTGTTTAAAATATTTCAAGGAGATTACCACTTCCCACTTGTTTGGTAGCTCCCATCAGTAACAGGCCAGTCATTTCTGTCATGCTCTGGATCTCATAGCTCTATCAGAAACTTTCAGACAGCATGCTAAATTTATAGTCTCCTGGGACAGAAAGTCTCGTAACACAAATCTATCCAAGACAGACTGGTTGTTTTTGTTTTAACAACCAGTCCCCTTACTCTCACACAAGAGAAAACAACAAGCCTCACTGGAATGTGTGTGAAGGACAGATCAGAGAAAGCTATACATTTCCTGTCTTGGTCCTTTTGCTACAATACAGACTTAATCTTCTTCGCATCTAAGTTGGGGATGAGGCAGTAACCACCGCCTGGTAATTAAATGTAACTCCGAGTCACACTATTCCAGAAGACAGTTATATGCTAGAACCAAAAAATAACAAAAAAACCAAACCACAAAAACTGAGAAAACAACTTCAGAATACTCTTATCTCTTTAAAGCTCTTTCTCAGGAAAAAAATACCATCCTTGTTTATAAGTGAACATGCCTAGCTTCTCAAATGAGTTCATGAGTCACATAATTTACTTTTTTAAATGACAGCTTATGACATGATTTCAAGAAAACATCGTTAATGTTTTTGAAGTCAGAATAACAAGAAGACAGTAATAAAATCTGCAAAACCCTTATAATAAGCTATAGTTTGAAATATTTGAATCTAACTGTATTCAGTGTGATGACAATTCAAAATGGGAAAGGGATAGCAGAGAAAGAAGGGAGAGGGGAATGTATATATAATAAAAGAATTACAGGAGCAAATCACCTACACAATTATTTAAAATAAAATAAGGTGCCCTAATACTTGTATATTTTAGTATTAAATGGGCATAAGAACATAGGCACTAAATTAGCTCTTTAAAACCATTTTAAAAATTCAGATTTCTGAATATAATCACCAGCAGCTTACATAGCAACTGTTTATCCCATACTTTGCACAGCATTAACAGGAGCACCTTCCCATACCTAAAGCACATACCTTTTATATTACTTGAGTCATACTAAAATTCCACTCATTCCAACCAGACTCTCTTTCCCCAGCACATTTGGTACTTTGAGAAGGCAAAGATCCCAGATGAAGCAAACCCCAAACACCAGCAAGCTGCTGCAAGTTCAGTCCAAACCAGTAATCATGAAATGCAACAGTTCCTTGGAAAGAATGTTACCTCATCTCAAACAAGCCCACAGAGAGAAGAAACCAGGACTGCCAGAGGGTTCTAATGCAAGGTTTTTCATGACCCCTGGACAAAGACAACTATGAATTCATGGGGGGAAACAGGGCGGGAGAGAGGGTCAATAAGCTAGTGGAGCAACTACCATAATTTCAAATAAAGTTAAGGAGAAGAGAACTTTCATTTTTAGAAATTATCAAACTACCTAAGATTTGTGTATTTATCACTTGAGGGTTTTTCTCTTTCTTTTTTTTTTTTTTTTTTTTTTTTTTTTGTAAATGCATTTATCAGGGACCTGCACCAACCCTGCCCTAAGGGCTGGGAAAAGTTACCTTGCCATCTTAGTACAGGTGACTGAGAAAAATCAAGATATACTGAAAAGCTTCAGGTGACTCTGCAATGGCCTTTTTCTGGCTTGTGTGGCAACACAAGTCACAGGTAATCTCTCACAGTAAAAAGCAAGTTGAGGCCTTGATGAACAAGGGTAGAAAAGGAGAAGGAATGTAAATTTTGGATAGAAAACTTACTTTTAAGCACAAATTAAATAACTACACCTTAAATGTCCCATTAGCTTGACGTCTGAATAGAACCTAGTAATTTTGTCAAAATAGTTTACTAACACCTTACCACATAAGCTGTCCTTCCGCTGAAATGACAAAAAGTTGCCTCCTAGCTGTGTGTTCAATGCTTCATATCAGAATTCTATAAACTTAATATCTTTTATTGCACTTTAATTGTGGAACTTGACAGCAGCTGTTCAGTCAAGTTGTTCAAGGTCTTTACACCCATGTGTCCAGGTGTACATACCCTTCCAGGTAGGAGAACGTGCAGCTGTGATAAGGGAGAATATGAAGAGAAGTCTGGATCTGGAACAAACCCAAACCAACAAGAAAACCCCCAGAAATTGTGTCTGGCTGGTCTTCAGTTCTAAGAGAAGAAAAAAAAATTTAAAAGGAAAAAAAGGATCTGCTGTCCTAGGGCATATGGCAGCATGCGGATACAGGACAGCACTCCCAGTTTTCCCATGGGATACATAATTCCATGATGCTTCACAAGCCAAAGAAATTTCTATTTTAACTCAGCTAATAGTTTATGTTCCAGAATCACAGTCTGTCGCAACAAATATGCTACAAACCCACGTAATACTTTTCTCCAGATACCTACAGATAAGCCAAGGCTGTTTAGCAAAAGCTGCAGAAAGAGTTAATCTCTTAGAAGCTCTCAACACAAGTAGTTAGTTCAGCTATGAGTCAGCAGTGCCTGTCTAGAACTGCAAACAGGAGACCCTTTGACACAGATCAGCAGCTCCCAGCAAGTCTCTTACTTACCATCTCCTCCCCTCCCACTGCCACTCGGCTTGAATCTTCCTCATACCTTGAATTTGGCAAGTTGTCACAGAAGCAGTTTCACTGCACGAGATATATTCTACAACTACTTTGGATTGCTCAAATGTTTAAGCAGATTGCCATCTTAACTGGTAGATCATCCCTGAACTTTTCTAATGTGATTGAAGCCGAGGACACAACAAAGATACACCATACATAAAAAAGGAGTTTTAACAAGCTCAACAGCTTTCAACAGCTGTGCAACCTCCACCCCAAGATAATTGAGAAGTTCCTATTTAAAGGAAGACATTTATTAATTCAAAATGCATCAGCTAAATTTCTTAACAGCTCACTAAACCAAATGTTCTTTTATGCTGTGACAGTTTGCAAATAACCATATTTCAACAGCACTTTTCATTCCCATAATACTTTAATGAATGTACACACAAACAACACATAACAAAATACTGCAGCCTAGGAGAAAAGAGCATTGTGTACCTCCTGTGAACCTCCAAAGATAAGGATATTCAGATAATCTAGCTCAGGGACTTTGGACTTTATGCCTCACCTGAAAAGCTGCCCCTCCAGCAGTAAAATTCCCACTATTGTGCTGAGGCCTGATAAAGAATCAACTCTGAAGAGACCCACCTAATGAGTCATTTCCGGGAATATCCTAATTTTCTTTGTAAAAAGATATGGGCAGAGGTGTTCCTTTTCAAATGCTTTTAAAGCACTACTCTATTTTACCTGTTCCAGTCAAGCAGATTTGCAGCCCACAATGATACCACTTCAATGCTGAGTCCATAAAAATAACATCAGTCAGATAGAGAAAAACCATCTATTTCTGTTAAATATTCCCAAAATACCAATTTTTAAACTTATCCAAAGAACTGAATCCTGTAAAGACCTTCGTTCCTTTGCCAGAATATCCTTTCCTCTAACTATAACAATACCATTCAAAGTGCTGCTACAAGTTTCATTTTTCTGAAAGGCATTCTTATCTATTCCCAGCACTAGTATTCCTTTCCCAGTGGCATCAAGAATAAACTGCCTCTTCTCACTTCAGGATCCTTGATCGTGCCTGACTAGCTAAGAGAAGAACCCTGCTTCCAGAAAAATCACAATGTTACCTTCAGGTGGCCAGCTGTCAGGTGCTGGAAACAAAGGCTCATATTCTTTTCTCATGTTTCAGCTTTCTATCAGTTTCAATTCTATCTCGAATAAATTTAATTTGAAATCTCTCCTTTCTTTCATAACTATAAAATGCACAAACCTACCAGTAGTTGAGATGTGCTGAGATCACAGCCTATCTTGCTGACTAGCATTCCAATTTTCTTCTATTTACCATCACTACCTTTATCTCCATCTGTTGTATTTTATCTTAGAAGACTGCAAGCATTAAGGATTATACGTTTTTTGTTCTGTTGTTGCCATTTCTATCTTCTCCATTTTTTGTAAATATGACTGTGATCACATAATGATGGTATAATGTATGTGAATGAGGAAACTCAACACTTTGGGTTTAAGTTAATCAATTCTTCCAAACTGCAAAATACTGATACACTATTCAGAGAAAGGCATGGTCATTTTCTAGATAAAAAGATGTTAAGTGACGTACCCCTTCAAGACAAATTACTGTCCTTCAGTGCACATATTCTAAATCACTTTACCATAAGCGTTGTGTTTTGGCTATAAAGCCACTCTGAAGCTCCCAAGCATTTCTAATATGCTGTGCCATGCAACTCTATGAAGTCCAACAGTAAAGCAAACAGGAATCGACCTGCAAGCTGAGAAACACGCGCAGGCCACTCTCATTCTAGGATCTGAAGGCCTACTGGGACATTTAATTTTCAACTCCAGGTCTTGCTTTTCCTTCCAGGAAGTCTGAAAGAACCTTTCAGACATTCGAAGTGATAAAATTACTCCCCCTCACTAAGTGCAGACCAAGGTGACAAAAGTCTAGAGACGAGTACAGTCTGAAGGTGAGCTAACTTCCTTTGACTGACTGACTGTTTCAGTTTTGCACAACCCAGTTACCACAGAGTACAGGGAAGCTGATTCTGGTATTCACCTAAAATAAAGTGTTTATCACTGGAGCTCTAAGGAACTTCCACAGCCACGAAAATCAATCCTTCCAATTGAACAGTGTAAGTAGGTTTTGTGAACTCTAGATCATTAGTGTTTCCTACACAAAACCCACAGTAAGAAGAAGACCTGTACCATGACACCACCACTTGGTGAGGACACGAGCACCCTGTGGCACTCACCATTCTTCCTTTCACTGAGCGGAGGGAGGTTGGGGTTGCGGCCATGGTGGAGGCTGAGGGTCAGCTCGGGCTGCAGGGAGAGCTCCTGCAGCTCATTGGCAACAGCTTCGCTCTGCGGGCTGGGGGCCGCGGACAGCGACACCAGCACCGGCTCCTCGTCATTTTCGCCAGCCCCTCCTCCGTCCAGCCCATTTCCAGCAATGACGGAAGGGGGCAGGCACACCACGCCGGAGAAATCCACTTTGGCTTTCGTGATGGCAACCTGCAAGGCAAAACAGCAAAAAACAGACTGTAAGTCTCACGTGAGAGTCTTAGCCACGGTCCAGTTCATCATGGCGGCTGCCAGGCTACAGAGAAACAGGTTGAGTTTGTGTGATCGCCATCAGCTGAAATCCAGTGAAACTTGCTCAACTCAGCAGTTCGAGAACATGCACAAGCCTCCAAAAGCATCATCATAGAAACTACTGATGAAACTACAGATTCTTATAATTTTCTTAGAAAGTATGAGAACATTCTCAATTTTTTGGTGTTTTAGGGACCCAGTCTTGAGAAGATGCAGATTGCGTTGCTCCGGTGAAGTCAGCCTATTTGGAGCCTTGCTGAACTCTTGACTGTGTCCTTTTACATCAACAATGGTGTTTTAACAAGTCTGTTTGAAATCCAGTCAGGTAAAGTAATCCTTCATAATAAACGTGGAAGGACAGCTGAGTACAACAAATGAAGATTTTCAGATAAAAATCAACTGCACGTCAAAAAATAATTCTCTTGTTCCATTCTGTCCTCCCCATTCACAAACAGTGAAAATGAATAAAAGAAAAATATTTAACATAAACAAAAAAGCTTTCCTGTCTTAAACCTCAGCAACAGTAACCAAAATGTGCAATATATAAAGGGCTTTAACAAAATAAGTAATTTTTAAATGTTTTATTATATTTCCATAATTCTTTAAATAAGCATTCAAAAGCCACTACTATGTTCAAATTAAAATTCTTTTCTGTTCAGTAATTTAAACAGAAACAAACCAGCTGTAAGTCTCCAGTGAAATGGTTACTGTGTCAACATTTAAACAGTAACGGGCATTATACAAGGGCAATCATATTTGGTTTTGATTAATGTGGCCGGAAGCCTCCTGCTCCTTAGCATGCTGCTGTTTCAACCAGTCTAAACTCAGAAGACTCAGCTGCACTGTTGTAATTTAGCAAGCAAAAGGTACTTAAAGAGGCTAACCTCCAACTTCAAAAAGACACAGGTAAAGCAAAGCAAAAACCATCAGGATAATCCTCCAGAAACCAAACAGAAAGCATAAACTTGATACAAAGATTTTAACAATACTTTTTACTAAGTATTCCCCACTTAACACTCATAATTAGCCTGGATGAGTGTGACAACATCAACACATCAATAGCTGACAAAGGAGCTCAATTAGACACTTTCCCCACTTGCATACTTCAGTTGATTAGCAACATTCATTCTGTAATATTCAGAAAAAAGTTGTAAGTGGTACAAAAATTTGTTCCAAAAATTTGATCAGTGTACATTTAAGACAACAATAAGAATTCACTGGTAATGAGAACATGTTATTTCATCCATGTTGTCATACATTCATTCCCAGGACCCTATGTCATGATCTGAAGGGAAGCAAAGAAAAGAAGGGTGGAGGAAAAAAATAGAAAACAACAAAAACCACCAACTGAAGCTGGTGCTTGTTAAAACAAAACAAATGAGACTGAGCCAAACCTTACTGCCATATGAAGTATTTGCTTTTACTTCAGTTAAAATTTGGCTAGAAAGTGCCTAGCCCTTCCTTGATATTTTTCCTGTCCAAAGGAAACATGGAATCATATCCATTTGAAAGCTAATTGTAACGGTTATCTGGAAAGAGAAAAAAACTGATATCATGCCCTTCTCTTAAAAACGAATAATGAAAACCTGAAAAGCACACCCTTAAACCACAGACTTAAAAGAACAGAGTTTGGTACACCACAACAACCTTTTCAAAGGCTGGAAAGAGTTAAAAGACAACCAATATAGTTGGCTTCAGGCCCTCCCCTGTAGGACAGGAGACCTGTGGAAAGGGGCTAAAAGGAAGAGTAATTGCCAGGTAGGAGGCTGGCTGGGAAGGGCTGCTGGCACCACGTTAGAGGAGCCAAAGCCAATCTGCTTTATGGAAGGAGATGCACTGGAGACATTACACCTTGCCTAGTTCCACATGGTTGTCAGATCATGCAGAAGCACAAGTGCAGCCAGGCCTGAAATCACAAACAGGTGACAGACATATCCAACACTCACCCCACAAGGATATGGAATGGCAGAATTCTCAACCTTGCCTCCTCAATCCATCCTAGAAGAGAAAGATTTCCTTCCTCTTCTCAAAAGGGGAAAAAAACCCCTTTGACGTGTCCCAAATATGCAAAATCTGCTTCAACTAGGTAAACAGCAAAGGTCTTTAGGAACTTCTAAACTGACTAGTGAAACTGTATCATTTATGGAAAAGTACTGTACTAAGCCACAGTAAAAGTAGCCCAGCAGAGCCAGCCGCAGCACAAGGAGCAAGAGACACGACATTGTGCTATAGGTCCTTGAGCAACACCACACCAAAGGATGTTAATTGGTACTGAGATTATAAACCAGAGTTTCTCCAGTAAAGTTTCTCCAAGGAAACTTCCTCACAGCAGCTGGACTATCTAGAATTGCACCTAGACCTGTGTATTTCCTAAATCATGCAGAAAAAGGCACAGATGGAAGGCATCTAAATCCTAGCTGGCATGTCAGTCAGTGTTTGTCCAACATCAAAGGAACACAGCTTAGGTAAACCTTGACTTGACACTCATTCTTTCTCTGCCACTATGTCCTGAATTCTGCCAGAAGTGCTGCTTGTAGAGCCCTGCTGTGAAGTGTATCAGAAAACTGATTCAGCTGAAATCCATTTTTTCATCTGGATCAATTCCTCTATACGAGGCACAGTTGAACCAGCATGGTATAGTGAACACCGCCCCAAAATAAAAACAAACAAACAAAATCCCACCACAAACAAAAACAAACAAACAAACAAATCAGTCTGACTCTGTGCATCTCAAACAGTCTGGACAAGTTAGTCCAAGTAGGGCTGCAGCTGAAATGAAATAAAACTGGGATGATCATTATGAACAATTAAATGCATTTGGTAAGCCTGTCTTCTCCTTCCTCCACATCACCTCCCACTTCAGGCCAGCACAAGACTCTGCAATGACACACAATAAACCAGGTGTAAAAGCCAATCTTCTGGCTCACTCCTGCTAAGTCAGGTCCCTGGTGCAGTTCCCTGTGCAGCATCACCAGAGCTTTTGCTGGCACTTCACAAGGACAGAACCAGCTCATACCATTAGTACATCCAAACATCTACCCTCTTCCTAAGGGAAAGAGAACTCTTTTTCAGACCAGTGCCAAGTCTTAGTATGGAACACATCCCCACATTAAAAAAAGAAAAAAGACATCCAGTCCTCAAGACTACAATAAAAGCTATAATTGAATGAGTTTGATTTAAATGTTTTCAATTAAAAGTCTGATGAGGGCAGAGAGGGATTTCAAAGATGCTTTGAGGATTTATAATCATTCATGCTACAATATTTGGAAGTCCTGTGAAAGACATGGAATCTTTTTCTGCAACCAACATAAGTCTGTTTCCAGACTTCCCAGACAGTTATACCACCCTATAACTGTCATTGTAGAATGATCAATCAGATAGTTACACACATTAATATTTAGAATCTAATTAAAATTTTACAATGTTTGTTTTCCTGTCATTTCCAACCAGACTAGAAACTCTCCCATAAAGAAATGTGCCATGCCATGATCTTTTATGTGAGTCATCCAGAAGCTGATGGACAGTATTAAGAGCAAGTATTTCTTATCCTTAATAAGGGTTTCAGGGTAAGTATCCTCCAGGATTTGTATCTGTTGCCTAACCAGGCAAAAGCTTTCTGTCGTGGCATTTTTCTACTTTTAGGCCAGCTGCTTCTGGGACAAGAGTGGTTGTGACACCACAGATGTTCTACAGTAGCAACATCAGCTTAAGCAACCTTTAAGTCCTCCACTGTCCAGCTGCTCATTTCTGTCCCTGCTCTGCCCCTTCTTCAACAGTGGAATCTATTTAGCTGAAAACAGACTTTTTTTTTCCCTGGATATTCAATAAATCAGTTCCCCAGTCCATTGCCAACTGCACACACAGCTGTGTCACCATAGTGCATGTGTCCATATCCAACCTAATTGTTGGTCAGATTAAACCATTTAATAACGCCTTAGGATGATTGCTATCAAAAGCAGCCATCCTGATTTCTTTTTTAATTCCTTGTGCCTTATTCTGCCTCATGATAACCAGGTTTTTGTGTGGCTGGCTGGCAAGCCAGATCAGATGCAGATTACAACTAGCAGTGTGTGTGCATGTATGACCAGGCCAAATTGAACAGAGATCAGTTCCTTGGTCTGGTTCACCCTGTGCTGGCTGACAGGAGCTGAGGAACGAGCAGGCTGGACTGCTCCTTTTGTTGGCAGTGCCAGTTTAGTGCCTAACCAGAGGATGTGGTTGTATGATACAGCTAAGTTGGTCTAAGGCAGCTCTTGCCAAAAGGGGCAGTCTTGGATAAATGCCTTTGTTGCTTCCCTGTGCCAACATTGGTGCTTGCCTGCCCTTATGATGGGATGATTAATGGAGCTAAAATTACATGAAACTAACCCCTAATCCTAACCCCTTCTCCCCCTCCCAAGTTACTGTTCAATGGTTTACAGTTGGTCAGAGAGGTTTCCATACTGTATGTGCCTGTCTATTTTGTTTCCCTCTCACCTCCCAGGCTTTGAGCTATCCTTCAGTGATTGTGGATGAGCAGAAATTTAAGAGAAATTTCTGTAAGTAATTTTGTCATGCGGTATATGCAAAGTGGAACACTATTTTTACCAAAGACTAAGCTAATCAGGTTTCCTGTGTGTTTATTGCGATATGGTGTTGCAATGTCAAGGGGATGTACTTAAACAGCTACCATGTAAAACACGCTTCAGACAAGTTTAGTCTTTGTAGCTTGCAGGTTTGATAAAGGGAATATTTTTCTGAAAGTTCTTAATGGCTGTGGTTCCTAATCTTAAGTCTTGTGCAAAATTCACTCTGTATTGTTTGTCTATCTGGAATTGAAGTGTTTAAATGCCCTTCAGAAGTCAGAAATGGATGAAGAGTATTTATATATTTACAAGTAATGTCTACAGTTTCTCTTGAGCGGATCCCTTTCCTCTCAGGTGTCATGGTTCATGCTTGTATTGTTGTGACAGTGGTTTGTGTTTTATACCAACATAAGTTAAAAACTCCTGGCTCCTGAGAGCATGCTATTGCCCCTACATGATTTTGGCAATACTCACATACTCAAAGTATAATTAAGATCTTGACAGTCAGTATTTAAATGAACCAAGGACTATCACATTCCCTTATATGAAAACTCAATAATCAGAGTATAACATGCAGGAATTGAAACTTAAAATAAAAGAAATTTAAAAATATGTAAGTAAAAATCAGAGAAGCACAGGGAATAAAACCCAAAGCACAATTCCCAAATCAAGAAAGGACACCTCTCTAAACAGCTTTCCCTTGTTTGCATTATAGGACCAAGTTGCCAGGGCAATAGCAATTTCCTACTGATTTAAGAATTGCTAAGCAACCTCCAGCACCTAATAGCAACAGCAAGTGTGTGCAGCTGGGCTATTTTGAGTAGACAGGGTGTTTTTTTATTTTAAACTTAAGAGCAGCCTTCTGTTAAATTATCATGCCAGCTGAGATCATCCAGCCAAGAGGCAATGTTGAAGCAAAGTGGTTTTAAGTGGACAAATCTTTGAAATGAGTGAGAAGACTGGAAGAGAATGCCACGACACGCCCAAAAGCAACTATATCCCCCAGGTCATCACAAATTAAAAGAAAAACCCAGGAGAAGTGAAGTTTTCAGCAGGTGGAAGCAGAGGCACCACATTGGCTTGAGAAGTTATAACAATCAGAGTGAGAGATATCTTTAGATATCAAAGTCTCCAACAGGAAGACCTACAAGGTTGTATTTTTTAAAAAAAAATTATTTCCTGTCAGTCAGCTTAACTTAGGCACTCAACTGTTGGCAGAATTTTTTCTCCAGTTAATTGAGAGCTAACATGATGACACTGTCCATGAAATATAAACAACAGAGTCAGCAGCGAGGCAAACGTCACAAGGATGGTACCCTGGAATAGGCACAGTCTTGAGGAGTTCTTCTTCAGGAACCACCTTAAGTTAAGAAACCAAACTATGCAGACCACTAAAAAGAGGCCACCTTAGATTATGGAGTTTTATTTTAACACACACATTTCACTTGCATTTGACTTCTGCAAAATGAATCTGTCATCAGCTTCCTTCACTTCCACAGTAATTGGGAGCAGGGATGGGGAGAGGGGCAAAAGCAATCAAAAAGTAACCAAACTCATTCTGGATTAGAACCAGTGATTCGGAGGTGTAAAACTGTCCATCTTACCATGCTCACAAGCCACTACTCTGCAAAGCCTGCATTATAAAGGCAGAGATGGCAACTCATGGGAATGAAGATGCTGGTAAAACACAGAGAAGTACAACTTTATCTGAGCTAAAGAACCTTAATCTCTTTGGTACTGTGTAACTGCAGTAACAGAGGATATCTTTGAATCTTCCCCATCTCTCTCTGCTACCACTTCCAGCAAATCGAGCAGTACAGGAGTCAAAATGTGCTTGGGCCAGCAAGAAACGTTATCAGACAAAAGGCACAAAACAGCTGTATAGACATGTGATGACTTGAGTGAGAAAAGATTCACATCTAGTGCAAAGCAATCAACTGCATCATTTGTGCTGTAGACAAACAGCCCTGCACAGGATTTTAACAACCACTCATCAATAATGGTATTTCTCAAGCCCTAAATACTTCCTTCATAAAACATTAACATTTGCTTCACTTCATCCAGCAGTGATAAAAAGTTTTTAAGAAGTCTTGAAAATTCATCATTAAACATTAATTTCTTAAAGCCACAAATAGCACGCTAAGAAATGTAGTTTCACATTCCAGCTATTTTTTAAGAAATATTTTTCATTCTTCAATATGTATTTGGAGGAACTTTGTGGCTTTCAAGCTTGTGGAGCTTTGGGTACACAGAGAACTGATAATACCGAAGCTAGTTTTGAGATTAGCAATGATATTTAGAACAAACAATCCTTGCTGGAAAAAAAATGAACTCTCCACCAATTTCTGAAGTTCTTAGTTTAGTTCAAAGCATGAATAAGGACAACATCCTTCTAATTTCAGAGGACATTAAGCCTCAAACTAGTAAAGCCCTTTATAGACACCTAATTCTCTCACGCCTCTTAGTACTGAATGAAGGATCTAGTTTGTGAGACTAAAGATGATAGCTACTGAAGAAATAACAGTTCCTACTGAAGTTCAAAGAACAAAAGAGAGCAAAAAAAAAGTAATGTTCCGTGTCAGGTATCAGAGGGTACACTGATGTGTTTTAGGCCTTGGCCAGACAGAGCTCAACATCATAATTAAAAGAAGAATTCAGCCTACTGCTACCAAGCTGTTGATTCCTGCTGCTTTGCTTTTGTCTGATCTAATGATTGTGCACCCACAGGGTGACTCAGGTCAGACAAAGCAGCAGACAACTCACTCAGTGGAAGCTCAGAAAGCGTTTTTCCCGGATCAGTCAGCTGGCTGGGGGTGCCCTGTGGCTGCACAATCACCAGCTCTGCTGCAAAGGAAGATCCAGGAGTGCAAGGCTGTGCAGGGGTTTGATCTGCCTCTGCAAGAGCAGCACACCGGAAGATCAACTTAACTGTAATGTCAAATAGCACACTTAAATATCTAGCAGCGGTGCCAACTTAGGCAGCCTGCTACACATTCCCACTCTCATACCTTCCTCATTGTGGAAACTAGCATAAATCTTACAGAGACAACATGTACTGGACCAGATGAAAAATAATCTAGGGAAAAACACTTCTTTCCAGGAGGATGTGTTCCCCAGAGTGGCTCACCATGGCCACAAAAATAGCTATGCCAGCAAAACAGAGGGAGCTGAGAAAGGGAGCAAGCTGTTTGAGCCTGCACTGCTGCCAGAGAAATGCATGATGAACTGCAGTGTGTTTAGAACAGGATTGCCTGCTTTCCACCACCTTCTGACTGGCTGGCTTCCTTGCAATTGCTGTTTGATGCATCTTTTAAAATCTCTTCCATGTTAAAGGCAAAGCGTTCCTCCTCACCCCATAGGGGCAAGTAGTGGAAGCAATGGATTCAGCCAGCAGCAAAGGCACGTGGCAGTAATGCCAACAACCCATGGAAGCAGGGAGGCTACAGCAAACTAGAAAAGGGAATGCTGATGATCTGCAGCCAGATGTGAGCTTTGACTTGGAAATTCACAGCTGAAAAAGCATGAATATGGATTTCAAGCTGACTGGGATGAGAAAGTCATTGGATGAGAGAAGCAGGGAAGTTAAGACCTCAGAAGAAACAATACACTTTCAGAGAGAAGATTCGAAATTTGGGTCTAGAATGGATGACACAGGGCATAATAAAGTGGTGACTTGGGCAAGGCAGGAAAGACAGCTCAGGGAACAAATTTAGACTAAAATAAAACAAAATAATTGTTTAAATTTATAATTTTTTAACAGAAAAGGAAGAATTAAAACAAAGATAAAGCAGTTCAATTTCAGTCAGTTCAGTTCCTGGCACAAGCACTCACTGCAGCACAAAGCAGCAGGCAAAACTGCAAAACTTTGGAATCTTAGGGATTTTTTGGCAAGCTTCTTTGGCAACTTACTTTTGTGTGTCTGAGGAAGCAGTTTTACATTTTATCTAATTCAGTCTGATCACAGGCTGTGACTGAGACTGAATGTCCATATTGTATCCCCTCACCACAACTTGAAATTCTCACCTTCTCTCCAAGCAGTGACTCTGCAGCCATAGAGCAAGTCAATTCAACTTACTGTTCTGATGGAAAGCTACACCTTGAAATATCCTTATTTTCCCATTTTGATAGCAACGTGAACCCTGCAACCATAGATTTCCTCAGATCTCATTAAAAACAAACAAAAGACCAACAAAAACCTCTAAACCAACAAGGAAAAAAGAAACAGAGGAGCAGGGCCCGTTGAAAAATGACAGATTTCAGTTACCTCATGTGAAGTACAGTGTGAAAGCAAAGCCTGAAACAGAGTCTGCAATAAGTTTCCTGACCCTAGTCACATTCTTTAGTCATGACAGTATGAAACTGTCTACAGAATTTAAACCAAGCTGAATTGGTTTTGTCTCTCCTCCCCATCAACGGACACTGGGTGTGGAATTCAAATTTCTTTGCATTTATTGACATCTTCTAATGAAGTTCCCCAGCATGACATTCATAAAGTAGAAAGCCCAGTAATTGATTTACTAGATGTCCTGTTCCCTTTTCCCCTTACAATAGCTGACTTTCCACCCTTGGCATTCCCCACTCCTGAAACCAGGTAAGAATTTTCTTCAGTGATTCATAGAGAAGCTAAGATCAGTATTACTGCCTTGCTTAAGCTAACCAGTTTATTGAAAAGAAGTAGCAAGTAGTCCCTAACATGGAAATCTAAATAATGTGAGTAAAGAACATAGTGTAGGGATGGGGAAATCAGAATTGCTGCTGTTCTTTGCCAATTCAAAGGATACCAAATTCAACCAAATTTAACTGCTTCTTTCTCTGAAACAAGTCTTACTAACTGTTCAGCAGCACAGAAAAGTGCACACGTGGGCTGTTTACACCCTTGACACTATAAGGTCCTTTCTGCACAGCTGTCACACTTGACACTAATAAAAATTCAAAATATTTTATCTCTAAATAATACTATCCCTCACTTTTAGTGACTACAAGCAATTTTCAATTCAAAACCTAAGAACAAGAGGTACAGACTAAAGACAGAAAAAAGAACACAATACATACCTTACTCACAGTTCCCACGGACAAACCCAGCTCACTTCCATGCCAGCAGCTCTCTCCCCTGTCACTGAAAAGAGAAAACAGGACACAAATATTCAGAGATTTAAAAACAAGAAACCAAACAAAACCAAACATAGCCCATTTTCCCCTTTAAGAGTAAGAAGCAAAGTCCTTTATCCTGGATTCTTTATTTTAAAAGAATGTTTAATACATTCGGTACACATTACAGAGGTTGGAGTGAAATGCCATCAAGATTGCCACACTGTTATACGCACACCCATGCTACTTGCAGAGTACAACTTTTATTTTAGGACTGCTGCTTTGTCAGTTCTGAAGAATGCATTGAGATCTACTAAGGCAGTAGATCTCAAATCACCAAATCATACACTCAGTTTTTCTGTCCCTATACTGAAACACTGGATAGTAGAACTTGGAAACTGTTATAACTAGTTTATCACGCCAGGTTATCCATCCACACAAAAACAGGGAAAAGAGGGAAGTTCATTACAGAGATCTGCCAAAACAGCAATGGGAATCCTATTTTGGAGGAGGGGGAGAAGAACTATCCCATGCAGTTAAAAATTCAAATATGTACTGCAGTAACACACCATTTTCTCTGGCAATACAGTTCTGAAAGGTGTACACAGCAGTATCTAACTAGAAAATAATTACTTTGGAGGCTCAGGAAGATTGTTGTCTCAAATGGCAATAAAAAGGGTCAGAAGTTACCATATGTTTACTCCTACTTCCTTCGCCACCTTTAAAAAAAAAACAGACATCAAAGTTTCCATTCAATTTCCTCTTCCCAGCTTTTCAGACTTTGGGGCTTCCTAGACACCAGAAGGACAGAACTACAGTCAAGATGCCATGATATTTTCTCTAAGATAAAATAAAAAGCAACAGGCACCTCCCCAAACAGAAACTTCAGACCAGACGGACTTTGGACATGAGTATTAACATAGTTCCAGTGAAAAGGTGAAAAAAAGTTTTTTAAAAAAATAGAACAAGCTACCTACTACTTCAACATCAAAAGCAATAAGTCCAATTAGACTGATTAGGCTCAATGCTTGAATAGTCAGCATAACACAAATGTTTTCTGATCCCCAACAAATAAAATAATTTTAGTCTCTTTACACTCTTTAGAAGGAGCTACAGGTAAAGAATTGCACATCTATTTGAGCCATTCTCCTTCACTTAACTCCACTGATTTGAAGGAGAAGGTATTTACAATACTGATACAAATGGGAAAATTAAAAAAAAAAGCAAGGACACATCTACTTCAGAGTCTTTCCTTACACAAAATGCTTCTATTTTTCTCTGAATAAAACATGCCAGTACACATTAATCATGGCTCTATCATAGAATCAAGAAGTCATTCAGCCACCTCTTACAGTATTTGTCATCAAGTCAATATTTAGAATTACTTACAACTACTTAATTAATTTAATGTGAGAACCCACAATAAGTAATTATTTTTCTTTAATAAAGCAGTCAAAGTGATACAACTGTAATTAAAATATAATAATGACGCAAGACTACACAATGAAGTATAAACTTACAGTGTATTTTTAACAGAATTGCAGATCCTAGCTTTCCTAACAGACAAGGCAAAAAGACCTCAAGGAGTCAAGGAAAGCCTTGCACCAAGACAGTAAACAATTAACCACTGTCAAGGGTTTGCTACTGCAACATGATGAACAAGGTACCTGAGAATTTGGCAAAACTATTTTGCTGGAACATTCTTTTGACAGTATTAAGCACGTAACATCAAAATTTCATTGTGATGATGTTGGTTCTGTTGGTCACAAATCATGAGTGAGTGATCCATATCCATATACTAAATCTTGGCTTCAGTGCAAGTTTTTGCATAGTTTGGTTTTGAGTGGGATTTTAATTTTTTAGTTTGCTGTTGCTTTGGGATTTTTTTTCTTTTTTTGGCAACTCAGATATCCCTGAAACCACTTTTCACACAGGAAAGTGTGGAAGAGTTAGAGATGTATTTCATTTGAAGATTTCTGCTGACCAATACCTAAGTTCCAGTAATCTTGGCTCACTGAATATTATCTTCCAATTTAAGATTGCAACAGCAGTGATAAAGCTGAACAATCAATATGCTGCTGCATTTAGTTTCCAGCACTTAAGATCCACATTCTCCAGATTCTCAGTTGAGTCAAGACAGGTCCAATACTGAGTCTTTTCTTGATCTGTCTGTCCTGGTACAGGGAATCTGCTGATTTTTTACAGAAGTAAAACCCCATAACCAGGTAAAATAATCTTTGTATTTTCTTCAGTGCATTTCTTTCCTTGTCTTAGCTTATTAACTCTCCTAACCTTCCTGCACTTACATTAACTTTCTCAGGTACCTAGAGATCCTTGTTCTCCCACACAAAACTCACCCTTCTGGACATCAGACATTTTTCTTACTTTCTCTACTAAGAACTAAAGTATTACTCCAGATGCTCTGGCCTATAAAAGGTCAACTTTAAAACTTTCAGTCCCAATTGGCAACGAAGTTCCTGCTTAATCTGAGACAGCTAAAGTATTGCATCCTGCAATTACTGCTTGGTCATCTGAACCCCAAAGAGGAGATAACTGCTTTGCAACAGGCATGAACAGTCGTCAATTTTTTTTCTAATACGTGTGTGCCATTAAACTAAGAGATGCTGCTGGAATAAAATATTCCTATCATTATCCCTATTCACTCACTCCATGGAATTTCAATCCAGCTTCAAGGCGAAACAACAGAAAACCCAGGCACACCCTGTTTTCAAAATTAACAAGTCAAACTCCACAAATATGTAGCAGAACAGCCTTACAACTTGTAATGAAAGACAAGCTCTTTACTGCTCCTTCTACGATGCAATGAGTGAGCAAAGATTAATCTGATAACTGAAACATTTTCTGGCGAAATTCCACTCTTAAACTGCTTTTGCTATTCTTTGCCCACAGCACAATCAAAACATTCCTCCAACACTCCTTTTTCCTCTCACTACAGTCAATGCAGGCAGACCTCTACTGTCCCAGATTTTCTGAAGAAAAAATAGTGTCATCTCTAAGAAATGCAAAAGTCTCATCTTGCTGATAAACTTCTCCATCCAATGGAAAAGTTTATATGTCAGTGTTTACATGTTCAAGCCAAATGGCTGCTATTCCTGTGATTACAATGGCTTATTGCCTTCACTGGTGACTTGGAGTTTCAGCATGCCTGAACAACACAGAAACTCACTGACAGGACTCATAAGTCTGATCGGAACACAGCAATGCAGAATTCATATCCCATCCTTCCCACACCCAGAATGTCCCTCACATGGAGGCTTTGAAAAGGTTCCAACTCAAGTGATCTGCTCCTGTAAATCACAACCAACATGTGAGAGAGAATTTAGAGACAGTGATATTAGGCCTCTCAGTAACGTGGCCCTACCAGTCACTCAGAGAAAACTCCCATCTGGGTGCGGGTCTATCTTACACAGTGGAATAGAAATGAAGTTACAATGCAGACTGTAATCACATTTTGCTGGGAAACTTCTTATATTGCTATAAAGATGACTAGGGAGGGCAAAAATAGTAGTATTTTTTTTTTAAAAAATCATTCAAGCAGAGTCTTCCAATGTTTTTTTACAAAACTTTCTTCCTAAAGGGGAAAAGCTTCCCTGTAATTGACAGAAAGTGAATCCTGTCTCATCTTTGCTCAGAGCTGTACCATCACAGATATAAACTACAGAGCAAATGAGTTCATCATAACATGGGTATGGCTGTGTGTAAAGGATGATCTCATCTGCGTAAGCCTAAACAGTGTGACCATATGGATCAGTCGTGCAATGAAGATAAATCCTCAGTGCTCCACTAAACCACAGGAAGGGTAGGACTCAAGGAACCACACATCCCCTCCCTAGTGTGCCTATAACTAGTTGTAATTGCCATATATTACAGGAAACATTAATTTGAGGTTGAAACAATCTGTGATGTAGACTGTCCCAGACCAAAATGAATTCCACAAAACTAGACATATCATTTCATGCTCCTGTTCTCCCAACACGAAGATACTCTGAGGATGATGTGTAGTCAGCACATTTATTTGCCTCACTAGAGGCTGGCAAAATAGGGACATTTCTGCACTGCTTTATGCCAAGGCCCCTGCACACACATTTCAGTCTGCACCCTTGGCAAGCAGAGACAACAGGAGCAGCAACTCCTGACCACGACCGGGAAAAAGTTTTTCTTTCCGTGTCAAAAAGGCAGCCCCCAGTGATCAGCTGTTAACAAATAACGTGCTGGCACATGCAGCAGCAGCTACCCTGCTTCCTCTGCTGTGCTCCACAAAATCCCTGCTTTTCTGGATCAGCAGGGCCCAAACAAGCTGAAAAAGGGAGCACAAGTTAATTAAGAAGGATAAGCAGAAGTAGTCAACACTCTGGTTTGTAGTAGGAGACCAAACCCAGATGGATGGCATGAGGTTAAGGTGCAGAAGAAATCTTCAATTAAAAGCTCAGCCTTTCGCTTTCAATATTTTAAAAGACTTGTGATTTTATGTTAAATTTCACCTTCTTACAGAGATGTTATCAATATGGCTGTGTTTCTAAATCCAAAATATTTCTACTCGCAAGAATAATGATGCTGCACACACACTCACAAGAAAATGGGGGAGGGAAAGGGAAAGGAATGCTGCACAAACTAAATTCATTACATCAGTTTCTGAAATATAAACCAAACTAATTTAAACAATTACATTACCTCACTAAGTGACAAATTCTAAGATTTATCTGTGTGGAAAATAAGTGTCTTGAATAAGAAATAGGAAAGGATCAAAGGAAGTTAAATACTGTTAGCAAACTCGTTTCTTCTCATCTGAAAACAGAGTATCAGTCTGAGGGCAGACTCCTGTACAAGCTGCAAGCACTGTTTGCCCTCTGCAAGGACAACTCAAATTTAAAAATCTGAAGACTCTGATTGACCAGTGTGGCACAGCTAAGTCTGGTAATGAAAACTGTCCTCACTCCAATGCCATTCATTTCCCCTGAAGAAGCCACTTTGCAGTGTTTGCACTCCAGAAAGCATTCAAAGGTTGGAAGGTAAAACATACACATTAATCCTACACACAGCATCCCTGAAGAACTGAACAGAATATTTGACAAAGAAATTCGTTTCTGAATTCACACTAACTCACGCATTTCATTTGACAGCCACACATAAAAGAAGAATCACAGGAACAGTTTTAAACTATAGTTCCTTTCGGCTGTACCTCTTAGCAATCTGCTCCTCCACTCCAGCTATGCATTCCTGCAGCCTTCCCCCACCTTTTATTTGGGGGATCTGAGAGGGAGAGGAATAGAACACACCCAGATTAAAAATCAGGTCTCTGACCTGGCTTAGCATGCAGCTCCACAGACTCCACATCACTGCTGAGGTGAGAGCACATAGTGGAGAGGAGAAAAGCCAAATGGGAATATGAGCTGTTTAAGACAGCCCCACCACTAAAAGAAATGTCTCTGTAACCACATCCTCTGCTTGCAGTCTCAGTTCAGCAGTATGTCCAACAGGAAATAATTAGATTTGGCTTTCCCAGAGTAGGTGTCTGACAGTTTGAGACCGCTGAACAATTGCTTTTTCTGCTTCCTCTCCAACAGTTTCTCAGGAAAATACATTGCCCCTCGGGACACAACTGATAAAAAAAAACCAAAAAAACAAAAAAACCAAAACCAACTTTAAAGGAAGAGCCTTGTCTAACTTTAATATGATTTGCTAATTATTACCACTTTTTACATTGAGGAAATCAACTGTACTCCTCAAAAGGGATCCTAATCAAATACTGAGTTATCAGTAAGTAAACAGACATTGAGATAGCCCAATTGTATTATCTACAGCACAAGAAGGACAGCTGAGCATAGAGAGTAAAGACAGAAGACTGTTGGAGTTGTTATAAATTGTGCTTTTGAGGTAAAAAGCATATAAGGAGACATCCTGCACATTCCAAATGAGTGCAACAATTAATCTTTTGATAATGTTTTGACACATCCCAAGAATTTATCTGCTTTCTGCTCCAACATCCAAACCTTTTTTGTTCTGATATTTCTCTCTCTCTCTAGTATAGCTGCTGTTTTCCCCACCAAACACCATACAGGAATTTAGGCATGGCTCAACAGTGAAGGACATCCAATAGGGATTGCTATCATTATTATTATTATTGTTATCATCATCATCATTACATTAAGGGGTACTTTGACTGCCTGAATGTACATTTCACCTGGAGGTTCAAGGATGAAAGTCTGTGAAAAATGCTGCTGCTTTGCCATGCCAGTAGAAGTCAGCATTAAAAAATAAAACACAAGCAAGCAAGCACTCCTCCTCAAACCTAAGAGCTTGCCATTATTTCATATTCAAGAGAAGGAAAAATTAAAGACTGCTTTTGGAAATATGCCACATTCTCTTAGTTCTACGTCAAAATGTCTTCTGTACTCCCTTTCTTCACGTTTTATTTCATGATCTGCCTGTTGCTTGAAGATTTGGGAGACTTCTCCCACATGATGATAGGAGTGGATGGCCTTAATTAAACACAAATTAAAGCTGCTTCCACAGCTGTTGGAACCAGCACACACAGCACTGCTTACATTTTGTACAGAACAGTGTGATGCTCACGAAGCTATAACTGGCAATATTTCACTCTTTTCCTGAAACCACATTTGGTTTCTAAATTACAAGTGAGGAAGGACTGGAAAGGGCTCAGTAAGCCAATATTGGGTAATTAAGAAGGGCAAATTTGCCTACTTGTGGAAAGCTTAAGGCATTTGCTTTTAGCCCTGAGTCTTTTTCTCCTTTCAGCAGAAGGCACAGATCTAAAGAACAGAAAAGGAGTTCACAGTCAGCTTCAGATCATACACTTATTTTAAGTTCTATTATTAGAGTCTATTTAATCACAACTATTAGATCACTCATTAAATCACTGCAGCAAATGGGAACAAATGGGTGTCCCTTTCATTTCATATTCAGTAATGACCGAAATATTTTTGGAAATACTTATGAAGATCTAAAGGCATTACATTTCTACCAATTTGACTGTACGGATTTTACAGAAACGTGTCTTTACAGAAACCTAGTGAGGGCTTTTGTGCAAGCAGAAGACATATTTTGAAATCAGTGGTGGAAGTTCACTCGTATTTTTACCTGAAAACAAACACACAAGTAGAAAACACACTTCCAATAAGTCAGCTATGCCACAACTAGCCCTGATGTCAAATAAAAATTTAAAATAAAGACAGAATGTTGGGATATACACATTTAGCCCAGAACAGTTACATTTTGTATTCTCCAAATATTCAGAGCTGTATCTTCGGATCCTACCAAGAAACAAAGAGCAAATTTTAGGTTTCAAGATACAGAAAAAAACCCCCACAGACTTAAACAGAAACATTTTTAATGTCTTCAAGACGTATTTTCTATGGATGGTAGATTAAAATGCAGTTTCACAGCAGAGGCCCTGATGCTGTCTGGACAAACGATTCCAGAAAGAAACTGCTACAAGGAGCAGCAAACCTGCCACCCTTTATTCAGCTCGCTCAAGGCTCATCTTGTAAAACAGAACCGCACAGAACCGTACGAACACAAAGTTTGCGTGATGCAGCGAAAAGCTACACAGATACAGATCACAAAGCTCTCAGGAGGGTTATTCCCACTGACACACACACAGGATTGTCAATTTTCGTCCGTGATCGGGGAAGATGTGCAACTACAGCCCTGTTTGATACAAGATTTTACAGTCACAGAGAGGAAGACAAACGGCAGGGACACGCGGATGTTACCTCCGATGAGCACCCAGCCACAGCACGGACAAGCATCTTTCTTCCCAGCGGGGAAAATCAGCCCCGCTCAAGGGAGCCCGGCGGGGACGACGGCGGCGGCTGCCCAAACCCTCGCCGAGCCCTGTCAGCACCGGCCGGCCTCGAACGCCGGGAAGAGCCCCTCAAAACCACCGACACTACCGGCCG
>JAHLSL010000059.1:4377560-4424524 GCA_025920805.1 Petroica traversi
GGAGGGGCGGGGCCTCGCCCTTAAAGGCGCAGCGCCGCCCGTGGGGGGGCACGGGGTGTGGGGTGAGTCCGTGAGGGAGCGGGGTAAAGCCATGGAAAATCCCGTGCCTGGGGCAGTTCCGAGCCGAATGGCAAGTCAGGAATATTCACCTGCTTTTCTCGCATGTTTTCACCCAGCACCGTCCAGCCCTAATCCCTGAGGTGGGAATGGGGGTTCCCCACAGAAGCTGGATCCGAAGGGCTGGAAGCCAAATCCGGCAGGGTGGGTGATTGTTCAGCTTTATCGCCGGACTGTCGCTAAATCGAATTAGAAGATAATGTTCAGTGAAGCAAGATTACTGGAAATTCGGGACTGGCCGGCAGAAATCTTCAAATGAAATGCCTCTCTAACTTTTCCGCACTTTCACGTGTGAGAAGAGGTTTCAGGGGTACCTGAGTGTCCAAATCCCAGAGCGACCAAGAGTGGGGACTGTGCTGCTCTCGCTGCCCGAGCTGGCACTGAGCTGGAGGATGCCTGGCAGGCTGGTACAAAGGCAGGAAAATGAAAGGTGCAAGTGGGTGAAATGTCCGTAATGAAAACTTGGTTTAACTGTGGTGGGGCTGTGCAGGATGCAGAGGAATGATGGCATCCCCGAAGAGCAGAGGAGCATAGTTAGTGTGTTATAATATCGATATAAATAGCCAGTGCTCTTCACCTGCAGGGATGTTCTCTCCCTGCTTACTGTATCTCAGAAGGACGTGAGTCATGACAGAGACGGTAACAATGCTCCCTGAAGGATTGCCCAGCACTGTGAAGCTGAAAAAGTTAGGATCACCTTTCAAAACAAAGAAAAGAGCGAGGTATACAATAACAAGGGACATAAAGAAGGCGTCACTGGCCTTTCCTTATTCTCTGGTACAGTCAGAGAACTGGAGGACGTGATATAACTGCAAAGCAATGTATGTGAAGTAGTTAGGAAAAAATGTTTTGTGCTGTGTACAATTAATCTGTGAACTTCATGATAAGAAGCTTGATGATACAAATATATTAAGAAGAACCAAAATCTCAGCCAGTTACTGCCAGTCAGCCACTATCTTGCCCTGGTTTCCAATCCTGACATTTACGGCTTTTTGCTTTTCATTCCCAGGGATCCAGTTCAGCTTTGGCTACGCATATAAATCTTTGAAGTAACATAATTCTTCTCACTGCTGTTTGACAGAGTTAGCCCTCCAGAGGTAGTTTAGTGGAAGAATAGAGTCAAAAACACAAAGCATTCCCATGCATGATGGTAATTCTGGGAGTTTCATGTTTCATGGCAAATCAAGAATATTCACCTTCCTTTCCCCAGTGTTTTCTAACAGCTCTTTGGGGTCTGAGACAAATACTCCGAGTGAATGAGAAAGCATGGATGTCTTCCTGTTCTACATTGCCAATTTTAGCAACAATGGTGCGTGGCTCATTCTTGAAATCATTTGCTTAGGAGAACTTGTTAAGAGATCTGTTTACAGAACAGGGGAGGACGGATAATGTGTCCAAGGGCATTCCACAAACTGATGGCCAAGCTCACAGCTCTGCCCGTATTTCCAGTTCACAAGCTGGAGTCCTACTCATTGTGTCTTCCTTCAAACAGACAAACATGTAGGAGATGGAAGCATTTCTCCTCATTTCTCTCTGGAGGTTTCACTGGTCACTAGCAATTGGTCACTAAGGTCTCTACAAACTCTGCCTGTTACAGATTGTTTTCAGTAGGTACTACTGTGCTCTTCTAAGTTTTCAAAGGTATTTACAAGCCTTGATAAATACACAGTAGGGGAGACCATAAAGAAATAATTCTGCTTGTCCATAAAATCTTTCCGTCTTCACCAGGAGCAGGGACAAGTGAAGAGCAGGAATTACATGTGAGATATGTTTTTTGTTTTAGTTTCGAAGGCCTTGTTATTTTCAGTAGCTTTCAATTTCCTTAAGGCTCGTAATGGATTAACTAAATTCACATTTTCTTCACAAATGCATAAGAACATCTGCAGTATTGGTAAAGGCAGCAAATCAAGTCTATTAAATTGTTTCCATTTAATGTTAGATGAAAGTTTACGCTAAATAAAGAAGGCGCCAGTGCAGTTTAACAGAATACAACAGAATTCAATACAGCTACAGTGAGACTAAGTGCAGTTTTGAACTCAATTGCATAATTACAAAATCAAGTTACTTCTGGGTGCCTACCCATGAACAATTAAGCTTGGAACTTACACAGAAATATTTGATTTTCCTGACCTGATGTCTTAGTCATCATTGACTTAGCATTACATTCGTTTTTGCGTTTGAATTTCCTTTATCTTTTAAAGAAAAGCAGGTAAGAATGGAGGGGAAAAAATCAACAGAGAACAAAGTAAAGTGTGTCCCTAAGAGTGTTTCTAAAGCTAAAGTTCTTAAAATGGCTCAATGTTGTGCTTAACATGAAAGTCTGGATGGCCTTCAGCCATCTAAAGATGACTCTGCTTAAAACCACAAGCTATTACAGAAACCTTAATGACCCAACAACTCAGAACATGCCTAACAATGCCTTGGCATTAGGCTGGTGGACAAATTGTCACCTGATGGACGAAGAACCTTGTTGGCACAGTTAACTGGTCCAGCTTCATTTTTGGGGGAGTAATGAATTCTGTAACATGCATTTCAGCAGCTCAGCAAGCTCCCAGCTTTCCCAGTGGTTTGCACAGACCACAGCAGCAGGTGCTCCTGTGTGTGTGTGTGTGTGCACAAGCAAGAGTGTGCAGGGACTTCCCAGGGCTCCGGGGAAGCTCCTTCCAGAGGCACCTGGCCAAACAGGGTTGATTGCCTGCCCTGGGCTCAGCAGAGCCTGCACACCAGCTGCTGTGGCCAGGCTCCTGAAAAACCTGGGCTCAAGGGAAGCCACCCCTGCACCTCTGGGAAGTGCTTGCGTGTAGACAAATTCTGCTGGGCCATTATTGCCTGGATCCTCCAAGCCCTTCCAGCAGACCAAGCACTGTCCATCACTTGATCAGCTCAGCTTCCCTGTCTGGCCTCGAGCCAGAGCCTACAATTCCCTCACAGGCTGCAGGGCAGAGGTTGAGGAGGAGGGCGTGCCAGACAAGGTTGGGCAGGGAAAGGAATAGGAGGATGCCGAAGGACTGGAGTTCAGTTACCTGTTTGGGTACGCAGGAGGAGGAGCAGGCTGCAGACACCAAAGATTGGGCCCCTAATGGGCAGCAGAGGGCTGGGAATGGTCCAGCTCCAAGCAGGCAGCTGCTGCAACCCTGCATGGTGGTGCCTCAGCATTGGGAGTGTCACTGCAGCACTGGGAGTCCTTGTGAGAGCTTTAAAGGGACCAGCTGAATTCAGGGCTGCATTGAAAATCTAGGACGAGATGGTGCATTCTCAGCCTTATTTAATCAAGTCCTGACAAGCGAGAGACGACTGGAAAAAGTGCCTAACAAGATTCCTTGCCTTCAGTGAAGCCAGTTGCTTTCACTTTTTAAATTGAACCCTGCTCTTTACATGGTTTCATTCTTTGTTTCCATGATCTGCACATCAGTGGTTGGTTTCTGACCTATAATCCCTACAGTATAAGTGTTTCTTGAGAAAGGAGCTGGGCAAGGACATAAACATCTTAGAGAGGTAGTTCAATGACTGCTCAAAATGTGAAAGACACTCATTTTCCTGTCTTACTAAGGACTTTCTGTTTTGAAATGGGTCAACAGTTTCAGTCTGGTAAACACCAACATATTTCTATTAATCTAAGCTTTGCTGTGCAAGGAACCTACCTTCCTATGTGCCCTTTACAAGAAAAGAGGATTTTGCCTGCTCAGCTGCTCAAAGAAAGAGTAATATATGGGGAAAACAGAGCAAAGGCAACTGAAATCCTTTCTGAAAGTATGTCCTTTAGGCAAATATCAAGCATGAGAATTTCCAATAAAGAAATTGTTTGGGGAAGTGTAAGTGCTCATAAAAAAAGTGTGTGGACTAGTATCAGAGTCCAGGGTTAATAATTAGTGTCTTCTATCAAAGAATACATTAATCATTAACTTGACTTCCAAGTTATGACCCACATAGATAGAAAAGCATTTACTGTAGTAAATAACACAGTTTACAAACTCATCATTTCAAAAGGGCAGGGATAAAGCGACATTGTGGTTTATGAGAAGAGGTGAAGGCTGGCCATCATCTTTTGGCTCCAAAGGACTGGAGCAGACTCCAGTTTCTGGGGTTCTGTAATATTTCCCTGCTTCCCTTAGATGGAGCCAAACTCACATTGTCCGGCTGCCTGTGACTCACCAGTAGTGCACGCAACTTCCCCAAAATCAGAGAACTATGCAGCAGGAGAGTTTGTCATGGGTCCCTAAGCCCCATTTCCTGCCCGTTCCCCTAGACTGACTTCCTAATCCTGGCTCACTGCCTCCCAGGTCTGTTCCCACAGTGCCACGCCGACAGACAGTGACACACAAAAGCACTAATACGACACTGACCTTCCCTTCCAGCTTGAGGGGAAACGTTTTTTCACATGTTACAAACATTACCTTTCTGACCACACATTGTATCACAGCTTTTGCTACTGGTCTATTCATCTGCACATTGAATGGATGAGGCATTAGAAATTTGGAGAATTTTTCCTTCCATGTCGCACTGTGATCTTGGGCAAAATTCTGATCTACCAGGTCTTGTAACTCTGGCCTCCCACTGCAAAATGTTTGGGATCTATATGGGTGCAATGCAATGACTTGTAATAGAAAGTAGGAAACTTCAGAGAAAGAGAGAAGAGTACTACAGTCTCTGCCACTTATGAAGCGATTGCTAAATTACAGCAATTTGATCAACAAGGAAGACAGACACAGTTATCACCCAAACAAGGATAAGAGAATTACAGGGTAAGGAGTGAGCATTTCCAGTCTTTGGGAACAAGAAACCATAATTACTCTCCTGACAGCAACTGAAAGTTCTTTCCTCAATTCAAGAGCCAAGAAAGGCATCTTCACATCTGTGTTTAGAAGAGTCCAGATACACTCATGCCTCAGTAAGGGGCGAGAGTAAATATTTCCACACTGATTTTACCTACCTGGCAACAGATGTCACTAGACTGAAAGTGCTGTGGAAATACCTGAGGCAACTTATACAGAGTGCCATTTTCCTGGCCTTTTATTTTTAAGCATAACCACAGAAGACGTAATTTTCTTAAAAGACCACTACATTTAAAGGGTGTGTCTTGTTATCCAGCCATTCAGTGTTCAGACTAAACCATGATTAATTGAAGCACAGAGACTGTATTAGTAATATCCCAGTCATATAATTGTGCAACTATCTAAAAAAAAAGATCTGCGTCCAGTTTTATATCCCTGTCCTTCTACACCTATCATGGCATTTGCAGAAGTCGTTTTATCCCTTCCACAGAGGCACATGGAGTGGAGCAAGAGGTTGTGACAACCAAAGAGCTGAGAAAGATGGGAAAGGTTTTCTGGTGCCTGACCAGTCTTTTGGATAGAGCCTCCTTTTCCAGCGGCTTGCTGGAAGAAGGAGATGCTGGAGCCCACTCTGGTTTGGCACATCCTCATCAGGGCTGTGTTACTCCCCAGCTGCTGTTCTGCCTCCAAGCTCTGCTCTCGAAGGAGTTATGTTCTCCATCTCCCAGTGCCAGCGAAGGTGCAGCTGGGGGATTTGGAAAGAGGAGATTTGATTCCCGCACAACCCTGGGGGCTCCCCAGAGTGGTGAGTAATCAGGATGGGGAGAGGAAGTGTGCAACACTCTCATCTTTACTTCTTCTAGATGTTTCCCATGAAGCAGCAAGAGGACCTTTGGATTTCTCTTTGCAAAGCCCGGGTCTGATTTCAGCTGCGATGTCACCCTGCAGGAGCTGACTCATCCAGCAGGGTTTCAGTTCCAAGGAACACATGCAGAGGCTGGGAAAGTTCAGAGCTATTTTCAGAGCTTGGGGGAGTTGCACTGTGGGGTCCCACTCTCTGAAAGAGGTGCTGGACAGAGAGTGTGCTGCCCAAGAGGCTCAATAAAACTGGACACTGCCATGACCTCGCAGGCTTCAAAGCAAACAGACTGCAAAGGCAGAAAATAGTAGAGGAAAATAATCACTGGGAAAGAGTTCCTTTGGCATTTTGATCTGACCAATCACCTTCTCAGAGCTTAGCTGCATTAAATGGTCTCTGGAGCAGGATTTTGGCAGTGCTCAGACAAAGATGGAGCACAAGGAAATTGTGCAACACAATGGCAGATTAAGCTGATATTCACCAAAATGAGTGCAGGCTCATCTTCTGCCTCAGTTTGCCTTAATCTGTTTACCTCAATCCAACTAACACACCTGGTATTTCCAAAACTCTCCCTAGTCTGGGTACAGCTTGTTAACATTCAGACTTCCAGCCCTAATAATAAGATTTACAATTGTGACAATAAACATTTTAAAATGTGATTTAAAACCTATATTAAAAACAGTGGAGGGAAAAGCTCTGGAGAGAAATTAGAGTATTCTGATTTATGCTTGAGAAAACAGGAATCAAATGGAAGGGAAAAAAAAAGAGCTCAAATGCTTAATGCTGTCTGGGGAGCACAGCAGCAGCCTCTCTCAGACAGGCCTGATGTTCCTACAAAATAACCAATCCAGGAATGAGCATTCCAGATAAACAAAGAGGCACAAACATAGGAAGTAGGAATGAAACTCAAGTGGAGCTGCTTTCCACTTTCCCCTGCCCCTGCTGCAGCACAACGCTGAAACTGAGCAGATGAATTTGCTCCCAAAGAAAGACATTCTTGTGTGGCAGAGTTGCCTGTCAGACACCAACAGCTCTTCCAGCTGCTGGCAACGTAGCAAGAGTGACGGGCTCCTGGCCAGGGCTCTCCTGATGGAGCCCACGCAAATCAGGGAAGTGCCCGGGGGCGGTTTGTTAGCACTGGGACTGCTCAGCATCTTGGATACCAGCACTCCGCAGCTCCTTCTGCTCCCGGGGAGCCATTTGTCAGAGTTAAATGTGTGGTTAAAGGCGCTGATGATAAAGCGTTCTCACAGAGCTGATTTCCCCAGAAATGCGCTTGATGCCGGTATGTAATGTTGCAGCTTTGCCTGAAATATCAGGGGCATCTCAGTTCAAAAAAAGGATACTGGAGAAAGGTTGGAATGGAAGGACAGATATGATTAAAAGGAGGGAGATGTTGCTATTGTGAACCCCCATGTGATTATCACGTTTACAGGGAGACATTCAGAAAAGGAACATAATGGAAAAGCAGAAAATACTGAAGTCTGTAAAGGTGCTTTACCGTGCCCTGATTGCTCCTGTACTGAATGAGGACTCAGTGAACCCGAAAAGGATGTGTTTTGAAGTGGGTAACAGGGATACGTTTATTACAGAATAAAGTTGGGTGTGTACAGGAAATGTATTTACTACAGAATAATGTTATTTGTGAGACTTCTGCAGACCATCATTGACAAAAAGAATCAGCTTAAGCCTTAAGTAGGATTAGAGAGGGGGGGAAAAGAGGATAATCAGAGGTTGTTACTTTTATTTTCTCTTTCATGTTTGAGGGATAAAATCCCACTAGCTTCAGGGCATAGAGCAATCTCAGAAAGCCCATGACTAGAAATAACTTCTTCTGTAGGCAAATTATCCTATTTTTCTCTTGAACTTTTCTGGGAATAATCTTCTGCTGGTTTCTGTCACAGATAGGTTAGTAGCCTGCAGGGGAATTCTTTTTCAGTATGTTTTTTACTGCTGGGATGTGTTAGTAAAGGTATGAGCTGGAATTTCGAAGAGTTTTTTCAGGCCACTTTCATTGGCAGAAAAACACCATGTGACAGATGCAGATAGAGGTCAAGTGACTTTTTAAACCACTTGATTCCCTCCCAAACATAAGAAAAAAGATATTAAATCAGTATCTTGTGACTGTGCTTTCTTTTTTCCATCGTAACCTAGTCTTCAGAGAATCTCCTAGGTTAATATTGTCCAGCTCTGTATCTTGAGCATCATCTGTTTCCTGGACATTGTCTGCATCTCTATTGCTGTTTCTGCTGTGGTAAAGAAATCCAGCCTTCTCTGCTGCCACCATGTCCCAGACATCTCAATCTTTGAAATCTGTCAGCGTGTGGGCAATGGGATCTGGCACATTGAGAGATTCTATGTTTGCTCCCCATGCAGTGGATGTCAGCAGTTCTCCAGCACCCCTATTCTCCCTGCTGTGTACTCAGACTGATGTTTAGCCACTGCTTACCAATTTTCCCCCTAGGATGCTGCAAGTCCCTTCTTGCTGACTTGGTCATCTGCCTTCCGTGGGCACATTACCCCAGTTTGGCTCCATGGCAGGCTTATCCTGATGGTGCCAGAGGTTGTGACATTCACTCTGCCTACTCCATCTGCGTCCTGCAGTGACCTTCACTCCTCACATGGGGCAACCTACATGCAGATATTCTGAAATTTTAAGGCTCTTCTGCCCCAGCAAAGCACCCAGCTGAGGGTGAAGTGAGCCACATGATTGCTGTAAGTCTGGTCTCCTCTATCTACTGGGCATGGTGTCACACCCTCTGATCCTCATCTGCTCTTGCACCTGAAACATGCATTTCATCCTGGGCTGTGCACTGAGCTGGCTCATCCCTCTCTGAACTTGGTGGGTCATGGGAGCTGCCACTGGGCCTCTCTATCAGGTCAGCGGCCCACAGCTGGCAGGGACTGATGGCACTTTCGCCAAGAGGCAGTTAGCAAGCCAAAAAGTAAAAGTATTTGATCTAAAAGGGATATAAAGGGACCTAAACAGGTGCCTGGAGTCCAGAAAGACTTCAGAAGGATGTCTGATTTTCCCTTGTGATTCCATGCTTTAAAATATTTAAATAAATCCAATGTATAATTTGGTCAGATGACAAGAATATATATAGAAGAGAATGGTGATAATAACTCTCAAAGCTTTGGAGGATATAAGTGTCAAGGAAGGAGGAGTGGTTATGGTGGTACTAGTGTGATAGCCAGGAGGACCCAAGTGAATTTGAGAAAAGGAAAATTTTGGCTCAGCACAAGGAACAAAAATATAAACTAAATAAAGCAACCTAAAATAAGTAACTGCACAAAGCCTAAGAAACCAAACAAACCCTTTCCTCCAAGCAGTTATTTTGGAAGAGGAAAAGCAACAGATGCTACATAGACTTCTTCACGAGCTTCACTCTTGTTGTGGGTTTTTGTATGGAAGCCACTCAAAAAGTTATGGTGGTGGTGGCTGCCTAAAATGGAAAGAGCCAACAATAATCTCTGATTTGAACAATCCTCAAAAGGGACAGGATGAAATCCCTCAGAAGCAGTAAATTAAAACTGAGCAGAAACCTGGCACGGAGAGTAAATGACGCATACAGTGAATGGCACAATCTTCTGTTGGGCACTGCACATAGAGGACAGACACATCATGATTTTCCGTGTCTAAAATAAAAAGCCTATAAAAAGTACTTCTTCCTGTTATGGAGACAAATACATTTGACAAGAGTGACTTGTCTTCTTATTACAGAATTGATGCTCTTTTTTCTTTCTTTCTTTCTTTTTGTGTCCTCCTTTCCCTAGTGAGCTTTAAGTGTAGAGAAAAAAAAAGTGTCTGATCTGGGCAAGAGTCTGGCACAGATGAGTGCTCTGAAACTGGGACAATAACACTGCTTTTCACATTGACAGTGCTCTCTCTTCCCTGGAGTGTCCCTGGGGTTTAGAGAATGTGATAAAGCATGTTCAGTCCAAGTGGAGGAAATGTTAAAACTTCAGACAAAAATAGACATGGTTTTTAAATTTAGGCACTGTGTTAGAAAATTGTAGCAGGAGCTAAATCAAATGTTTGAAGACATGGAAATTTAAAGTCAGGCTAATGGTCAAAACCAGAGATCAAAGTTGATCTTCCCAGACAGACTTTTCTATTTTATCAATGAAGGGTTTTTTGTTTTGTTTTGTTTTTAATGAAGGCTAGAAATATCTGTATATTGATGGCTGTGCTTTGATGGATGAGTAGAAAAACAAGGCTGGTCACTAGATCAGTGGGACAGATGCTGCAAAGGAGAGCATCCTCTTCAGCTTTATGAAGCACTGACTCCTGTGCCAGCAGGGAGGCAAAGAGCTGCTGCACCATGTTCACAGTCCATTAACCACTGGCATTTTCAGTGCATACCAAACCCCAGATCAAATAACTCTGCTGTTAGATCACGCTAAAGTGCTCCACTGCTTATTTCTCTCCATCACATCCCAGTTTCCAGGCTGCAGGGGCACCGGTGAAAGTGGCATGTGGAAGCTTTAAACAATATAAACTTTGGTTCTTGAAACAAACAAAAGTGCAGTGAATGAGCACTCGTTGTTCCCTTGTTCTGTGTTTATGCTTTGGTGAAAAAGGCAGAGGGTTCCTGCTGGAAAGTGGGATGACAAGTTTAAAAGGTCACGGGCACAGTGCCGGGCAGCAAGTCCCTGCATCACCGCACTGTGTCTGATCCCAGCAGCGTCAGGCTGTGCAGAGCCACCACTCTTCTCCTTCCTGCTGCCCAGGTTCCTGGGATGAAGACATCCAGCTCAATACTTGCTGGCTGCTGGCCCGGGATGGCTAATGATTGCTGGTAGGAAGGAGGCAGGAAATCTGCTGCCATCGCGGCACTCTCCATTCCCCTCCATGATTTTGAGCTCTTGGGCATTTTGTTTCAAGGGCAGCGCTCTCCGGATGTTTTCATTCTCGTGTACTCGCAGATGTGACTCTCTGCCAAGTGATGTGCCTTTTTTTATCTGGGAAAATCCTCAGTGTTGTTTTACGAGACGGACATAGGAGGCCCAGGAACTACCAGCACGTACAAAAGTCTGCAATCTTTCTTCAGACCAAGCCTGCGGGCCGGATTTTTGCCATCCCCCCGAGACAGCAGAGATCAGCGCTCGCAGTGGCGCCCGGCTGTTGTTCGTGGCAGAGGCTCCGGCTGGCCCCGGGCCAGAGCCCGCAGCCGGCTCAGCCCGGGCGGAGAGGGAGAAGTGCCGGGACTGCTCTGCTCTGGCTCTGCTCGGCTCTGCAGCCCCGGGCTGACAGCTCGGCTGCCCTGCTGCAGGGGCTCTGCGCTGCTTCACTGCTGCGGCCTGGGCGAATGAACTGCACTGACCCCTCAGATGGGAAAGCACTCACAAAGGCAGGTTAAATCCCTCTTGTTTTGCCACCTAATCCTGCCATGTCCCTCCCAAGCCCCATCCTTCACTCTTTTCAGATCCTGTTTATTAACCTCGTCTCCCAGATATCTACCACTGATTTTTTTCCCTATAGGTCCTGATT
This sequence comes from Petroica traversi, assembly GCA_025920805.1. NCBI lineage: Eukaryota > Metazoa > Chordata > Aves > Passeriformes > Petroicidae > Petroica > Petroica traversi. The sequence goes on from JAHLSL010000059.1 coordinate 4,388,803, forward strand.
TTTGTTTTAACCCTTTTACCTGCTCTACTAACATACACCCAAATACTGTAACCCCAGAACACACCAGTAACAATGTCTCCCTAACATTATTATCTTTACTAATAGAAGAGCATGTAATAATTACAGTAATACATAAAACAAGTAAAATAATGCCAGTTACGTACTTGTATCCTACATAGCTGGGAGGAACAATTCCCAGGAATGCTCTATTCCATTCAAGGATGGCACATGCTTTGGGAACATAGCCTGCCTGTGCCAAAGGAAAAGTAGGAACTGAGACAGCACCACTCTGTTTTTATTTGATGGCTTACAATCTCAACAGGCATGAAGCAGAGGGTAATAGAAAGATTAACTTTATGTCTGAAGTCAGGGCATAGCTGAGATAGCAAATCTTAATGAAAGAGGGTGTAGTTTTCTTTTTATGCTAATAAAGTTTTTTTTTCCTAGGTATGGAGAAATGACTGTCTTGTCTCAGCTAAAATTTTCCTGAGACAGGACAGGTCATATACAGACCCAACACAGAAACTTTCTGCCTACACCACTTGTCAACGCTACCAACTCGAAATCAGAATCAGTAAGAGGAAGGATCAGGTAAACTCAGCCTTTAGCATTTTCCTCCCTGTGCCTCTCATTATCAGATGTGGCCTTTTTCATCTTGCTGGGTCAGCAGTTTTACAGAGAGGTGAGGCACTGGAGGAGACACACACATGTACCTTCTGCAATATTCAGCTATTGGTTTTGGTTTATGGCAGACAAAGCAATGTGAAAGGACAAGGGATATCCAGCAAGATGACCTGTGGTGTGGAAGAACACCTGCATCCTCTCTGAGCACCCACCTCCTTCATTGCTGCTAGTGATGTGTCCATAACACCAGTGAATCAATGGTGATATTAGTGCTTGCCACTTAAAATATGATCATAGAAGTAGCTGGACAATGCCCAGGTCAGAATCAGCAGGAACAAAAGTGTGCATTTTCTTGTTATTCAAACATCCATGTCCTGAGAAAACCCTGCACTGTCCAAAATAATGGAAGTGTTCTTACATTTGCCAGCTCAAGAGCTGGCTTATTACTGATATCAAGAGGGAAAACACATGTGTCAATGAGGTCAGACCATCTCAGTCCCTACTTATTTGTGTTTTGGATTGCTGTGAATGGAGTCCAAAACCCAATGATCCAAACAGGGATCTGTCCCTGGCAGCAGAGTCCCCTGTTGAGGAAGGGCATGGCACTGGGGATCATCAGAGGGCAAAGACCCAGTGCTGTGCCTTTATTCCTACAGCTTAATTCTGGGCAGAAGTCTGAGGCCACCATCTCCTGATTCAGATTCTTCTCTAGCAATGCTTGTGCTCACAGAGCCATTCCTTCCTTCAGCTGCACCTGAGCACAGCCACCTCCTCTGCAGCACCAGCAGGATGGGTTATAGAGCCAGGTGTTGAACCCCAACAGAGAACTGATCCAGCCTAAAACCTCCATGTGCTAGGGTGAGGAGACAGCTAGAGCTCTTTAAATGGGTGTTGCCACAAAAAGCCCTCCAGGAAAGCACAGCCCCTGCGTTCAGATGGCAGCCATGAGCATGACCAGCCCTCCCTGGGCATGGCTGTGTGAGCATGGAGAAACCTGTGTTTTTGCCCCACTTGGATCCACCAATTGAGTCTATTCCTGTGTTCAGAGATAATCTTCACATGGAAAAACAAAGGCAGGTGCCTTTCTGACCCTATTTTTTTCACTATTCAAAGATTTAAAAAACAAAAAAAAGGTGGTTCCTACCTTCAAATTTCTTCCTCTCTGTCAGAAACCCAGGTCTCAGCAAGCTGGCTTGCTTGAAAGCTCTGGTGATAAAGCTGAAGCAGTTATGTAAGGCACCAGCTGCAGCAACTTTCAGGGAAGATGTCAAGAAGGGGATATGAGTTCATCGGAACCACCTGGAGCTCTGTATGCCACCAAAGAGGACCAATGAGGCAGAAAGCAGCAGTGAAAGGTCAAGTTTTTAAGATAAATATGGAAACAGTCCTCTTACAGGATTTTTCTGGTAAATTCATTTTGCAAATACAAAAACTCCCAGAAGCGAGTGTTGCTCTCAGTGCTACACCCTAATTAAACCTCCCCAGCAAATCACAGCCACAGACCCCAGTTCTGCTTCCTCTTCCATGGCTTCTGGGCTTCCCAGTGCTGCCATAGCTGAGAGCTACCCCACCCTTCAGGACCCCCTGTGGCCCAGGCTCTGCTTATTCCCTTGGTGAAATAAGGTTGTTCTTTTGAAGTTACCACTCACTCCAACCACAGCCCTGAAAGAGCTGCTCCCATGGGGACGTGGCTGAACCCCAGGCAGATATCATTGCTAAATAGCTGGTGATAGTCAGAGCTCAGTTAAAAAGCAGGAGGCATAGCAAAAGCATGAGTGCAAGATTTCATGGTGAAAAGGAACAGTTAATTGAGCCTTAGGCACAACATGTCTCTCTTACACTTAATTTAACACTCATTTTGACAGCACCTGGTGATGCAAACCTTTTATCTGCTGGCTGCAGCCTCTCCCACAGCGGTGACTCAGCTGGCCCTTTCCTACAAGCCTTGTTTGAGTGGAAGCCTGTCCAAAAGATCCTAGTAAAGTTCAGTCCCCTTAGACCCAGCAATTTCTTACCTCTCTAGGAATGACTGCATCGAGCAAAGCCCAGGAAGAGCTGGTCCCAGTTACTCCTTGTTTGGGAAGAGAAGAAGCACTACTTCAGGCCTAAGCTTGCTTCCTCATGGACAGGAAATCACCTCCAGGCTATTCTTGCCTCTCCTCCCAGTCCTGTGTCCCTTGTCCTTGCTGTTTTATTATATTAGCAATACTTGAGGAATTGCATTTGCTACTCCATTTCGGTTGGATGGGGGCAGGTGAAAATAAAGCTGCAAAGGCTTGATGATGTTGCTGTTCATCACTCTGTTCATGCAGGTAGGAAGTTTGGTTGGTGATTTTGAAAATATTAATGCTTCCTTCATAAACTGGCTTTCCACCCAGCATTATGGTCCCCTGGCCTCTCCCTCCTGGCAGGAGAGCTCTGCCACTGAGAGAAGCCACCCCCATTGTGCCACTCGAGGCAACATTGCTGTCTACTCCCATGGAGAACCAATCTGAGTAGGTAGTGTTTAGAAAAATATAAAATAAAATTAAGCAGAGCTTTAAAAAAATAATAAAAAAAAAAACGGGAAGCTTTTTCATCAGATCTGCTCCCTGCCTTGGCTCATTGAATGCTACAATGAGGATTAAGCCCAGGTGAGACTTAATTTATTCTCATCCTTGCATTGCCCCTACCCTGACCTTGCCTGGCCGCTGGCCAGGTGACACAAAGCACTCAGGCAGGGGATGCCACATGCAAAATAAACCAGGTGAAATCTGGGAGGCAGGATGCCTGTCAGCAGTTTGACCATGCAAATGCTTGGGACAGCTCAGAGTGGGGAATGAACAACAGAGAAAAGGGGGCTGATGCTGAGCTCAGCTCCCCAGGACCTGGCAAATAGACTTCCTGGGATGCTTAGGGGATATCTCACAGACCACAGGACAAACAGTGCTGCCTGCAGTCCCTGGGGTCAGGGACCTGAAAGCCCATTTGCCCTTTTTCCTAAAGTGCTGTTAATTAATATTATAAAACCACAGCTTCCCTCCAGCCCCTTTCCTGTTGCATTCATCTCCAGGCTGAAATTGTTCATCTCAGCCTGAAGGTTTTCCAGGGGAAGGCCCAAATGTGTTTGCAATGGATTGGCCTCTGTGCCCTGCCCCTGTAGCCATCAGCCTCACTCAGCCAAAGGGCTGCCAGGGAGGAGGGGGCCCACAGACAGTGCCACTCCCTCGTGGCATCACCCACATCATCACTTGGTGTGCACTGTGGTGCACATGGCCAGCGTGGGGAAGAGTTGACAGGGTTAAGGCACCTCTGAAAGGAGCAGGCAGAAATTTGGTGAAGCCAGAAAATTTCCTCACTGGCTGAGGCACTGGCCACAGCAGGCAGTGCCTTCCCCACAGCCAGCAAGAGGCCAGAGGGTGTCCAGGATGCCAGCCCTGCACCACACTTGGGACAGGGCAAAACTCATTTTCTGCTGGGGAGACAAGGAAAATCTCAGGAGCACAAGGGCTCAGAGGGAGAAAGGGACTCTGGAGGGCTGGCTGAAGTGGTGCTCACAGGACTGGCCAGGTGCTAGCAGAGGCTGAAGCTACGCAGAGCATTTCAGGCTTAAGAGGTCAAGGGAAAACTGTCAGGAAGCCCAGGACAGAAATGGCAAGTCTGAAGCTCATAGGAAGGTGAGTTTAGGAGCAGAGGGAATAGAGGTGACCCTCAGCAGCGACCCCCAGCCACACACTCCCCATTTTCACCCCGAGCAGGCACCTAGAGCTGGTTTTGGCTCTGATTCAGCCACTTTGCTCCAAACATGAAACTAAGAAATGTGTTTATGTCTTCCTCAAGAGGAACATAAAACAAAAACAGAGCAAAAGCCTCCACTCGGGATTACAGGAATGAAAGATGGGCAACAGGAAACACTATTTCCAATGCTGAGAAAGACAGCTGTGTCAACCAGCTGCTGTTGGCAGTCCCATATGGCATGATAAATGGAATTTGGCTTGGTGTGGAAGCCAGCTGGCCTGCACCAGCCAAATCCTTATGGGAAGAGATGAAAGCTTGAGGAAAAGCTTGTCCGCACCCAAGTGTGGGTGGCTTTGGAGAATGTCAGCTATCAGTGACCCAGATTTGTGGTGGGGTGGATACTGTGAGCCACCAGCACCCTGAACCCACCCACATGGTTTGCCCTTGAGGACTGCAAGAGATTTCAAGGGAAACCTTTTCCTCTCAAGGGTGACCTCTTCCTTTCACTCAACACAAAACCAACGTCCTGTTCAGCTCAGTCTGAGATACAATCAGGGAGCAAAAAGAGGAAGCAAAAGAGCTGGAAGAGGTGAGTGTCCCAAAAGCCCTGGGTGTGCCCTTGCACCCAGTGGGAGTTTCCCTTTACCTGACGCAAATGAAGAAAAGCCACTGAGAAACCACAGGGACCCCTTGAACCACATCTGAGCCAGCTACGTGCCTGGTGGAACCACCACCCCATTGACCTCTGCCAGTGACAGAGGGCTGAAAATCCCAGTGGGCAGCTTTGCCAAAAACAGACATCATAAACGCATTGACTGTGACATTTTGTACCAGAAATAGTGTGGCCAGCAGGACCAGCTTGGTGATCATCCCCCCGTACTCAGCACTGGTGAGGATACCTCAAATCCTCTGTTCAGTTTTGGGCCCCTCATTCCAATAAAGGCACTGAGGTGCTGGAGCATGTCCAGAGAAGGGCAGTGGTGAAGGGTCTGGGACACAAATCTTATGGGGACCAGCTGAAGGAGCTGGGTTTGTTGATCCTGGAGAAAAGGAAGTTCAAGAGACACCTCATCACTCTCTAAACTACCTGACAGGAGGTTGCAGCAAGGTGAGAGTCAGCCTCTTCTGCCACACAAGACAAGTGGAAATGGCTTCAGGTTGTGCCAGAGGAGGTTTTGATTGCATATTCATAAAAATTTCTTCACCAAAATGGTTGTCTAGCAGTTAGGCAGTCCAGGGAAGTGGTGATGTCACCATCACTGGATGTATTTAAAAGATGTGTAGACGTGGCACTTAAGGACATGGTTTAGTGGTGGACTTGGCAGTGCGGGGTTAAAAATTTGACTCAACAATCTAAAGGCTTTTTCCAACATAAATGATTCTATGATTCCATGATACTATTCTATCTTTGTAGCCCAGAGAATATGTAGATGGTGACTCCCCTGTTGCAGTGCTGGCAGCTCTGCAGGACAAAGTACTGATTTCTGAATCCCAAAGAACCTTCAAAGAGGCCAATGCCACAAGTTCTGTTGCAAAAGTAACCTTAAATAGTACCACTCTTGCAGAGACCTCACACACTATCCAAAGAGAGGCTTGCATGCCTGTTCCAGAAAAGCAGTCTTTTCAGACAGGTGAACAACCACCTTTCCTTCTGTTTTAAATAGATTTTCTTAATAAAATTGTAAGCTTGTCCCTATTTGTTGGACCATGTGATTGCTCAAATTTGGATATGAGAAGGCATCTGATGCACTGGAAGCAAACGTGCCAAGCAGAGTGGCTTGAGAGCCAACATAGCAACTTAGCCCCTTTCTGAAGGTTGGTGACAGTATCTGATGCAGTGGTGACAATGTGCCTTTAAAATACAGAGGACAATTATTGTGTCCTTCTCTCCACACCTCTGTTTGCCAGCCTTCCAACCCAGCCCTTCCCAGGAGACAGGGGAAAGGCAAAGCCTGCAACAATTGATTTAATTGGTTTCACTGCCCTGTAATTTTTATCCTCTGCTGTACAGCTGGCATTTTGTTTACATACTCCTGTATTCAATACAAATTAACGATGTTTAAAAGGGACAAGAATATTGCTCTCAGATGTACTAGATCTTGGCCCTCCCCATAAACTCTAATTTCCACAGATTAAGTTGTTAAGAAATCTGTGGGTGTAATTAATAACAGCCAAAGGGCAGGAGTATCTAAGCAATGAACAAAAGGGAAATTCTGTGTGAAATAAGCTTCAATTTGATTGTTAAAAAGATTATTTAAATGAATGCATTCAACTTCATCAGTGAAGTAACGGCTCAAATTACCAATAAATAAAATAAAGCACCCTGAAAAACTCTCTCTGCTATTGTCTAGCTGCTTGAAGGAGGTTTTGTTATCCCGTGGCAGCCGCTCCAGTACAGCAGAAAAGATAAACTGGTTTTGGCCAGCAGGTCCTCCTCCAGCACCCCGGCCCAGAAGAGCCGAGGGAGCAGAGGGGAGGCAAAGGAGCAGCACCTTGGCTCCTGAGCACCTTGACCACCCCAGTCCTGGAGAAAAGGAGGCTCTGGGGAAACCTCACTGCAGCCTTTAAGCATTTGAAGTAAGATGAAGACAAACTCTTTATCAGGGCCTGTTGCAACAGAACAAGGGAGAAACTGAAGGAGGATCAACTTGGATCAGCTATAAGGAAGAAGGTTTTTACAATGAGGGTGGGGAAACACTGGAATAGGTTGCCCAGAGAGGTGGTAGATGCCTGACCCCTGGAAGCATTCAAGGTCAGGCTGGATGGGACTGAGCAAACTGGTGCAATTAAAGATCTCCCTGATCATTGCAGGGAGGCTGAACTAGATGGGCTTTAAGGGTCTCTTACAACCCAAACATTCTATGATTCTATGAATTGAGCATCCCAGAGATTTTGGGAACTCAGAGAAATCACAGTGCAGTACTTCCTGTAGGAACCCCTAAAGCAGGACTAGGCCCCAACAGAGAGGCAGACAGCTGGCACTGCAGCCTGAGCTCCTGACAAGGATAGCTGAATCAGCACAAAATGAGGTGAGGGGAGAAAGTGAGGGAGTGGAAAAACAGAGGGGAGATGAATGAGAAGAGCAGGAGAGAAGCAATCCCTGCCACAGGTCCTCACAGCACCTCCTCTGAAGGGCTCTGTAGGCTCTCGCCCTCCCGTCCTCAGGTGTACTCACAATGAAAAGTGATATATTGTACAAAAACATGACTTAGTTTCCTTCTTTCCTGTCACTAACTCTTGGCCCAGTGCCTTGCTCACAAACAGCTTTTGTATGCAAAGGATGTCTGACACCTGCTGAAACAGAGCTGGACTTTTCTTTAGGCACATCCCTCTCACTGGCTGCTGGCACACGGAGGGGGTGAAGCTTCCAATTGCCCAAGAGATCAAAATTTCAGCACAAAGCAGAATTAGTAGGAAGGTGGGCTGGGATGGAGGCAGGAGGAAGCAAAGCCAAACGGGCGTGAAATGCCGGGGGCGGTGAATGAGGTGAGGATGGGTGAAGAGGGCTTTTGTTATTAAGCACAACTAAAACCCAGGGGGACACCTGTCCCTGAACTTCAGAGCCCGGAACAAGGAGCCCATCCATTTGCACCTGCAAGCCATCCATACTTCTCTGGGATATGCACATCCATGGTGTCACATTCCAAACTTGAAAATAACCAGTGCCCCTCGGGCCGGCTGAGGGAGCAGCCAACCAGAGAGAAACACCACAAGTGAGGGGCACGAGGGTGCCAAACACAGAGGAACTGGGAATGACAACATTCCCAGGCATGAGGTGAATTGGAAGTCCAGCAGGAGCAAGGTCAGGAAGGGAAAGGAAGGGAAGGACACTCACACAAGACTCCAGCACAGTGTGTTTGGGGGCTGATCACAAAGCCGCTCTAGGATGCTGGGATGCTACTGGACAGTGCACAGGAAGGAAATGATGGTGATGATGATGATGATGATGATAGCCTCCAAGCCTCTGCAGGGTCTCTGGGGTGAGAGACAGGAGCTGGCAGCTGATGGCAGCAGCAGGCAGGCTGCAGTACAAGCAGGGGACAGAAATGGCAGCAGGTTTGGCCACATATTGCTGCCTTCTCACCTTCAAGGCAGCACAATGTGCCACTTCTACCCAGCCCTTCTCTTCTGGGAGGTTCCCAACTCAGCCTGGCACCCATTCCTACCTCTGCAGGAGGGAGTGTCACTGCTGATTTTTTGTTGGGGCATTAGAAATCAGTCTCCAGAAAGGCTGCTTTGGTTGCCTTCCCTTCTTTTATTTTTCTGCATGTTTGAATGTTTCCAGGAAGACTTAGGTTAATTTAGGTTTGGGTTGTTTGGGTTTTTGGTTTTTTTTTTTCATTTTGGGGGCTGGTTGGTCTCTTTTTTTTTTTTTTTTGCACTTGAGTAAAGAAAGTATGAGATGTGAAAAGAAAGGCCTTTAAAAAAGGTAGATGTATCATCAGCAGCAGAAGAGCCTCTGGCTCTCCCTGCTGTGGGGTTTTCAGCCCCTCATGGACACATATGCCTGCAAGAGAGCTGACAAGAATTAAAGAATAACATGACTAAACCTGAACAGCACACGTGGGCTCGCCTGTTCCTGCAATTACACACACAGGAAATTAATTCTGATAACTGCTCCTGAATACCTTCCTGTGCAAACAAAACCTGGCTGGGTTTCTTTCCTCTTCTATCACTGGGGAATGGCAGAGGGGATACTGAGAGGCCCTGAAAGTGTGTTATGAAACCACCATGAGGCACAGGAACCTTCACATAAGGAAGAACTGGATCCTTGCCCATCCCAGCCGGGAACACCAGAAACTGCTCTGTCTGGACATGCTTTGGCTCACAGGGATGTAGTGACAGCTTCTCCCACTCTGCCTTGGTCTAGATTGTGAAGGGAGGTGGAAACTGTATGTGCATGACTGGCCACAGTAATCCTATATTTCAAAACTGCTTAAACTACCCAGCATGGATTTTGTATCAGTACCAGTTTACACACTGTTTAATACGAGGATTTTTTTGTATCACTGACCTACATATGCTATTGGATACAAGATGTGTTGCTGCTGTCTGATTTCAACTTAGAGACCTGCCTGAGAAATAAATCAGAAAAAGGGGTGCTTGCTTTGAAAAATCAAGCCCGATTTCACAACTTTCCTCAATCAGCATCACAAATTTGAGCCAAATAGCCCAAATTTCACAAGACTAGCCTCACTCCAGACAAGAATCCCAAGCTCTTTGGCGTGTTACAGAAGAAGCCACAGATTTATTTTTCTTTTGTTTTCTGATGCACATACCAAGTTATAGAAATCAATCACTGACCCATGCTAAGAGTTTTCAGATGTTTCTGGCTGTGGCCTAACTCAGGGGCAAGACTCATTTGACAGCAGTGGAAGGAGGCAGGAGAGGTGATGGTTCCCTTCCCTTCAGGACAGGGAACTTAATTCCTTCCTGCAGAAAACCTGCTCCATTGTCCCACAGACTGCCCAGGTCACCTGCCCCAGCTCAGCCTGGGAGGAAGGGAAATACATTCAGTGTCAGACATGAAACATTGGTAGTGAGCACAGGCAAATGGAAACTCCTTCAGCTGCTCATGTGAGTGTTCAGAAGCCTGAACTTGCTCCCTGGCTGCACACACTGGGCTCTTCCCTTTGCTATCCTATGCTCTCACCTTGGGAAAAGCAGTAGGGAGCACTCTGCTGAGCACTCTTGGGCCAAAGCTGCCCCTTGATTCATCCCGCTTGACTTATAAAAGATCCATCTAAATGATGCAGTTCCCTTGAGTGCTGTGACAGTCCAGATAAGGACAACCACAGGAAAAAATGCAAAATATTTAACTCCCATGTTTTTGGGTCTTTAAAAATGAATCTACTATGAAAAAAAGGACAAGGAAAAGATTAGTCATTTTCTGTAAAGCAACTAATTCTCTCCTGAGGAGAATCAGTTCATCCAGTTGACTCCAGTTCATCCCTCACATTCTATAACTGAAAAGCAGGGTGAAAAATTATACCCCTGTTTTGCACACATAACTCCAGAATTGAGAATGAACCTTTATTCCCCACTATCTGTGTTTTCCTTCCCTTCTTCTGCCTGGTATCAGTCCTAGCAAAGTGACACATGGGAAAGTAAACCAGGAACTTCACACTTGCTTTCTTTTGCAAAGTATTTAAAACATAAGGTTCACACCCATTACCATGACAGGAAGGCATTTGTACAGTGAAGGTGGAAAGAGAAAAGGAAGCCTTTCCTTCCTTTTCTGCTTGTGTGTTTCTAAATGATCAACACTAGAGAGAACTGTCAAATAATGGCTTGATAAAGATGGTCCTCAATCCTGACAGATCTTTTCTTGGTAAAATATCTAGGAGGAAGATTTCTAATGTCTTCTGCAGGACCAGTGTGCCAAACTCACCTTTCCAGGATTCCTCTACAGAAAACAATTGTGAGTATAAACCATACTTGCATTTCTTACATGTTTTACCTATATTAATAGTAATGATCACTGCAATGACAGACAGAAAATACAAACTCACCCTAAGATGCAGCACCACACAAAGGACGATCAGGAGGAGACCAGGAGGAAGGCAGCTTTCATTCCCACGATTCTGGCTTCTCCTACCAGACTCCTTGCAAGACAGGCCAGGAATAAATCATTATCAGTGGTAACAGTGCTGGTACAGTGCAGCTTCCTGTCCTGAAGCAGCTGCTTGCATCAAACAACTCAGCCTGGCTAATCAAGGCAGAAGTCAGAGGGGGAATTCCCGTGCTTAAGTTTCTGGGCAGAGTTGTTGAGGTTCAGGAGGTCACCAAAAACGCTCCCCACCAGCTGAGAGGGTTCAGCACACACCCCCAGCCACAAATTGCATCTTAGTCAAGAGAAGAAGGACGTTAAACTTCTGTCCTGGGTTTTTCAAAGCCTCTCCTGGTGATAACCCAGGGCTTTTCTAAGCACCTCCACCTGTGGTTAGAAGAAGTAGGAGATGTGCTGAGCTCACAGCTCTCACCGTGTGCTTACTGAACCAGGGGACTTTCTGCAGCTGTGCCTAGATTGGAGCAATGCATTGTATGTGAGCATCAAGCTGTAATCCCTGCTTGATCTTATCATGGAATCATAGAATTGTTTAGGTTGGAAAAGGCCTCTAAGATCACCGAGTCCAGACATTAACCCAGCACTGCCAAGGCCACCAATAAACAATGTCCCTAAGCATCACATCTACACATTTTTTTATCACTTCCAGGGTCAGTGATTTTAACACTTCCCTGGGAAGTGTGCTCCAATACTTGACCACTCTCAGTGAAGAAACTTTTCCAGTATCAAATCTAAACATGCCCTGGTGCAACTTGAGGCCATCTCCTCTTGTCAGTTGTTACCTGGGAGAAGAGACTGATGCCCACCTGTACACAATCTCCTTTCAGGTAATTGCATTATCAGTAGGGACCGTCAGGGTAGACAGGGTGCTGAAAGCAAATCTGATCTGTAAGCTCTCCAAGACAGATCTTGTTTGCCTTATTACCTGCCCTGAACTTGATTTGGCCACATCTCTGTAAGATGATGGTGCTGTGTCAGCAGTGATCACTCCAAAAGTCAGCACTGAACAAGCTTACTTTTTCCAGATTAAAAACAGGTCACATTCACATGGCATTTGCATTAACCCCAAAGCACTGAATAAGGAAATTACTTTCATAAAGGTCACTCCTCATGAGAAGTGGGTTAGATGTTATCCCCATTTTACAGATGAGACAAACAGAAATACCACAATTTGCTGTAAAATCAAGCACATGTTCCCTTTTCTACTCAGCATGAGACACCTGGGAAAGGTTTACAACATGGTCTGAACCACAGTAAGGCAGCTGGAAGATCACAGAGCCCACGAGTTTGATAGCCCCCAAATCTTCTTGAGGAGCTACTTGTGGTCTCTTCTCATGAAGCAAACTGCACTGTATGCCCTGTGCTACATTTTGGAGAGATAGGTGCATGTTGGACAATGTCTGCACCCACTAAACCACATGGCCCAGCTTGCACACAGCCACCAGTCCATGGTTCCAGTTAATGGGACTCGTCATCCTCACGCCACAGGCACGGCTTCACTTCTGCTTGGAGAGTGGCCAAGGGGCTCCAGGGTCCCTCAGCAGAGGCTGCAGCCAGGAAACCAAGAGAGCAACTCACCCCTCCTGTGCTGAGAGATGTCTGGGAAGGAGAGGCACCAGCAAGAGGCCCCACACAGGAGAACTTGCTCTGGTGTGCACAGCTCTCCCTCTGGAGCCAGTGCCTCTGCTCCTGGGGACAGCTGCTGAGCAGGGTCTGGGGACACTGCACAGTGCTGCTGCTGCCATCCCCTGCCAAGGGCAGCTGGATGTCACTTTGTGTGGCATTGGAAAGCCAAGCTTCGTGCTCAGGTGTCATATCATACATCACATTAACTGCTCCAGCAGCCAGGAAGGGACAGTCAAGATTCATTAATGCTGTTTTAACATTAATTATGTTTGTAGAGCAGTGCTGCAAAGGAGCCTTTTGACAAGCATGTCCTTCCTCAGCTACATCATTTTTCCCTTCCTTCGCCTTCCAGAACCACACACTTCTTTCCATTAAGAGAAAATGACAGAGCATTATGATCTCTCAGGACAGAATAATTGAATTCAAGGTCATTGTGTTGTTCACTTAACAGATGACTTTTGACTTTTCCTCCCCATTTCTTCCAGTGTATAGAATATTAGATCACTGCCCTGTGGAAAATAACCTGAATTCCTCTCTGAAAGCAGCTGGAGAGGTGGCTGCCTGGGACAGTTCTTGTTGCAACGAGTCCATTTTCTTAACACAATGCTTTGAATTCCTCATCACTTCAAACTGAGGAGATCAGTGACTACGGCCACTCTACAAACCACACAGGCTTTCACAACTGAAAAGGTGTGTTTTCCACAGGGTTTGGGCCACATTTTCTCATTCTCTTTTGACCTTCTAATGCAACTGGAAAGTAACTCCTCAGGAAAAAAAAAAAAGAGGATTGCATATAGGCAGGAGGAGAGCTGTGGTAAAGGCATAGCTGGGCAGAGGAGGGATGGCTCAGGGCTCAGGTCATTGGCAAGGACTCAGAAGGCAGAGAGTGAAATCATGGATATCAGTGGCACCATGAAATTATTTGGTGATATCTTGAAGTCAAGTGCTAGTAAGAAACACAGGCAAAATGCAAACAATCACACATAGCAACATCTACTTTTGTCAGCCTAACTAATTCACTTTGTCTCACAGAATCATGTCAAATCCATGAAATAAACAGACAATGGCAGGTTTTGGTGCTGGTGGCAGCAATATGGAACTATCATCCCACCACATCCCTGGGGTGGCCTGAATTCAGACACCTTTTGAAATAATCACATTACAAATTCTTCCTTCTTGCAACTTAATTTTTCCATTTCATGTAACTCTGTGGGTTTCACTCTCCCCTCTGAAATGTCTTGCACTGGAACACACCACTTGCCTATTTCTTTTTCTTCACACCAAACTGTCTCTTGCTTTGATTCAACATGTATTTTTCAAACTAGAGATTTTTTTTATTTTTTTTTTTTTTTTTTTGCCTAGCAGCTTTTAAGGCAATAGGCCTTCATTCAATTCATTAATGTTCTGACATGGCAACAAACAAAAATTTTGCCTGTATTGAAACAAAGGCCTGAGATTTACCTAAGGTTTTAATTCACTGTAATGCTATAATGACACCAAGGAAAAAAGTTTAACCTCAGCAATGTGTACAAGCAGCATTGGATGTACACAGCATAGGCCAAGGGCAAGCACCCACTGCCACCTAGCAAGGAAATACAAGTTTTTCACAGAATGGCATTGATCCTCTCCTCCGTCCAGCTTCTGGTGTGCCCTCCCTCCAGGCTAAAGTTCAAAATCTTCCGACAGTAATTTGGTTTCTTTTGGCTCACAGAAAAGTCCCTCTGCCTGGGCTCCCGGCAGCGAGGGAGAGCGAGGCAGGGCAGCGGGGCTTGGCTGCCACCTCCTGGCGTCTGAGCGCCTCCTTCGCAGGACACACCAAACCCCATCGAGAACAGAACACACCAAAAATACAAATAATAACAGGCACTGCCCTCCAGCTCCTCGGGTTGACCCTCTTCTAACCCCGCAGGAATAAAACAGTCTTATCATGGAGGAGGGGAATAGGATAGGTTGCTGAGCTTCAGTGTGCTGAGTTTCACAAATTAACATAGTTTTTATGTATATGGTTATGCAGAGGTTTAGAGTTTTTAATCATGTGAAAGTTTGGGACACACTACAGGAGCAGTCAACATCTGGCACACGGGAGCTACAAAGATTCCATGAATGTTTCTCCTTCAGCCTTAGAAAAAATTCACATGTATTTATTCCAGACAAAAGCAGCAAAGAAATAGATCTTATTAATTCTTTCTCCATTACTTTGTCCTCTTCCCTGCAGATGAGGAAAATATTTTTTCACCCATTTTATCCTCTAAACACAGCATTTCAGTTTTCTTGGAACACTGCTTTATTCTTCACTCTGCTAAATACGGTCAAGAGTTTTGAAAGCATCATACGGAATTTCCAACTTACATCTTTCAAGATATCATGGAAAGACTAAGATAAAAGGTTGTCATATGAAAAAATACAAAACCCTCATAACACTGCCTTCTGTAATCCTGGGAATTTCAAAACTAGAACTGTGATGCCAAAGTATTCTTGATTCATGGCCACAGAGCAATCCAGGAGAAGTAATTCAAAAGAAAGGAAGACATTTGTTTTGTATGCAGCAGGTGACTCTTGGGGCTGCGTGGACATGTGCATGAGGAAAGATAATGAGAAAAACCCATCAAATTAGTTTTCTCACATCAACATTCATGAAAGACAGCGCTTCATAAAGTCTTCGTATCAACAAGTCACCATGACTCCTCAAGGACATTAAAAGAACAATGAGCTTCCCAAAACGACAGGAATTATTTTTTGTTCAAAGCAGCAGCTCTGGGCCTCGACGTGCCATCACTCAGCTTAGAAAATGAAACAATTAGGGGAGGCCCTATCACATCTTGAATCCACCCAGACACGCTGAAATCTTCTGCCCATCACAGATGACAGTCAGAAAGGCCAAGCCAAGAATTGTAAACTGACAATTTGCAGCAAGGAACCCACAGCGAAGGCAGCCAAAGCCTGGCCAGCATTTGTCTCTAATGCAAATAAATCCTATCGGGAAAAAGCCCCAGCCTCATCCTCCATGTGTGGATGTGAGCGCAGAGAGGAGATGAGCTGTTACTAAGAATAAGAGCGACGTGCGCTGTGACGGCAGCTGGATAACAGGCACAACAATTGCAACCCCCGCGTGAACTGAGCACTGGCTGAAGCCAGAAAAATGTGGTCTCCTATGGATAAACCAGGGCTGATCCCAGGCCCCTTCTGCAGAGATATCCCTGGGCCCAGCACGTGTGAATCAATCTGGTGTTTGGCATTAGAGATAAATCTACAAATACAACATTGTGAAGAGGATTTCCCTGTGGCTAAAATCTGCTTCTCTGAGGTGCTGTTCCCAGAGTGACCAGCAACTGCCTGTGCCTTTAAAGTCCTTTCCAACAGTCTTAAAATATAGCATATTGCCACATCGGGGACACTTGCTAAATGTCTCATGTAATTTTGGCAGCAAATACAAGTGAAAATACCAGCAACCTAGATCTACCTATTGTTTTCTCCAGGCGGTTTGAAAAGTCATAGAAAGCAGCTCAGCAAATGAAAAGTGCTGAGTAAATGGAGAATTCTGGAAGAAAACCCGACTACCCAGACCATTCCAGCTCCAAAAGAATATACACCCAAGATTTCAGTCAGGGATTGTTAAAATGAAGCCTCTCACCACTGGTACAGCTGAGATAGGTTTGAGGTGTGCAGTTGATTGCAGCTGTGATAGCACCCCTGTGAGTTGGGCTCCACTGTGCAAGTGCTACACCAGGACCAGTTAATGTGCTGGAGAATCTCTCACAGATTCTGGCCTTGTTATCACTTCACATTTCCATTGCTGCAAGCTATAGGGACTCCTGCCTTGCTGGGCTTTCTGATCTGGACCACCACAAAATTCCTGCTCTTCCCTCTCTTCCAGCTGCAGTAACTGGAGGATAATTTCCCCAACTGCAGGGGACAGAAATAAATCCATCTTTGCACAAGCATCTGGTGCCTTACCCTGGTGCTGTGCTCCAGGCTGCTCTGACAGATTCACTACATTGCTATAAACAGCAGAGAAAAATGTTGTCAGCCAAACAGAAAAGTGGAGATATTTTTTAGTTATCATTTTCCAGAAAGTTCTGGAGTCCATTTCTTTTCAACTCAAAGAAAAGGGCAAATAAAGAAGTTTAAATAACTCTGTATCAGACAGTTTACTACACGATGCAGTGCAAGTTCAAAAAAGCTCTTTTGCTGTTGTTCACTGAATCTTAAAGCTACCCTTTTTAATCTAGTGCTATCAAAACCTGTGAGCTATGAATATTATGTAAGTTTTATATGATGTTACACACTGTTACACACTTACACATATTATGTAAGTTTTATATGATGTTACACACTAGTAAAGTTTTACACTAGGTCACATCAAGAGCCCTGTAGAGATCATGCAGTCATGCACAGCTTTATTTGTGCAGAGATGGACCTGGCCCCTCTCTGTACCAGGAAAACTGGTTTTGAAGAGGGCTCTTCAGCCCATACAGACCATCAGATCATGCCCTAAAACCTCTCTCTTTCTGCTGTGAAAGACTGCAAGAGGCAGAGGGAGGTTTATAGTGCCCACAAAGCACCCTTTGCAGACAGAATTTTTATATTGGGTAATTAAACAACTACATAAAAACAACAAAAATTGGTTTAATATCCTTCTTTGCTTTAAATCATATTGATTAAAAAAAAAAGACATAAACCCCAACAATGGGCATAAACTCTATGGGTTTCCCATATAACTCCCTCTATCCCACAGCCCTGAGCTCTCCTGCCCCATCCTCACCAGCTGAGAAATTTTTTGACATGTGGTGTAAAAATAACTCCATTGATGGCAATGATTACCTTTCTCGACAGATGCCTGTGCAAGGAATATCCAAATTGTGAAAGCTCACTTGTTTTTTCCTCTGAATGGACTGTGTTTACCTGTCTTTACTGCAAAAGTCCAGCAAGGAGCAGCATCAGTACTCCCCCTTCTCCTCCCTGAGCAGGTGAGCAGTAAGACATGTAAGGAAGGATTAATCTGGACAAGAAGCTTTGCAATGCAATGTGCTCTATTCCTCCTGTTAAGACTGGAGGTAAATCCTATTTTTCCTCCCACAAAGGGTATGCACCAGCTTTCAGGTTTTAATAACTTTCTTCAGTGCAGCCAGAAAATTTGAGATGGAGAGATTCTTCCAGCAAAGTACAGCCAGCTCCGGCAGCAAATACTGTTATTTAGCACCACTCAGCAACTCAACATTACATAAGACAGAAAGAACATGGTATATCCTAACACTTGTCATCCTCCTAACTCAGGCTGAGTGAACAGCATTTCTGTCACACTATATATATATATATATATGTATATACATGAAAAACATTATCATTAACAAATGAGCTAAAATATGTTAAATACTGCCCTACTAATAGGCAAGCAACCTATAATTGCAAGAAACATGGTTTGGAATACGAATTGGAGCAGAATTCATCCCAAATATCACCGATGTCTGAGAAGCCACTTGCTTTGCAATCTCTAAGATACAACAGGGGTTTCCTACTTTCAGTCGAAGTGTGGGGTGTGAAAGAGAAAGAACAGCACAGGATTAAATTTAAATCTTCATTGAGCCAAGGACAGAATTACCCATGACGGAACTCGGCTAAGACAGACGATCCTCTCTGCTGCTTTTGTAATCATCTTTCCTTTCTCTTGTCTCTCAAACTGAACAATTGAACAAATGACCAAACAATTCCTCAACCATCTGCGTTTTGACTCAGTCACACAAGGTTAAGTCATTTTTCAGTTATTTCAGTTTAGCATCTAAATTGATACCAGAGAATGCAGAAGCAAAATATTTTTAAATGCCACAGGTCTACCATTAAAAGAAGACTGGTTTTATTCCCTTATGAAACTGTTTCATTATAATTGGTCAGCAATGCCAAGTAGTGAGTTTAGGGTAAAATGTCTGTTTGCAGACACAGCCAAGGCCAGCACACCTTTACATGGGGCTTTTGTATTCAGCTTTTTTGCAAAAAGGAAATACTTTATCCCTTTGAATCCACACTGGCAGGCAGACATTTTTTGGCTAGTAAATGCTAGCAAGCATTTACTTTCTTTTTACAGGTAGAGCAACCAAAAACATTTCTGCAGGAATTGTTCCTTCATGCCACAGACCAGGAAAGTTTGAGGCGCTGAACTCCAGCTCCTGGCAGCCACGCAGATTTCAGCCAGTCTGGCACAAGAACCACTTTGCTTCCCCACAATGATTCTGACAGCAGGATTTTGAGGTGAGGTAGCTTATCAAGAGTGATTCCAAATTTCTTATTAAAAACACCCAAAAGATAGCACACTACCTTTGCACAGGGCACCTCATTTCAGGAAGAAGAGTATTTTGACTGAAATTTTCAGAACTGTGATTCATTCTTTTCCAGTGGTGAGGTCTCCAGTCTTTCATTTTTATCCTTTAATAAAGTATAATTACATCTCATTGCACTTTTTCATTTTTAGTTGTCTATATAAACCCTACTTGGACTGAAAGTCAACCAGCATTGAATTAAGGGCATTATTCTTGTACAGATACTCTCAATCTCTTAAAAGAAGCAATTGGTGCAAAAGCTTTTATTCTTGTTCAAAAGACATTATCTGCAGAATTATTTTACCATTTCATTCTTAAAACGGACTCAACTGAGACTCCAAAACCAGGTGCCATTTTGCAATTCAGTATTTCCTGCAGCATTCAAGTCTTCTCCTCCCAGATATTCTTGGTGTTAAAACTACCATGAAATTTTTCAATACTTCAAACAGAAAACTGTTCCTCACAACAATCCTACAGCCAACTTAACAATGGATGGAGTAGGATTTAATTTGATTTTACAGTCTAGGAACACTGACCAGAACTATGCAGAAAGAACATATACACATACACTATCCGGGACAATAATTGTGACTTTTAGGCTTTACGGTCTGGGAATATCAGTGGAAAAATAAATAAAGCACATTTTTGAGCAAGCACAGCACTCCAAAGCAAAGGGCAGTACCCCGGTCTGCAAAAGAACATGATGTGAATTCACACATTCTCACAAGGAAAGGGATCACTAAATTTAACTTACAAAATTTAACTTATTTCTGTAGCAAGCCCATTTTCTTGGACAGCTTGAGGGACCTCAGCTTGAAAAAGCAAGAGGTTATGTTCTTCCCACCTAGCCAGTATCTGCAATCAAAAATTTCAAGATTCAGAATAGCTGGATTCAAGAAGACAGATTGCCCACTCACTTGTAATATCCATTCCAGCAGTTCAGAGACCTCACCACCAGGTATTTGGGGCAACATCAGATCCTGTGCCACAAACATACTTGAAGGTAAAGGAAAGCCATCTCAAAAATGCTGTTCTTCATGAATTATTTTAATGAACCAAATATGAAGTGACAAACACAGATCAAGGAAAATAACACAAAACCAGCCCCACCAGCTGCTGACAGAAAGATACAAGAAAAGCTGAGGACAATTTGAGGACAAAGAAAAAAAGCATAGTGAGAGATAATAATTCTTGCCAAGAATATCAACCAAATAACAAAATCACGTAATAGTTTAAATTTCATGTTAAGTGCTTAAATAAGGTCTCTGGTTTGTTTCTTAACACAGTGAGTCCACAGAACAATAGGGAATGGGTATCCCTGAATTCGTGGCAACAGGTCCTACAGAGCATATTCCAGATTTCTCCAAATACTGGAGATACAGATGGCTGAAAAGAGAAGCAGAGGAAGTGAGGACCCTTTATTACCCATCCGGGTCTCAGAAATGGAAAGTGTTTTCTAGACCCCGGAATCTTTGGCATAGGCTCCTTTTCAATGTCTGCGTGAGTGCTTTAATCCCATGACTGTGAAGGTTGCAGCAGTCAGTTTCTCATACACCAGAAACATAAGAGCAGCAGTAAGGACTGTCTGCAGGAGCTTTGCTTCAAGGCCTTTGTAAAGTCCCACTATTCCAAAACGCCTAAGGAGAAAAAAAACCAACAAGGAAGCAAGTATCAATAGCTTTCTGTAAGTAAATCACTACAAAGAAGAATCAATATCACAAGTTAATCATAACTGTAGGAATCTTCAACCCATTCTTGATCTCGAGCCAGCTGTGTTTAATAATATTTTAAAGAAAAAATTCTGCAGAAATTTAAGATCTTTTATGCAACAAACCTGTTTTTCTTCAAGTTGACCTGCAAAATGAATTAGTATCCATATATATCCTTGATGCCACTTACTGTACATACATTTAGGAGAATTTGGGTTTGTGGGCTTACTCTACAATATATTACAAAAACCAAGTTGACTCAAATGTAAGTTTAAGGGAGGCAAAAGGAAACAAAATCCAGATCTAGCAACATTTTCAAAATATTAGTAATACTCAAGTCTTCTATATCATGTTAGGAGAAATAAAATGAGAAAGCTCACCTCACTCTCTGTTGAAGAAGGTAAAGAACATTTCTCAGACTGCCCAGTGTTCGGTTCTCTGGGTTCAACCTATGGCGTCCAAACTGAAAAGAAAGGAAGAGTATTTTGCTGTACTATTCTCCCCAGAGAACACCAAACAAGCATGAAATCTGGAAAACCTACCCTAAACCTCTTGAAACATTTTCTGTGTTATATGGCCACCAGCAGAGATCTGAGGCCAAAGCTCACACTGCAAGCATTAAAACTGTACATACAACTTTAACTTAGTTTGGTTTTAAGATGGATTCTAACAAAGGCCATATTTCCTCTCTTTCAGTTGCTCTGGAGGAAGCAGTTTTCAAGATCTCAAAAGCATAACTTACTGAGTCTTAGTAGGAATATGGAACTCAAAGCAAGTTCTTTCTGGCTTTCTCAGCTTTCACTTCACCAAGATTTAGACCCTCACACATCTGCAAACCATTACTACATTGAGATTGCATAATTGAACACAAAATTTATCTGCCCAGCAATGATCTTGAAGCAAACACTTATGTGTGAAACGCTGTGGAAGAATTCAAAATTGTTTGATCCATCTATCTGACCTAAACAATATTTCTGTTTTACTCACTGCATTTACTTATCTCCAAGCTGGTTTTCAGAAGGCGTGATAGCTGCTGTTGTAGTTTTATGCCTCAAGAGTTAAACTAGCAATTTCAGCAACTCCTTTTCTAGCATTCATTGACACTTTTATCTGATACAGGTCAATAGTACTGTCAGCATGCTGTAACTATGAATTATTAATATACAAGAGTTGGCACAGTTGTATTTGTAACAGCACAGCCTAATAGCTTTTGAAGCCTGTATTAAGCTTCTGTGCTAAGAGAGGTGAACTTGAGCAACTGCATGTTGGATGAGCTTTTTCCCAGAACACTCAGACAACTGCTACTTCTTAGGTGTAAGAAATTACCACTGACAGTAGGAAAAGTGTGCCAGCTGATTTAGGCAACTCAGAAATTTTAAGAAAACGCTAGGATGATACAGGTTCCTTTACTGCGTGTCTTAACTGGGGTAGAAATAGCAGCAACAGAATGCTAGTGGAAATCTCCCATTATTAGGTAAATATGCACACAAAATCTACTATCTTCTCATCAGCGACTACTCATTTGCTACTGATAAATCAATGTTAAGAATTATTGTCAAAGACTCAGTCATGCCCCCAAAAAATTGCTAACTACATTCCAAGTTACAGTGTCAGTCACTGCCCAGATTACTCATAGGCTTCCACACTACACCACAATAGTGCCTCATTCTCCTCTTTTCTCCACCTCTGGACAATTTTTGTACTATAAACAAAGGTTCATCAGAGGGGAAAAAAACCATTGATTTTTCACTAGGATGTTAACACTTTAGTGTTTACTGCAGAAAATTTCCCAAAGGGACTAAGACAGACAAAATAGACTTTTGTTTTAAAGAGAACTTCTTCATCTGGGATCACTGAGAACATTAATGGTGTTGCTGCAGCTCCAGAGGCAAATTTAATTTATCTGCTTTTTACTGATGCATAGGCTAAAGAACAGTTTCACTGTATAATGAGTAACACCAGTGTTACGTAGTTTTAATGACTGAAAAGGAGTCAAAGCTGGAAGCTCCAACACTAGCAATTACACAGGATAACTGTTAATTATGTGACAGCAAGAAGAGAGCTGTGCCAAAGAGCTGAAAGCAAAGGTATAGACTTTATTTCAAAGAACCCTAATAACTTGCTAAAAAGAGAAACTTTCTAAAAGTTTAAGGTTAAAAAGAAAAAAAAGTCCTGTACTACTTTGATGACAGAATTTAGTTATGATGTGTAAGTTTATATGAATTATATTGAGCTTATATTAGTTTATGTGTAAATCTGCTAAAACTCTTTCAACCCTGCAACTATATATATTTTTCATGCAGAATATTAGCTCTGAAAGTACTAGGCCTTTACTCAAAACCTTTTTTTTTAACATAACTTAATGTGAGTGACAAAACCTTCATCACCTAGAACAATGCCAACTTTAGATTAGAAAACACATCACAAAGTTAAGCACAGAACAGATGTCACAGAAACACATTTCTGCTGTGCTCGACAGACATGTCCAGGGCTCCTGGCTATTCTTTCACAGAACAAAGGAACAAAAGTCACCTCTACTGACTGCAGAACTACAGACAGGGTCCCTGTGTTCCACAACATCAGAGGGAGCGGATGAACTGGCACTGGGGTGGTTTTTTTTTTTGTTGTTGTTTTTTTTTATGTTGTCATTAAGAGTCAGAAGAATTTTTTTAAAAAGCTGAAAGGAGAAAAAAAAATAAAGCCACAAGACTGGAGCCACTTCTCCAGGAACCAGAGAGGAACAAGGGCTGAAGCTGTTATGTGGCTGCAGCCCCATAAAACCTGCGTTGCTGTGCAGTGCTCAGACTAAAACAGAGCACTCCAACTTTCCTTCCACTGCTTCTTCACACCAAGAGAAAACAGGAGCATCACAAATTAAAAACCGACTGATATTGCAACTTCTCCAAACAGAGCTATTTTTGCTTAAATGTTTTTCTGTATCTGCCACTCCAGTAACAGAAGTCTGTGTTATTAGTTTAGCTACTGAGAGGTGTCCAGGCTGTTAAACCAGGATAAAGGCACTGAAAGAAAGCACCAGTTCAGCTGATCAAAAATTATGAAAACTTCAGAAAAGATGACTGCTGACAAAATTACACAGTAAGTATATTCAAGTCCTCTTGCTTTGAAATAGAGCATCCTAACTATCTTTTTACAGGCTATGAAAGATAAAGATACATTTATTACACTAATTAGAGTTACAAATTCTTACAAAACTTGCCTGAAAATTATTTTTTCCAGATGAACAATTAACAAGAAAATTCCCTTATGAGAGAAGTCTGAAAAGTGATACTCTTAGCATGGAAGGCTTGTTTTCAGTAATGCAACTCATTCTCCAAATTTGTCCAAGTTTTATAACATACACAATGGCTTTACCATACAGGCAAGTTAAGGCTCCTCCTTACTTAGAAAAATATAGTTCAGGTGGAAATATTTAACTGTTACAGAGCTTAAAGCACAGAAATTAAAGTGCAACAGGCTTATGAATGACCAGGTGTCCTCCTTCCCTCCTATCCCCCAGTTTTGTCTTGTGTCAATATTACAACAATATTGGTACACACTGAAGGCAGCAGCATTATCAAGCATATATACAAACTGCAAGTAAGAATAAATGCAAGCGTTTCCATAATCATGCAATTAGCCTACATGGCCAGGCAAGTGGGTAAAGATATTATTTATGAGGGAGCTCAGCTTCCCCTGATGAATCACATTCTGGACACTGACAAGGTCTGACCATCATCTGAACAACAAAGCCTATGAATAGAACTTTTGTTTTTTTATTAGCATAGGTCATCTGGAAACCAACTGGTTTTAGAAGATTTTATTTTAACTTCCAACTTGACACGTTTTCCATTTATATTCCAAGAAGTAAACGTACATATTTGTAGTGCCTAAAAGCAGTACAGTGCATCAGCTTCTCTGAGACACTGTACCAATCCTACCAGCTACTTGAAACAAATGCACACCAGTACTCTAAGGTAGATCAAAACCAAAGAGGAGAGACATTCTAACCAGTGACCTGCATTGGGAAAAACGCCTCCCAAAACAATGGGTCCATTAACACAAATAAAAACAAGGCTTGCATGACACAGACCAAGTCAGAGGTAGAGTTACCCTGAGATGAAATTACTACTTACCCGCAGAATTGACTGCACTGTCTGCAGGGGATAAGTGAGGGTGGTGGCAACTGCTTTGGCTATTGCACCAATGACAAAAGCATCCAAAGATGTGAGCTGTTCAATAGATAAAGAACAGATTTACTACCACATAGTACCAAAACAGGCAATTATCCATTTGTATATGGGGATTCTGTACTGGTACCTGCTACCAGATTATCTAAGGATCTTTGGCATAAAGATTTCATGAAATCTCCAGGTGCTCTCATTTTAAAGAGTTGGTTTTGGTTCGTCTAACTTACTATCCAACATCTTAAGTTTATTTGTAGCTTCCACCTGTTTTTCAATTTCTCAATATAACTAGACAACTACTAAAACATGATTGATATAAGGCCCTACAACTTAAAAGCACCAAGAGTACACAAAAAATAAGGAAGTATCATTTAAACACACCATCAATCAATAAGCATTTCAGTTTTTGCAACAGTGAAACTAACAAGGCACACGGTGCTTGTGAAAATGTGACAGATAAAATTCCTTGACATCACTCAGTATTCCTGAGACATAATCACTACCCTGCTGGGCAGAATTTTAGCCTCAATGCCATAGGCTAAAAATCTCATCCCCTATTAGTTAGGAACCCCTGCTGAAGCCCATCCGCAGCACCAAAGCTCATGCTGCTCCCAGATGCATCAAATACATTGTTAGAGCCTATGCCACTTACAGTGCAGCTCAGTCTAACAGTGTGAATTAATCACCAAACATAAGTAGGCACCCATATCAAAACATGCTCAAAATATATTCTAGAATACACTGATTGCCATCAAAAATATCCTCACACAAGCACATCTTTAAAAAGGTCAACCTGATATATTTAAGACCAAATAGGAAAAAAAATGTGTCCAAAATAAAAATTACCATTCCTAGCTGAAACAAAAAGTATTTCCCCTCTTCACTGATCATGGAAAAAGAAATGCCCTAATTTAAGGTAGAACTAAGCAACTGAAAAGAAACACAAGAAAGATACATAAATAAATATGTTATTAGCCAACAGGAAAATAACAATGCAGATGGAAGCTGAGCTCATAATTCAAAAAATGTATTGTGCATAATATAACTGAGTAGGTCCATCAGGCAGAAATAGGGTGCAACAGCTGCAGTATTGACTAAAAACAGTAAAAAACCCAAGCCTCACTGATG
The DNA here is from genome assembly GCA_025920805.1 of Petroica traversi. NCBI lineage: Eukaryota > Metazoa > Chordata > Aves > Passeriformes > Petroicidae > Petroica > Petroica traversi. The sequence goes on from JAHLSL010000059.1 coordinate 4,414,670, forward strand.
ATGCAAAATCTCATGTAAAAATAATCTCACTATGTCCCAGGGAAAAACAAGATGGCTCAGTAATATACTATATAATATGAGCTATCCTTCTAAAATCACAAATTAACAGCAAAGCACTGCAGCTTAAAGATATGCTATTATCTGAAAAAATTATCTGAAAACATTATCTGAAAAAATAATAAAAATACTTTATAATTTGCTGGAACAGAGTTAGCTGAGATTCTGTATCTGATACAGACAAAAAAAATAAAAAGGAAAAAGAAGAGAACTACAAAGCAGGGACAGAAAAGTGATTATACTTCTATTTAGAAAATCAGGAAGGTATGGTCATAATGCTATGTTTAATTCTAGAGTACACTCTTGGTATTATTATATTGAAAAATAGAGGTTTTCAAGAAAAAATAGCTTATTACTTACTGCAAAAAAGGTTAAAAGCAGACTTCAAAACAGTCAGTATGTAAATACTTATAAAATATACACTAGAATTGAAATCTCTACTTTAAATCAAGACCTGCAAACATATGCAAACAAATGTGGACAAGAGGTACAGTTTTATTTTTACAGGTAGAAAAATTTATTACAGGAATCTCTTCCCTAGGGACATGAAAGAGTCCCATTGCATTTCATGGTGCTGAACCCTTTTTAGACACACAAATTCAAAAAAAGACTCAAAAATACAAGAACCAAAAACCAAACCTACATTCTGAATTTGTTCAAGTGATACATATCAAAGAACCTGGCTTGTAATAGAGCATGTTCATGATTTGACCTCAAAATAGACTCACTTGCAGCTGCTTTTTCAAAAGCTTTCGTTTAAAGCCTTCATAAAACATGAACTGTATGGCAGGATTGAAGACCAGCAGCAAGGATGGGAAAGTACCATTCCAGAGAGCTAAGACTCCTTCATCTCGTATTATCTGATGAAAGGCATCTGAGGCAAAAGGTGGGGAAAAAAAGTCATTAACATTCCAAGTACAAAACTGAGTATAAAAGATATGCGAAGTTACTCTTAAAGCCTAATACTTAAAGTGTATAAAAATCCACTGCACTCTTTCAGGCAAGCATTTTTATCTTCCACTTTAACCTAGAATTAAACAGAAAGGTAGTGACAAAGGAGGTTCTTTCTCACATCACCATTAACGAACAAAATTTATCATCTGCACAGGCAGCCCCTCTTTTTTTTTTTCTTTCAAGTGTAGCATTCACATTAAGGTCTTCAAACCCTCTTCAAAACAACAGTAATGTTTATTTGGTTGGTTGGTTTTAAAAGGAAGACAGCCTGAATATGTGTGATTAAGATGAGTGAAGTTTAATTTTCAGACTGTCTGTCCAAACTCTGACTCCAAGCTTCCACTTCATGGGGCTCACTGCTCCAGTATCTGTATGATAACATATCTGCCCTTGCAAAAGGTATTTTGTTTACAGGAATGCAAACTCCTCAATACCATCTCAAATAGCCAAGTCCAGTTCCCTGTAAAACTCAATGACTGCAAAGTGACAGGGTAACAGAGAGACCACAGGGTAAAATCAGTTACATGATCAAAAGTCCTCAAAGTCCTTGATATATTTTATTTCATGCACCTCTCTTTAGCTGAGGACAACAACAGGTGCTTACCTATTATGCCTCTGTAATTGGTTGGGACAATGTCTTCATTTCTGAATTTTGCTCCCTGCAGCTTCAGGCGTGTGTTCACTACCCAGAGAGGGGTGGTCAAGAGTACATTCACTACTCCTAATGCAAAACACAGCACAAAGAAAATCAGCAAGAAACAGAAGACTTGAAATGTTTTCTTATTCCCTTTCCCGCCCTGATTCACATGCTACAGAAATTTCTGGTAGGAAGAAGGAAAAAAACCAACACAACATTGTACCCTAATTCCTGTAGCCTTTGTTCCAAAATATACTTACATGGAATTTTACCACAGACATACAGCCAACTTAAAAAGTTCCTTCCTTACTTCCACCAGCTATTCAGCCAGCCATTATACCTACACTGAAAGTGTGAGAAACTACCAATTCCCCCCACCCCTCAAAAAACCCCAAACCCAGAGATTTTTTTTACAGGCTTTTTTTTTTTTTAAATCAGCTTGTTTCTCTGCATTCACATGAGCAACAGTCTCTGAAGAATATTACTGGCAAGCACAAGGCCTAGAGTGGTAAGTTTTCACATTAGATTTGCTAGAAAAGTCACTAATGTTATTATCCCTTCAAAGAAGGCACTGCAGCATCCACATAAGAGGATGGAATAAAAAAGAATATATGGTCCCATTGGACCTGCATATACCTAGGAAATTCCTGTCACATTCAGGTGACAACCCAAAACCAAGTCTGAAAACTGACACCCAAATGCTTACATGAAAATTTCTTACTGCAATTGAAATAATTTCAAAATTGGCAAATATCTTTTCCTCTGAAAAAAATCCCCGTCTGTCACCTCTCCCTCCCACTTGTCTTCAGCATTTTGGTGATAATGCTGAGATACCTGGTAAGCACCACACTAGACACAAATATTACACTAAGCCACAAGAGCCCTGTGCTTTGTGACAGAATGCACAACAGAAATGATCTGTGCATCTCCACAGGAGATGGGGAGGACCCAGAAGAGCAATCAGAAAGAAGCAGGTCTGCAGACAGTGGGAGGTGTCAGCCCTCAGTGTGATGCCCAAAGGACTCCATAAAGAAAATCATTAGACAGAATATACCAAGAACACATTCTTGACAAAATGGAGATTTTTAAGCATTACCTGCAACAACCCCAAGAACCAAGTCTTTTCCAGTGGTTGAATGCTGACCTTTGACCCAGAGCGCTTTAAGACTGTTAAATGTATAAAAATAAACGAAATTGGAGCAGCAAAGACTGGAGATAACAGGGAACCATCCTCGATATGGTGCCAACCTAATGGAAAGCAAAAAGTAACACTAAGAATCAGCAAAGCACTTATGTGATCTGATTTTACATGTTGGTAGAGGATCCAAGAGATACAATGCTTTATACTACAGAAAGTACTAGCTAGGTATGTCTTTATCAGCAAGGGTAAAAAACCATCCTTAACTCCAGAGTAAGGAAAAAAGGTATCTGGATCCTCACACAAAAATTAAAAATTGAAGACTAGTTACTGAAATTCATATACTCCAGCTAGTAGAGTTTTGCAAAGGATGCAACCTGGGGGCACAAGATACACAAGTAGGAAGAATTTTTAACAGATACCTTACTGTGAAATCTAGGGCAAATCAGTCAGGTAAGTGAGAAAAAGACATTACCTAGTTAAATTTAACTAGATTAATCACAGATGAAAAACAAAATATCATCCAAATCTGCCTTGATTTAGGAATGATTTTGTAATAGCTGCTTAACCAAGCACCCTTCCCTGACAGGCCTGATGATCCTGTAAAACAGGGACACCTCAATAGCTGTCCTACATTCCCAACATGTTCTACAACACATCCAAAAAAAGATAATGATACACTCCTTCACTGTTGCACAGAACAGGTAGAGAGCTGTATCATGTTAAAAGCATAAAAAAATCACCCCAACAGCAGTAATTAGGGAGGCCCTTTAGTATTCATTAAAATACTGGGAATACATAGAATTCAAGATCTCCAATATGATTGTAAAAGATGCAAGGCTGGTAAACACTGCATCTGACTTTTCTTAAAATGTAAATGCTACTTTTTTGTCTCAAATCTATCAAGTGCTTCTCCCTCCCATGTAGCAGGGAATACACCTTAATATTAAGACTGCTTCTGAAGTTCCAGGCTTAGCTAACCAGACAGTTACAAATTAACTGACCATGCAGTTATTCATAAGCCAAATTAAAATCATTCTTACATTACCTATCTCTTCTGTGCTAGAAAAGAAAGGGAGAAATATCCTCTAGGGATCATGTCCTCTAACTGATAGTGTTAGTTCGGGGTTGGTTGATTTACTAAGAATGACTTCTGATAATTTTCAGATGAAACATCTTGCAGTACAAAACATGTAACTAAAACAAAACTCATGAGTTTATTTTAATGACTTAAAATGTCAGTTGTAGCATCCGTGATTCACTCCAATCTTGAGAAAAACTGGGTGTACACTAGTGAACACCTTTCAGATCACCTAAAAAAAGATGGAAGTGCAGGAAAGAAAGGAAGTTGTTTGATAAACTTCTGCAGGAAGTCCTTTAGCTCAACCTATTTGCTTTATCTAGATGAGAAAAGCAGTCTCACAAAAGTATGGTATGAGATAAGGCTCTACAAGCTAATGAGAACAAAGTGTTTATGATCTCACATCACATTTCAGATGTGTTGTTGTGTGGACTTCTTTTGTTACTTCAGACACATCTCTAAATTAGTACCATTGCTTTGCCAGGCCTTTCCAATACCTTTGGAAGAAGCTATGTCCCTCTCTTGCCAGAGCTACTGATTTTTCTCTTTCAAATGTAAAGTAGGATGAGCACTTTTGCAGTCTTTCCACCTCAGTTAACTTCTTCATTTTTCTTTTTTACTTTTTCTTTTTTTTTTAATTGAAGTTTATACTTGCCTCCCTCACATGACAGAGGAAATGTGGAAATGTGAACAAGAGAGATCAGCTGGCAGAGAACTCCTCATGTACTGCCCGAGTTCAAAGGTGACAGAGCGTTATGGGCCAAGTTAAACTTTTGTCAACTTAACGTTCTGGAAGTTCTAGGCTACTCAGGAGTTCCAGGGATTCTGTTACGAAAATACTGTTAACAAGGACAGGGATACAACTGTTTTTCCCAGCCAGCTCAGCTTAGGCTATGACAAATACTAAAGCACAGCCCTGCTGAAAGCTTTGAGATAGATGTTGAATCCCACCAGCATGAAGTGTCCTGTGTTGTTTACTTCTACATGTCTAGGATAAGAAAAAGCCTTCCAACCGGGAAACATGTCTCAATTCTCCTTTTGAAAGTGGCTCAGTTGTCCGGGAGTTTCCTCTTGGTTATTGAGAAAGAGACACACCCAAGAATCCAGACAAAGCTGGCTGATCAGGTATATGAAGGTACATTTGCATTTCTGAGGAGGCACAGCTGCCTCACTAATGAAGGCACAGTTACATCACTGAACAGATCAATTGCATAAGGTGCTCAAGAAAGTTAATCCTAGTTAGCTAAAGATGAACACATGAGATTATGCAAATCATACCACACTTGTGTGGAGACATTTAATTCAGAATAAAAATCTGTCTGCACAGATACAGGATAAGTATTCCACTTTAAAAGCATATTCAAATTAGTTTTAGAATTTGTCTACAAGAAGACAAGCAGAAAATTAGTATCTACTCACAGGCCTTCTTCTTTGATTATTTCCAAAAGGACTGCTGGCGTTGTCTTTGACTTCCGCTTCTCATCAACTGGAAAACAGAAGAATGAAACTTTTAGATTATTGAAATTTTTAGCACTCTTTTTAAGCCCTTATCCTTGCAATTCTGAATATACCCTACAAGCACGTTTGTTCTGCCTCATAAAGGACAGAAATTCCCTGTTTCCCCTTATTTTCATTTGCTGGGTAAGACTACTTCCTTTTTTTGTTCTTCCCCAGACTGGCAGGCTCTATTGTGCTCCAGAGTATCTATAATTACCAGTTCCTAATAGTTGCAACATGAACTGAAGGTAGGTTCCCCTTAGGTAGAGGGCAGGAATTGGGCATGCCTAACTGCTCTCAAAACTATTCCCTGGACAGCAGGCTAGCACCAGCAACAGAGAAATCTCCTCCAGTTCATCTGCAAACATCTAAGCTTTAGCAAAGCAGTCACTTCCTGCACTGAAAGCTGTTCATTTCTCAGCCACAAATTTCTGAGGACCTGGCTGATGATCTCCCTCCAGTTCTTAAGAGAGCTTTAGCCATAGCTCAAAAGTGCATGGTGATTCTGTGACTTTTGATTAGAAGATAGAGTGTTAGAACAATACAATTTTTATCCAGATGCATTTTTGCAAACATTGTATATTCCTAATCTCAGTTCTAAGCCTGATTTTTCCATTTAAACCTTCCAGGAAGAATTCTAGACTTGTTTTTCATAATATTGCTCCTGCATTTTGAAGTGTTCTCAGCCGCCAAAACCAACAACACACAAATATAATCCTGTGCAATCTCCTGTGCAATCTTTGTTTTTGTCTTTGGTCTTAGATAATAATTTAAAGCCATGTCTGTCCACAGATCACCATTAGCCTTTTCAGCTAATTAAAAGGTTGCCCAACTTTCAAAAGGAAGAATTACCTTCAACTGGAAAAACTGTGTTAGTGTTTCACAGGTAAGATTCCTGTTCACATAGAACACCCCCACTACAACCAACCCTTACAAGTACCCAGGCCAAGATGAACAAAAACGCCATTGTACAAAGAAACTAGATTTTGACACTTACCCTGAAGTCTAAGCCTAGCTGTATCCAAAGGAAAAAATACAGTCATTGCAGTCATACTGCCCTGAAAAACAAAATAAACTCACTATATAGTGTATCAGTTGCTTATACAGTGCCTGCTAGACTCTTTGTAACCCTTCACTTCTCACCCAGAAACCATTCTGCTGAGCAAGTTTAAAAAGGGGATAAACTCCATACATAACACATTTTTTTGGTCCCATACTTACTAATCCGTGGTTTGTTTTTTTTTTTTCCTCTTGCATTAGATCAATCTAAAATTAAAACCATTAAAAGCTTTTTGCCAAAAGAGAAAGTTTTTGAGGCTGAAAGTTGATCTAGTGGGCATCAGAAAACAAACATATTGCACTTTCTCTACCTCCCATTAGCTTTAAAAAGGCCCTGGCTGGGTGTGAACCTGTTTTCCACGCATCAGGTGGCTGCTAAAGCTGTGGCATCTCTTCCATTAGCAGCCATGCAAACTGTTCAAATGGTGGGAAGGTCTGGGATACAGCAAGTCACTCATGCTGTGTTTAAAGTACAGTGCACAGTGTGACTTGACTCTTCTAGAGCTGTCTTATGCCATACATTTAAGTGAGCTTTGCCTCTGGAAACACTCCAGCTCCTGAGCAGGCTGCTTGGACCTCTCTCTACAACCAACAGCAGAGGATTATTTTTCCAGTGGTTTTCCACACTAGAACAACTCAAGTCTTCACCAGACTTAGGTTTCTCCAGTTTTCACAACACTAGGTAGCAGATGAAAGGACATACTTGGCCACAATTACCTGTTTATTTTAACCCGCTTTGTCTGGGCTCTTGTCAGAACAGTCGGTTCTGCTCTCCCATGCACTTGTGCTGTGTCTGCTCATTCTCAGTACCCACCATGTACCCAGCTGGACAGCAAGTGGATTAATGAACCCATCTCACTGAAAATTTGTCAAGAGTGTATCTCAGTTAGAAGGCCAGTGCCAGCACAAAGAAGTGCCAGAAAGAGCCATAACACACCTCCTAATGAGAGCTGCATTGGCACAATTTTGAAGACAGCCTCAGAACATGGTTACACCTCTGCACAGAACGAGACTGCACAGTCATGACAACTTCCAGCCTTCCCCTGCTCAATTTATCCTGCTTCCATCCTCCCAATGTGAGATTTATCCTGGATCCTACTCTCAATGCAATACACCACACAGCACCAACATACACACAGTTGCACTCAAAATTAGAAAGTGGAAATGAGGAAACAGTCAGGCTAGGGTCACACAGGACACAATGGATTTGCGGCTACAAGAAACAGAACAGTCTGTCTTGTGTCTTTCATTTGGAAAGGACCTGTAATGGTCACCTAGTCCTGCTGCCCCCACCCCACTTCAGGGCTGACCAAAAGCTAAAGCATGTTAAGTGCATTTTCCAAATGCCTCTTAAACATTGACAGGCATGAGGCACTGGCCACCTCTCTCAGGAACATGTTCCAGTGCTTGACTGTCAAACTGGCTTAAAACTGATATGGAACTATAGTTCAAGAGAACATCATGAGATAACTAAGCTGACCCAAAAGATCACTGCACATAAAAAACAACTTGTACCCTCTCCCTTTCTTTTGCTAAATTGAGGGAAATAGGAGAGCCAAATTACTTTTCTCCTGGGTTTACAAACGGAATAACTCAACTACATGATGAGGAGGCTGCCAGAAGCATCATGTGGAAGAGACAGGATTTCATGGCTGGAAGAAAGGAAAAGAGGGATGAGCAGGACCTCTTCTTTCCCCAACAACAAAACCCTCAAGATGGACTCGGATTCCTTGCTGAACTGCACTTGAGACCAGCAGGTTTCGTTATACCAGTGAGCGCAGAACAGATGCTGCCATGCATTACCCTGCACTGCTGGAAGGGCGAGGCTTCACTGTCAGCCTTCCCACCAGCTCCCTGTCAGCACTGGATCTCGGTGGTTTGCCAAGTCACATTACCACGGAATAATCACAGGGACAGGTACAGACCAGTTCATGTAATCCCAGGCTCCTGGTCAACTGGATTCGCACCCCTGCCTCCTCTGGCAGCATAACTTTCTGGGCACCTACACAGTGATGCACACACAGAAACTAATCTGGCTGAAAAACAACTTTTTCCACTGGGCTACTTCAGTCACATCAGTTCACCGACAGTCACAGCACCAGATAAACAACTGTGCAGTAGCCAAGAGGTGGCCAGAACAAATGGCCTGGGGTGCTTGCTGCCAAGAAGGAGTGTGCAGCATCACAGCCTGAAGCTTGGCTTTATAAAAAACAGTAATAACAAAAATGTGAGACATATAAAAAGAATTAACTACTATTTTTCATCCACCATTCAGCCAACAAAGCAGCCTGACTGCTGCTATAATACTCCTGTAAGATTTTCATCCCTACAGCTTTTGCAACAGAAAGATTACGTTTTAGCTACATGCAGAATTAAAAAATACTTATGTAATTCAATTAAAGCTCACAGGAAATCACGCTTTTTTTTTCCTTACTGTTCACAAAACAATTTCTTCATCTCAAATTTGACGAGGTTGCCTAGAAGGTATGTGAACCTTCAGTGATTTAGAATATAAACAAAAGTTATCGTGTTGTGGTGTGACATGTGCTTTCGACACATTACCTCAACACAATTCTGGGTTTATGGCTGAATTTATAAGCTTGGTTCACACCACCAACTTCATTCAGGGGCACAACTTGATTACAGCGATCTGAACTAAGAAGTGAGCAGCAAGGTCCTGAAAGTATCACTGACTTCTGTAGAAGCCAGCAAAAGGAAAATGGGTAGCATTTCAATAATGAGATCATTTGAAAGAGTTCCACTTTTTGAAAGCAGAAACAAAATCCCTACTGGCTTTGATGTTTAAATAACCGGACTTAAAACAATTTAAAGAGCAGACAAAAATCTTGTGTTTATTTATAATAAAACCAAAACATCTCTTAGAGTCTTTTTTTTTTTTCCCTTTTAGAATCAGCCTTTATAACAGAATCACTGAATTGTCAGGGTTGGAAGGGACATCTGGAGATCACTCAGTCTAACCTCCTGCCAAAGCAGTATCACCTAGAGCAGGTGACATAGGAATGCATCCAGGTGGGTTTTGAATGTCCCCAGAGAAGGAGACTCTGTGACCTCCTCGGGCAGCCTGTTCCAGTGTTTATTGTTCAATAACATTTAGCAACTTTCATCCTATAGGAGGCATGAGGAGCTCTTTCTACCCATCTGTATGCCCAATGCAACATGCTACATGCACTAAAATTCTTAATCTGTTGGAAGCAGAAGGCTCATTTGCTATTTAGAGCAAGCACTCCAAAAAGAAAAAAAATCAAGGGCTGGCCATACTAGGAAACCTACATAAATTAAATGTGACTTCTTCATTTACAAGCATCACATGAAAAATTTAATTCAGTAACCGACACGAAGCCCCTCTGGCAGCACTCTGCTCGCTTTACATTTTGATTAACACCCATGGGCTGCCTCGCCCTTCGCAACTCC
>JAHLSL010000059.1:4424924-4450731 GCA_025920805.1 Petroica traversi
CCTTTTCAACATGACCCGTTTTGTGATTCCCTTTCCCAAACATTTAACATAAGCTTTCAATTACAATGAGGAAGCAAAATTAAACCTCACATTCCGATTCTGCTTTTTGCTAACTGCAGTCCCTTCTACCTACCTGAAGTCCAGTATCTTCAAAGCAACACCTTTTCAAGACAAATTTCTTCAGTCGAGTCTGATACATTCTCAAGCATCAGGGGATGTTTAGCATGGAGGAAAGGAAGCTATGGGGGGGTCCTTATTGTACTCTACACGTTAAAAGAGGTTGTAGCAAGGTGGGGTCAGCCTCTTCTCCCAGATAAGAAGCTACAGGACAAGAGAAAACAACCTCAAGTTGCACCAGGGGAGGTTTATATTGGATATTAGGAAAAATGTCTTTAATGAAGGGGTTGCCCAGCACTAGAACAGACTGTCCACTGAAGTGGTTGAGTCACTATCCCTGGAGATATTTACAACACGTGGATATTGCACTTGGGGACATGGTTTAGTAGTGGATGTGGCAGTGCTGGGTTTGCGGTTGGACTCAATCTTAGAGGTCTTTTCCAAACTGAACTATTCTATTATTCTGTTTACTCCTTTTCCCAGTCTGTAAGCCCTTGCTCCTCCTTTGCCATCATGCTGAGAGCCTGCAGCTGAAGCACAGCACTACAAACAGAACATCTCCTGGCTTGTCACACCTTTGGGAGCTGAGGATGGAGTGAGAAGTCCTGGCAAGACAGCACAAAACACAGGTAACTGGCCACAGCACAGGGAGCCATGGCTCACTGCAGTGAGGGCACACAGAGACAAGGCTATCAGACACAGTTTGGGAAAATATCAATAATCCTGTAGCCTCCTCTTAACCTTTTATGTAGAAGAGGTTCCATATGATGAAGGAACTGAGGAAGTTAAATTACTTTGGACACGCCATGGACAATTCATAACAGCACTTAGGTGATGATCCCTGTGTCTTTTCATATCCTGTTGGGCTTTTTCCCATTCTCATGTCTTATACTGGTTTCCAGATTGCTTCAAGGTTTTGCCTGTGTTGATAATCACTCCCCTTTTGTTAGTTTCACCTATACTTCAGAAAAAAAAGCTATAATTAAAGACAGCAGTGAATATTCTCTTAAGCTTTGTAGCACGTTATTCCTGCGCTCTTTGGTTTCTACTGTTACTCCATCATCTTTCTGAAAGAAAGAATAACTTCATAACTTTTTCTTCATAATTGCAATTCTTAGTTCTTCAGCCTCAACTCCCCAGCTGCCTCTTGTTTGAGCTGCAAGAGCTCCTAGTGCTTACACCTGTGGTAGGAATCACCATACCATCCATGATTTAAACAAGGACAGGGTAATTGGAACAATACACTCTTCCCAAGAGTTTCTGTCTGGTGTTTGGGTGAGCCATTCCCTTTTGAGAGTTCCTTCATCAGGTGGCTAATATGTGAGATGCCCTGTGATGGATGCACCCCTTCTGACTGAGTGACAGTACTTTGGCTCAGGCATCACAAAAAAGGAAGCCTGACTGAAATTATCCCTGCAGTGCAAATCCTGGAATCATCCTAAGCCATATCTTATCCAGGAACAAAGAAGTTTAGGGCTCTGTTATCATGAGCTCACAGTACCAGCCTGAGCTGCAACTAGACAGAACTGAAACTGCTACAGCTGCACACCTGCACATACACCAAGAGGGGCTCTGACTGCAAATCAGTCATTTTAACCTCTAAATAAATATCTGTAGCCTCATGTGCCCATCAGGGTCTCCTTGTAGAGCAGCCTGCTCAGCAATGATCTCCCCTTCGAGCAGAGGTGGCTCTTAATGCTTGAGGTGAAAGATCCCCTTACCAAACATCTGGTATCTATAATAAGGAAAGTGACATTTTACATTAAGCCTAAAATTATTTGCACACTAGCTGCAATTTTTTATAAATCTAGCTATAGCTTAATTATTAGAAGTTTAGTAGGTAGTAGAGTGATCAGAGTGTAAATCATTGTTTAAACAATAATTTAAAGCATTGTTAAATCGCTGTTTAATTACTGTTCAATTATTGCTTAATAACACTTCTATCATCATTCACTTTTCATTCAGGTGCCAATTAATTATCTTTGATTACTGTTTAATCATTAATAAACCCCTTTTAGTTACACTCACATTGGCATACTCATAGTAACTCACCTGTGACACACTCCTACGTGCAAAAAACTCAGACCTTAATTTAGAATTAAGGTGTACACAGGTCACTGCTATCTCCTGTCACTAAAGCAGGCAGGAGCAGCTTTACAAATTTAGGGAACAGCTGAGCAACTTGACTGCACAATCAGGTCCAGGAGCTTTTGGGAGAAAAGCCTCAAACAGGACACAGGCCTAGGAAAGTCACTACTTTTTATCAAATCTGTCAGTTCTACTGCAAAGCCTGGAAGAAATGAACTAAGTTATGCAACTACAAGTACAAACATATTCTCTGAACATGAACTGCATCTTCGTAATTTCTTGCTTGCGTAATTCTGTAGGTTCCTGTACAAGGAGGTAATCAATCTTGAGAAATTTTATTCTTGATGCTTTTCTTTGGCTGACCCAAACTTTGTTTCTAATCCATGGCAAGGAATGAGGATACTGTTGGTGACCCCAGAGGTCAAATTTACGGCCTCTGCATTGCATCCTGCCTTTGCAAGTAAAGAATGAACTCTGAACTTAAACTATTTCTACCCTATACTCTCCTTATTCTAACATTAATTTAAAAAAACTAAAACAGAAATACATATCTCCTTTATTTTTGCTTAGAAATTCAATTAATTAGAGAGTGCAAACATGTTAAGGCAGAATTTAATTACTACTTTCAAAAGGACTTTCTGAATCTGTTGCAAAACTTTATCTCTCAGAGAAGGTGGATAAACTGGATCATGTTCCCAGTACATCATAGATAAAAGCAACTAGAAATTAACAAATGAGATTGCATGTGCTGACAATTTGAATTCATTAAATAGAGCAATTTGATCACACCAACTTGTCAAGATCAAGCTTAAGTATTAAGGCCAAAGTAAAACCAGTCTCTTCCAGAAGCAAGCACTGTAATCACACACATTAAAAAGCAAACGTGTGTGAACTTTGCCTGAGCCCATTTTGACTGAGCCTCTGGAATGATGCAGAATGTTGCCTATGCACTTCATCTAGGTCCAGGGACATCAGAAAAGTTGAAAATGTTTTTATTTTAAATTACTTGCATTTGCCATTATTACATTTAATCTCCTATCATGGTACTTGCTCAGCTTCACTAGACCAAATGGCCCTCAGCCACCTTTAGTTTTACATAGACTAAGTAATTGTCAAACAAATTTTTTTTGCCTTGATGTTGCTTTTTCCCTCACGCACTTGATAAATGTCTAATATCTGTTTTAAATACACATTTTTCTGGTGGGTTTTTTGTTTGTTTTGTTTGGGGTTTTTGTTTGTTTGTTTGGAGGTTTTGTTGGGGTTTTTTGAGGGGTTGTTTGTTTGTTTGTTTTGTAAAGGCTAGTAATTAATTCCAATTCAGAATCTTGCATTGTCTGATTTGAAAAGTTTTCACACAAGAGACTAGAGAAAAAATGTGCCAGATTACAAAATGGCTTCTGAAAAATCTGGGGTTTTTCCCAAGAACTTTTCCTCATTGTTGGATAACAAGAAAGTGTGAGGGCATATCATCTTGGAGAACTGTTAAATTTTCCCATATAAACTCTTAGCAATAAGCCATATTTTAGACCAACTTTTAAAAAATCTGAAATAAGAAAGCACAGGTGGTTTTCCAAATAAGAACTAGACATAGGGGCTGAACATCAGAATGATTCTTCTCTAATGAGAGGCCGTGCAGCTGGCAGCAGCTCAGACATTTCATTCTCAATATAGTAATTTGATAGTTTTCCACCTAATTCTGATGATTTCCTAAAAACTTGTACCTTCAGCCTATTTTAAAAGCGAATTTTATTGAACACTGTGATGGCTGTTATATTGTTTCAGCTATGATCTTTTTCCTTCTGACATGCAAAACAAAAATTCAACTCATTTCTAGTAACTCTTACCCACCAGTGAGAATGTTATAAAACTAAATACTTCAATAATGGAATTCAATTTACTATTTACTGCTTTAGACCTCATCTCCTTGTTACTTACTTTACACTTGAGTAATAAGGACCTTGTTTTTCTGAATATCTTTGTTCTATAAAAATTATGCTTACCATCTGAACTGTTGCAGCTGCTGTACTTCAGAAAGAAATTCTAAGATAAACTGCTAACCTAAACCCTGTAATCCTTCACATTCAATTTCTTTACATACAGTAACAACTCACATTCCTTGTAGCCTCTGAAATAAATGTTTATATGTTAAAAAAATCCTGTGCAACAATAAAGGTGCCAAAGTTGTAACCCACTTAACACAAAGAGACATAACACATTCTGCAAATACACTTATTTATTGATAAGATCTCAAGCTTGTCTGAGATCATCCATCTAGAATACAGCTTTCAAAAGTGTGTTTGTACAGCAGACATTTACATTAGGAACACTTTATTAGCAAGATTACAAATGAACATCTGGATTTGGTTAGTAATCAAGACTCAGGATACAGGAGAGTCCTCGGTATTTACATTCTGTGAGACCTTGGGACCTCCAGTCAGTAGGGACAAGGAAAGGTTTGTCTTACATGAAGTTCCTGTTTGTGAGGATCACATCAGGTGAGTATGACTTACCCAAGCTCTGATTCACAAGATGATCAGTGACTTGTAGCCCGGTCACTTGAATTTTTTCTTGCTCCATAGTACAGATCCACCAGGAACCAGTTGACCCACTTCATTTGTCACACTAAAACTGTTCCTTGCTTCCTCTGTATTTGCATTTTCTTACATCACACTACTGACCTCCTGTGATTTGTCTTGTGGTACTGAACATGGAGGTGTTTGCATTTGAGTGGACACCACCATTTTTCACTCCACTTCAGCTCTTTGGTAATCCAGAATTACTCTCCTACAATGCTGCCCTCACTCCCATCATGTGTTGGGCAAGGCTGAGGCCCACCTGCAGAGCTCTGAATATGGTACATGAGACACCTTTCCTTAGGCATCAGAAGAAATCACTGCTACTGTTTTCCTAGTGATCCACCCTGCAGCTCCAGGTTACCAATCCACATCAGTGCCAGTAATGCCAGTGTCAGACTGCCCTGCAGCAAATGAAAAGAACAACCCTCCAGCCTCTGCCTCTAGTTCAACAACCCACTTGCTCTACAGCCTGACAGCTCTGCAGCATCCCTCAGCCTACCCTCCCTGGGGGTTCCAAAGAGGCTCCAAACAATTCCAGTCAGCAGCATGCCATGGTCCATGGGAAGGTACCTGCTAAAGCTAACCTGGCTCCAGCTCCCCCAGGCTAGGTCTAGAATCCCTCATCCATATGGGTGAAGATTCTGCTTGGACAGCAGCTGCCATGAGCTTTCATAACTATCTTATTTGCTCTTCCATCCCACAGAAGAGGGATGTACAAGCATATGCAACAGTCTGGCTGGTATGAATTTTATGCAAAAGCCCTGAAAGTAACACACAACAAAAATGGTGTGTGGAATTTAAAGTCAAGTATTTTAAACTACATATAGTACTTGCAAAAAGCTGTTTCTGTAACACAGTTTTTACCTTTACATAGCTTTTTAGTACTCATTGACCTGTTCTCCTCTGGCCTATCACTGCTTTACCTGGGCTTGACCCACCTGCCTTCATCCAACTTTGAGAGTCTGGATCCTACTCATCCAACCACTGCCCTCCCACAAACCAAGCCACTTCAGCAAATGCCATTTATTCATAGCCCAACAATGAAGGGGGAGAAAATTTCCAAAAAATTCTGGTAAAGGCACCAAGCTTTGCACTCTCCCCATTACTATGCCAAAGGACTCCCTGTGAACTAGAACAGCCTGGAAGTTTTCCCTTGGGACACCAGCTGAACCAGAGAGGATGGACAAGTCACTGAGACCCACACAGGAGCAAAGCTTTGAGCCTCTGCTCCCAGTCAGCTGCAGGTGCTCCACTGCACTCCTGGGCAGCCCAGGTCACTGAATCCATGGCGTGGGATCAGCCAATCAGCCTGGTACAGGACTGTGTACAAGGCAGGAAGGCACACCTGAGCCAGGGGCAGGACTGGCAGCACGCTGTCCAAGCTGACATCAATACATTGTGCAGCTCTCAGAGTCAAACTGCCAGCAGAGTTGCTTGTTGCCACTGAACTTACAAGAACCACCCCTACTCCATGCTGCAACAGAACAAATAACCTGAAGGAGCTGCCAGTAAATACAGGAGCAATCAATGAAAATAATTACTTCCTCCTTTAGCTACTTACAGCCCACATTTGGAACTTCCCATCTTTGCTCATCTCTTGTGCAGTTACCTTTCTGCACTTTCACTTCTGTTCAAACCAGTTTAGCTGCTTAGATGTCCACACACCAACTCAGGGAACTGAAATGAGGTCCAGACAGCTCATCAATTTACTTGCTGAGTAACACTAAAACCAAAAAAGCTCACACACCAAAGGGAGTCACAGGATGTGTATTCCCAAAGAACAAGAACTCAGCTAAACTGCTAAATGTCAACATCAAAATGAAGGAAAATGTTCTTATTGAATCAATCAACTCTCAGTGTGGGGCAAGTGATGTTTAAGCAAGCAGGCAGGACACAGATATGACCATTTCTATTACGTAGGAGTAAATTCCTACTTTTGACTACTCATGGGTAGACAGACACAAATAGCCAAGTTGGAATAACAGGAAACTGTAGGGAATAAGTCTATATTCAAGCTACTTTATTTTGTGCACAACACACATGCACTAGCCTGAATGCAGAAGTCAAGATTCAGCCTATATTGAGGGGTGACCTACTTCAAATACCACTTCTCAGGAACAGGATATCAAGGCTATGACCAAGACTATGACCAAAGCCCATGCACATAGCAAACCACAACTGTAATTTGAATTCATTTGGTTATGAAGAATGAGCCTTCAGGGCATTTAGTTCCAATTTAAAACAAAAATTAAATATAAAGTTTAATTCAAGCACTTCCACATTTAACTTAAGCAAAGTAGTTTTTATCAGAAAGTTACACAAACCCAAAGAGCTCTGTTTGTCAAAACCATACTTTATTTTTAAAGGCTAAGAGAAATATTCTGTATTTCTTAAGCAAAAAAGATTCACATTTCGTTGTGCAGGGTCATTAGTAGGAGAGAAAGCATTTGGGGATTTACTTTTTTTGCAACTGCTTTTGAGTTCCTACATTAAACCAGATTTGTTTAAAAATGGTAACATCAGTTATGGCTTAAGATACAGAATTACAGAAGAGTAACACAAACTTTGAAACTCAAGTGGTGAACAGGTAACTATGGTCATTTTTTCCAAATAAAGATTTTTTTAGCCAAGACAAACTGAAGCAACAACTGTCTTTATTGGTAGCCAAATCCACTGAACATCATCAGCACAGACACTGCTTCCAAGATACCCATGCTGATAAATCCGTGTGTTAGAAGAATGTTCTGTCTGTTCCAATTACTTCACCTTTTCCTCCATATCACAAGTCTCAAAACCACAGAGGTGTGAAACCACAACAACAGATAATCTTTTTTTTAAACAAGAGGCTACAAGAAAAGACGGAAGACTACAGAATGTGGTGAAGAAAGAGTCATCACCTCTACAGAGACAGCAGGACTTTGACCAAGAAATTTTAATCAGTGAGCATGTAAGGACTCAAACCAATTCAGAACCCAGAGCTGCAATTTTGTTGGGTGTTCTCCCCTCCACCAATCTGTAACTCTGCATGTACATGTTCTAGATGGCTTGCATTCAGTGGGACAGAGGTAGTGATGGGAACAAGATTCCTTCCCTAAAGTTTCCAAATAGATGCAACCTGGTAAGCATGGCCCCAAGGAAGGGTGAGTGCAACCAGCAGAGGGCCTGCCAACTCGGAAAGGACAAGAGCACAAGCACAGACAGTAAGCTGCTCTCCCATACCCAGACTGATAAATAAAATGTTACGTAAAGGTGCTGGACAAGAACTGAACAAGTAACAAAACATCTGTGGCCTCAGCAATATGTACTTCATGCCAGGTTGTGCAAAGGGTAGGACTGCACCTTTGCTGCACAGTTGTGGTGATCAAAATGATATAGTATTTGCAGTACTGCCAGAAGTTCCAGTGTGTAACTAGCTAGACTGATTATATTGATAATAGCTCTATAAAGTCAGTCACCCATTAAAAATAGAAAAAAAAGAAGTATTTGCAGACATGTCCTTTATCCAGTTAATTCTTCAGACTTGTCCCACCTTTGCTATTTTTCTGTCCTAAGGGGTTTAAGACAGACTTCAGCTGTAAAGTTCTTTCCCCTTTGCCCAGTGAGAGCAATTTAAAAAATAGCATGTTTTTATCTTACAGTCCTGGAATACTACAATTTGTTATAAGAGTGTTCATTCAGAGAAAACTGTCTGTAATACTCATAATAAAAGGTTGCAACTCTTGGACAAGAAGGGATGGTTGAAACTAGGTAATCTGAATATAACTTGAGTTCTATAAACCAATAATTGAATAGTCAACACTTGGGGCTAGAGAGCAATTCTCCTTAGAACACCCCATTTCTCTTCTGAAGAAGATCAGAGGTAAAATGGTTTCTTTTATTGCAACACTGGTTAGCCAAATCCAATCCTTCCCATTCAGATATGATTTTTAAGAACCAGGGATTTTACGGTTTACTGCCAAATTTGGCAGACAATTTACTGATGAGATTCATGACCTTGGGATTGCTCTGGTACTTGGACATATTTGCAGGGTTCTGGGCAACATCTTGGAATGCAACCATGACTTCTGGATCCTGTAGGACAAAAAGCAAAAAAAAAAAAAAATTAGGGCATTTGTAAAAGAACTCTACAAAAGTGATTTATGTGGTTCCACATGAATCTAGTCTTGCTCAGCTTTTGTATGACAAGACTACATTAGACTTCTGGCAAGAAGTCTCTAAAGACAATCCAATAAAACAGTGCACATTATTAGAGCTGTGTCATTAAACCAGAGTCATTACTGAACTTGTTACAGTAAGAGTTCTGTGTGTAAGAAGGAGACAGGATAAGAGTTCTGCTCTCCCAGAGCACAGCCACACCTACTATATTATTTCTGTTCAGGCATCTTTCAAATGCATTTTGAAGGAGGTATGAGTTTGATGTGTGTAGTGTGCATTACAGAATAACTCAGCTCTGAGCAACAGCTGATTCTCATCCTTTTCTTGCTTTTTCATTCTAGCAGCAGAAGCCAGAAATTGTTAGATTGTGAGCAGACTATGTGGCAATGTTTGGCTTTTAGAAATGCATCTAATTCTCAGTCATTCATCACCTCCACTGAGAAATCACACTTGGAAGAGAACCTTGTTATCTCTCATCTCTACCGTGTTGCAGTTGATAAATACATTCATATATTCAATACAATCAGTGCCCCAAAAAAATACCAACTCCATCTTCTCTATTTAGTCACAGAAGCATAAACACCTTTTTCCCATACTTCTAGAATACCTTTGGTCTCCACTGAACTTGAACTGGTTTTACTTGTTTTGCATGTGTATGTTTTGAACATAACAAATCTGTATGCATCCATTTTACATTTCAGCCTGGAAAAATGTCCCCATTATAAGCAATATTTACAATTCCAATTCTCTTTAATTCAACATGAGTGCAAGTAGTTTATTATGTTCAGTACAAATCACAGATGTTAGCTGTAATTTCATCTGCTGTTCTTTCTAGGACATTTAAGTATTTTTACCAAAAGACACACTCCTCCCTAGACTTCTAACCCATTGCCACAGCTGGTTTGTTCTTTGGAAACCACCAAAGCTCAACCAGTGTACTCAGAGCTGTCCGTGCTACAATAACACCATCCTGTATCTATTCTAGCATCAGACTCAGTCCAAAGCTGTTTACCAAATTGCATTTGGTAGGTGTGGACTCCACTGAAAGCACCCACACATCTCAGTCAATACATGTTGGGAACCAAGAGTCCAGTTTACGGGAGGATTTACAAGTGTGTTGTCTCCCTCACAAAGATAATCTGCAAAGTATATGGAAAACAGAATGCTGAAGTTCAGAAAAGAGAGATTAGATAAGATTCTCTCCACTTCACATGATTCCTATGCAAAGAAAGAAAAAAAGACTTTCACTACCTCAGACTTCTTGAATTGATTTCAAAATAGGGCATATGATTATAAAGACTATGTCATGTTGTTTAGTCTGTGGTTTTACTTATGTATGAATCTGGAACAAAAAATTCCAGTAATCTTAGGCACTAGTGTGTGCCAAAGCTCACCTAAGTGAATGTTAAATATTCAGTTTTATGCTATGTGTTTCACTTTCCTAAATGATTCTGTACTTGTGTGACTCCCTGAAAGCTCTCAACCTTAGAGTTTTTATAACATCCAAGGTTTCACACTGAGGAGCAATATTATCAAAATAAAGTGTAAGATTGAGGATATCAACATTTCTGTAGGTAGCCATTCTACTAATGGTACTAGGAATACATTCAGTTTTCTAAAGCTCTAGTCTTTACTTGCAGAATGGAAAAATAATACTTTCCAGAAAAAAGTTGGGTTTTTTTCCAACTTAACGCATGTTGTTGGAATCTGTGTCTAACATATGGCTACATGTCAAATAAAGAATCCATAGGTTCATCTTACACATCACTCCTTATAAAAAGAACTACTAGACTCCAAAATGCAAATGTCATGTGTCTAGAGAAAGCAATTGTATATGCAAGATATGAAGTACTAGACAACCCTCCAGATAGGCAAAACAGTTAAACAAAACACACTAAAATTTCAGTCAATTCTTCTGGAGACTAAAAATCTTAGGAGAAAATGTCCTAAAAACCCATGCATTAGAAATCACTGCAAAAAGTCACAACTTGCTACCATTAAGAAGCTGTGAAAAGAAACACAACAGAAGTTTTGATGCTTTGAGCAAAAATTTTAAAAAATCTCCTGAAGAAATAAATCTTCAGGTAAGGAAACCAGAAATCTTCCTCAACAAAGAAGTTTTTATAGTGGTTTGTAGAGATGACAAAATCAGAGAAATGTTAGGATTGTAAGGGACCTCTGGAGATCATCTAGGCCAACCCCCTGGCCAGGCAGGGTCACCTAAAGCAGGTAAGATTCATGCCAATGAAAGAAATAACTTTCCTAAACATGGACACAAGCAGCCATATCTGGTTCTTTGGTTGCTTCCATGGGTGACAAGATGAATTAACAGCAAAACCAGTTTAATCTGGCTTGTCTTCAGGCACCCACCCAGGTTCTCAGGTTTACTGAGATGTTACAAGACTCAGGCACATTTCAGTGTTAACTCCTGGAGAAAAGTCTCCAAAATTACAAAATCTTAGCAAGTTCAAAGAGACTGAGGTGGTGGCCTTTACTTGTAGAATACTCCCATTTTGGCAATAACTTCTCACTACGGAAAGCCTCTACAGAGCATCAGTTAAAAAGCAATTTTGGAGTGACTTGTGTGATTCAGGATGCTCTTAAGCTTCTTTGCTACCTCAGATAACAGACATAATAGCTGCCAGCTAACATTATCCATCAACCTATTCCAAAGCTGCACTGAGCAGATGCCAAGCAGTAAAAACTGTCTTTTAAAACTAGAGCTTACATGGCCAATTCAGAAAAGAGCAGAATGCAAAGTTGGACATTTTGGGAAAAGGAGGCAGCGTAGACGTAGATCAAGTTCTAATAAATCATACAGAGTTGGTACAAAGAGGACAGTAAGGGACTCAAGGAGTGCTAACAGGATGTGCATGTTAAAGCCTGCCTGCATTATCAGAAAACACTGTCAGCACACATTCCTGTAACAGAGTCCTACCCTATTTTGGGGCATATGTAATCAGCATGCAATGGAGTTCTTAAAGGCATGTGACAAGCACTTCATATTTAGCTGCACCTCAACACTGTTTGCAGCAACCTCTCAACACAAACTCCAGGAAGCAGCCAGGTAAGGAAGAGAGTAACAAGTCAAGGGCCCTTTCTGCATGGCTTGCATGCAAGCCACCATTGATGACACCAAGCCCTCATTAAGGGATCATTAACATCAGCAACCATTAAGGGGAATGAACCCACAAACTTCTGCATGGAAAGTGATGATTTTTTGTGATTCCAGGGCATACTGAAGAAGCTTTCTTTGTGATGCCTTTATTTCAATGAGCTGAGGACAATGTGTAACTCTAATCACAGTGATCCAGAAAAAAGAAACAAGACAGTTTTATACTTCATCATATTAGAATGCAAATTTAACAACATAGCTCTGACTTTTTCTAGCCCACCTGCCCTTAAAACTGGCATTGTCAGATATGTTCCATTTAATCTGCTAAAATACTTTGCTTGAGTCAAAGTAGTCATTACATTGATCAACTGATTAATTGAGCAATTAATCAAGCCCACTAGGGAAGTAAGCTTTCTGAATATGAATTCAGAAAATGCCAGACAAAGAACTATTCTAATAATACTTTGTCTCTGGCAAAACCTCAAACATTTAATCTCCTAAGAGAAAGGCAATTCTCATCGCAATATTGTTATAATATGTTGTGTAAGAAAAATATTAACAATTTTTTTGTTTGTGCATAATTATCCCTCTACAGTGTGTGCATTCCAAAAGTGAGCAAGTGAATTAAAATGTGTGGAAAACAACCATTTGAGAGATTTTTCAAAAGAGATGACAACTGCATGTAGCATACAGTTTTGCCTATCATAGATGGGGGTCAGGGTGTGTGTCATGTTTAATTAAGCTTCCATTAGTTTGCAAAACAGTTAACATTCAGTCCAGACAGTCTGGTGTCACATATCAGGAAAGAATTTCACAACAGAAACAAGCAAGCACCCCATTCCTATCCAAAAAGGTCACATCTTCCTTTCTCCACTTAAGCTCATAGGCACTGCTCTTCTCTTGTTGAGAATGGATAGCTATGACTTTTAACAAATACTCACCTGCATGGCAGCAAGAACTTCTGGGTCACTGAGAATCTCATTGAGACCTGGCATTCCTGCCATTCCTGGCATTCCTCCAGCCCCAGGAAAGCCACCTGAAAAT
Organism: Petroica traversi; assembly: GCA_025920805.1. Lineage (NCBI taxonomy): Eukaryota > Metazoa > Chordata > Aves > Passeriformes > Petroicidae > Petroica > Petroica traversi. Next base: position 4,438,020 of record JAHLSL010000059.1, read on the forward strand.
CCAACACAGGAAAAATGCATGATGAAAAATGTTCAGCTCACCTACACAGTAATTATGCTGACTGAGACCAAGACACACTGCCCTTGCCACATCTCTAATGCCATGTCTTCTGTATGGCTACAGTTGGTCCACTCAATGGAAAGCAGTCTTCATCTTCTCTTTCTGTTAAGATCTACATCTTATTTCATCCCTGTTTTTAACCCAATTGAATAGGAGGCTCATAATGAGTACAGTTCTTTTTCTGGTTAACTTAGATGAGGTAGGTCTCAAGCTCAGGAACATAAGAAGTTTGAATGCCTGGGGTGAACAATGAACAATTTAGGGCAGAAGCAGCTCACTATTACGTCCCAGGCACATTCCACATTTGGCAGGAACTTTAGGTTTTGAAAAATTGTTCCACCAATGGGAAAAAACTCCAACAAAACACCAAGAAATAGATCCCTGAAGCAAAATGCTTGAGGTTCTCTTAAAGAATCCTTATTCAGCAGCTTCCCCAGCTGTGCTGAGCATGACACATCTCTATCTGGTTGCTGATCCAGCTGGAGCACACACAGCCTATCTCAACTCTACTACATCTCCATCTTCAAGAGCATTAGTACTTTTCTTTCTCTCCAGTTCACTATATAACATGGAAAACCTGATTTTTGTGAAGCTGTCAAGGATAACTTTTCCATAAGGTATTCTGCATTACCTCCTTTAAAAATCTATTCTGTTTAAAAATAGCTTGCAACCAGCACAGATTTCATTCCTGTTCAATCCAAATTTTCAATTTGAAAACTACTGTTCTTAAGCAGAATGGATTCAAGGCAGTCTGGGGCATTAAGAAAACATTTTTATATTAATTTTTCCACACATTATCAAGCAAATTCTGCTTCTTTTGTTTTCCCAAACATAAATCCTTTAATTCTGTTACACTTCAATTATTGATTTCTGTCTTCCCTCTATTGCTACACAGCCTGAATCCTCTTCAAGAGAGGGAATCCTATTCCTCTTACCACTAGTGCTCCAAGAGTTATTTGTATACAAGTTCTAAACTCCACACAAGATTTTTCTCTCTGTCTTGAGAACAAATGCTATAAAAACTGCAGTTATAACACTCCATAGGGAAATAGCAGCCATTTCTACCTCAAGTATTGGTGCTTAAATATAAAATAAATACCTGGGAAGCCACCTGGGAAGCCACCAAACTGAGCTCCTCCTGCCTGTCGTCTTGCTTCTTCCTCCTGCAGATGAAAGCACATCATTCCACACAAAACAATGGAACTGCAGCCTGTTTTCTACTGTTCAACTGGGTTTAGGAGAAAAAAAATAGCTGAGACCGTTTCAGGCAGATATGCTATCACAATAAACAAAGCACTCTGCTATGTTCAAAATGATTGACAAGAAATTGCTCTGTTTATTCTTAATTTTGGATGTGATTGCAAGTTAGTTATGCAGGGTATGTTTCTACTGAATATGAACTGTATGATTTGTTTTAGCTCTCCCTAACTGTATTTTCAGAACTCCCACCCCCCACATATTAAAATATGTCATTAAAGCACAAAAAAAAAGCAAGCAGACTGTGCCAGGAATTGAGGAAGAGAAGCAAAGTACTGTTCTGAATTTAAAACCTCCCACCTTGGGATACATAAGTATTTTAAGTGAAAATTATTCTGGAAGAGTTATACAATAACTTACTTCTAGAAATACAGGATTAGTAGAAATTCTGTGACTGTTTTTGTCACAATTAATAAAACCAGATGAACTCAAAAGCCCTCCAGATTTCATTATTGGTCAAGTAACCACAACAGAAACCAAACCTCTAAAATTTAAAACTTATATTTAAACTATTTTTTCCTCTGTAATTAATTTTAATCAAAATAACTATGACACTCTCCAAATTATTAAGAAATATTAAAGCCTAAATTCTCACCCTTTGTGCCTTCTCATGCTCCTCCCGTGCCTTCTTCACTCTTTCCATCCTTTCCTTGATTTCCTTTTCTTCACGCTTCCGTTCATATTTCCGTCGATGTTCTGCGATTTTCTGAGCCTGTCACAATGGAATAGCAGGAGTTCTTATACATTTCTAACATATCACACAGTGTATTCCAATACAAAATACATGCAAGCTTAACCAACTGATTCTACCAGCTCTTAAAACTAAGATCTGATTTCACATCCTAAAAGCCTCTTTGTTTCAGGAGCCATTTGCTACTTCTTTCCCATGGCAATCAGTCATTCATGTCTACTCAACCCTGACTGGATTCAGCAGAACATGCACTCTAGCATATTGTTTTGCCATACTTTTGGCACTTGCATCATCGTTAGAACTTGAACATGTTATTATTCCATGTCTCTTCATGCTCTCATGCTGAAATATTGATTTCTCTGGGGCTAAAACCAGCAATTGCCCTGGAAAAGGGCACTATAGGAAGTAGCGTTCTCACTGCACACACTTTTTAGATAGTGTTACCACTGTTTCAGATGCCTCTACAGAGTGTACAGACAGACAAAAGCAGACCAAAGAATTCCTCAACCAAACTGAGAAAGGGTGGTGGAGAGTTTGCTTCCTTTTACTAATTTTTTTTCCTCAAGTGTATTAAATCTACAGCTCCAGCAAAAGAGGAATTAACAATGAACTTCCCAAGGCTCCTCACTCAGGCCTCATTACAACAACAGAACTAACTGCAGCACGGCTTTCCTCAAAACAGAATGTATCCTTATATATAAATTGCAAAATGGTTCATGATTTCAGAAATAGTGTATTGATGGTTACTCTGCAGCATTCCTGTAACTAAAAAACACATGGTAAAATCAGAGTGCAAGAACATGGACTACTAAGACAATGGAATGCTCTTGTGTTTCTTTTAGAATACTCTTTAAAGGAACAAGTTATAAGTAGCAGAGCTTTGGTACAACTTATTTTAGCAAGGAGATACTCATTCCACACTACATCATTCCTGAAGTGCATCCTCCAGAGAAAGCTCACTGGAGGCAGCAGTAATGATAGAGAGTGAATGCAGTTCCTGCTATCAGATCCTGACATCACTGCCATTTAATGGCTTGTTAAGGGAAAGCTAAGTGTTCTGTTTTCATCTAATGAGGCATAAAGAGTTTCCAAAGGTTAGATTTTTGTTATTTCTAAGTATTTCTGAAAATGAACGAAACGTGTTTAGAATTTGAGCTGAAAGTGCTACAAAGTAAAAAATTCTAGGAAAGACTGAAGTGAATAAATTATATTAATGCAGCCTTTTCACCTACTAAAGATTTTGAAAATCACCCATGAAAAGATCATATGTTTTTCCTAGAGCTATATACATAAATCCCCATGCAATCAGGAACTACACGCCAATGTATCAAAGATACTCTGTTTCTGTGCTCAAGCAGTTTAACTGGGAAATAAAAGGTCCCCGCTCAGCAAAGCATTACGTATACTCCTTATGAAAACTAAGACCTAATTACATTAACCACACACCAATAGTCTCCAAAACAGAAGACTAATAGGTTGTAAAATGGTTTCCATTGTCATTTTGCTGGAGTGGTAGATGTGGTAGAAAAGCTGAAGTTACTAGACACAGGACTGTTTATGCATGTGGGAGCTTTAAGCCTGACTGGCTGCCAGATGCTCACTAAGCCTCTCTCACTCCCCCCTCCTCAACAGGACAGGATGAGAAGATAAGATGGAGAAGTTTGAGGTAAAGACAAGATCACTCACCCACTACCTACCTTCATGGGCAAAACAGACTCAACCCGGGGAGGATTCATTTAATTTATTGTCCAATAAAAATGGAGCAATACATTATGAGAAACTAAGAAAAAACTAAAGCCACCTTCTTCCCAAAGCTCAGCTTCACTGCTTCATTCCCCACTCTTCCACCCTGAAGAGCACAGTGGGATGGGGGCTGTCATCAGTTCATAACACTGTACTTCTGCCACTCCTTCCTTTTCACACCTTTTTCCTGTCCCAGCAGGTCTGCCCCACAGGACATAGTTCTTCACAAACTGCTCCAGTGTGGTTGTCCCCACAATGTACAGTGCCTAAGCAACAGACAGTTCCACCATGGGTCCCCCATGAGCTGCAGATCCTGCCACAAAATCAGGTTCTGTGTAGGCTTCTCTCCACAGCCTGCAGTTGCTGTGGAGAGCCCGCTCCAGAGGACTCTCCATGAGGTGCACCTTTCTTCAGGGCACATCTGTTTCCTCTGGCATGGCAACCTCCACAGGCTGAAGGGTGGATCTCCTCCACTGTGGACTTCCATGGGCTAAAGAAGGACAACCTGCTTAACCTCCACTGGCTGCAGGGAAATCTCTGCTCCCATGCCTAGCACACCACCTCCTGCTTCCTTCTTCATTCATCTTGGTGTCTCTGAGGGGTTGCTTCTCTCACATTTTTCTTCTTTACTGCTCTCCTTCTCACAGCTGTTACACAGCATTTTTTAACCCTTTCTTAAATATGCTATCATAGAAGCACCACCAGTGTCACTGATTCACTCAGTTTTGGCACCAGCTGGAATTGGCTCCCCCTTACACAGGGGCAGCTTCAGGTCTCTCCTACAGGAGGCCAGCCCTGCAGACTCCACCTTTCCCCAAACTTCCTATGGAAACCCAATCCAATGCAACAGCTGCCATCTGTGGTGTATCAACCACTTCAAAGGAACAGGCAAAAACACATTGAAAAGAAAGCCAGTGTTACACTGCTTACAGAGAAGTTCCTGCTTAGAGGATTGCTGGGGTCAGCCACGGGAGAAGAGATGAAAACCAGTTGTGCAGAGCTGAGGCTGCCCTCATGGGGCTGACTAATCAAAGTATACACCACTGCAAAATGCTTCCTTTGGAAAACAAGCTTAAGGACGAAGCTTTGATCAACTGAGAAATATCTTAGCTAAAAATGGATTTTTTTCCCATCTCTTGCTTTTCTGAAGATTTTTACTCTGAATTCTAAAATACCTGGCAAATTTCAGCTTCTTTCAGATTCTTCTGTTAAAATTTTAAGAAGGAATGTATTTCATATTTCTGTTACATGTCCAGCCCCACAAATTTCTATACACACAGCCATAAACAGCTATTTCTGAAGACAGAAGTATTTATAAACTCAATCTGAAATGTCAGAATACATTTGAACACATTTCTTCTTATGAAGAAATGCCTATTGAAGAATATGAAGAAAGCTCTGTCACTCAGACAAATAAAGGAAAGACCTCCAACATTCTTCCCCACTTACCCTTGGCTGCACCTCCTTCAGCATGGCACTTGCATCTTCATCATAATCCAGTTTGCAAGCTAATGCAAGATCATGAGCAGCCTCCTCCCAGTGGCCAAGAAGTCTGGAATTCAGGAGACACCAACAGTCAGAAGGGAAAACTGAACACTTCCAGCTCTTCAAAATATTTAACCATGCATCATTCATAATTTTTACCTAGAGCTACAAGAACTTACAGAAGTTTAATAATCATGGTGTTTCCTCTAAGCTGCACACTACAATACCACTAGAGGACAATTGCTTGCTTGCTTCACATCCTTACAGTAACTTTTGCTTGAAGTAAAAATGAGGCAAAAAACTCTCCATGAGATCCTGTCATTGCCTGCTATGAAGAATGATCTAACAGAGAGGAGGTACCCTAGCTAAACACATGAAGCACACTAAGAAAAATATTCTGCACCACCAGGTAAATGTTCAGTCTACACATTCAGTGCTCTGTGCAAATCTACACCACTATTACTACTACCTCAAGCTTACTCAGCACTCAAACCTCATGACTGGATGTACCATGTCTTAATTGAAGAGGTCAAGTAAGCCTCTGTGCACACTTCTTTACTATTAATTTATACATACTCTTGATAATTAAAAATTTAAGCAAATTGTGGTATTACTAAATGGTCAAAGCACTTCTGCTCACAGACAGAGGTACTAATTAAAACTGTTCTCTAGTCTTCCCACTCAGGTTTCACGCAGTAAATTAAAACTGCAAACACTAACAAACTACACTCTAAACACTGTCTAAAATGCTTTTTTTAAAAAGTTATATTAGTATTTACTACTTCTACTTTTACATAAGCTATAAGTATTGTCATCTTTTTTCTTGATCTATTGCTATTAAACAAAAAAAAAAGTTGAACTATAGTTGGGGAGATGCCCAACACCATTTTAAATAATTACACTTTTTTTTTTAAACTTAATTTTTTTTTGCTTAATAACAAATGTTATTCAGAAAAGCAGTAAGCCATCAGAAGACAAGAGAGAGAGAAACAAAGAGAGAGGGGAAGGGTGGGGGGACAGAACCAGGACTATTCATAAATTGCCATCAATAAATCACCAATATCCTTTCCATTCTCTAAGCCACACACTCAGCACAATGGTTTCTTGGCTTACAGCTACAGCTCTCAGGTACAAGACAAAAAAGTTCAGAGACATGGAGAAGGAGAGAATGTATGAACAAAACTGTTCCCCCAAGTAAAGACAGTATCAAGTACAGGCGCAGTCCATTACCTATGTGCTTTCCCCCTCCATTTATAGGTCTGTGCCGAGTCAGGATTAATTTTGATGGCTCTGTCACAATCTCTAATGGCAGCATTTGGCTTCTGTAGTTTCACAAAAACACTGTGGGAACAAGAATATTTATCATACATATTGAAATACCAAGTTACTAACTTAAGCTGGAAATAATTTTGGATGACTAACAGGCAAGCTAGTGAGATAATGCATTTGAAAAAGTGAGTTAAAAAAGATTTCATAGTAACATAGAGAACAAAGTCACTAAAATTTAGTCTCACCCTCAGAGCATCACAGGTGAGTCATGAGCAAGAACTGAATGCATTCATTGTTCAGACCCAAGCCTTGCCAGCAAGAATAACTTCAGTGCAGACAAGAAGAGACATAAATGCAAAGGACAGTTCAGCCCCGTGGTGCTTGGGGTCTATAGCCAATGGCAACTAGCAACAATAATAAATGGCAATAAAATAGCAATAAATGGCAACAAAACCAACAATAATATTCTGCTTGCCATATTGCACAGTCTTTAACACAAAGAAAGTATGAGGAGTTACAGAGGCTACCAGGATCAACAGCTCGAGTCAGGAGGAAAAGGAGGTAGGAGATGAGTCATCAAAATCAAAAGCAGCAACACAAACACAAACTCAGCAAGAAGCCTCAATCCCTTGTCAATTAAATGTAAAACCTGAAAATTTTACAACACACAAGCACATCAGACTAACTAGTAGAGGGATACTTCATGAGGTTCATGAAATTAAAATTAATCATCTCTGAAGGAAATAATAAAAAAAATTCCTGAATTGACAAAAGTCTTCAATATTCAACATACTCCATGTCAGAACTTCTACATCTAATTCTACATCTCCCTTTTACGTGTATTTGCAAACAGTTATCAACAATTCCTGTAAGTAACTTCATTTTTAAGGCTTGTTACAAAGCAAGCACAAAGTCACATGTACTCTTCTAGGAATAAACAGGTGGACAGGGTGTCAGGGAAGTGTCCCAAAGCTACATTTCACCAGTGAGAGCCATTCCAATGTTGCTGGCTCCACAAAGCCCCCAGTCTCTCAACACACAAATCCCCCAGAACCAAAACCATGGATTACTCATAGCACTTGATCAGCATGGCAAGCTTTACAATATCCTAAAATATGATTAATTTCAATACACTAAATTGAGGGAACTTTTAAACTTCTCCTAACATTCTCATTTTTCATTGCTACACTCAATCCTGAGAAGATATGGCACTCTAAGAGGTTTTAAAAATACCATTATGATGGCAACAGTGCATTAAGGTACACAAATGGTGTTACATGCAAGAACTTTGACATGGAAAGGAAAAAACCAGCAAGACAAGTACCAGTTAAGGTGTATTACGATGGAACAATTAAAAGGCACTAATTAATCTCAAGAAGGTTGACATTTTCTTTGTATAGTACTTTGCTATGGGGAAGACCCACTGAATTATCAAAACATCCATGATTAGTGGCTTTTTGTGTAAAAACAGAAAAAAACCCTGCTTCTGCAACCATACTTTCCCAGCCTTCACCAAGAACCAGGAAAATAAAGATGTTTGTGCATTATGAAGTTATAAAGTTCCAAATGCATAATCTGCAGTCTGGTAGATGCAATTAGCAGCAAGGAGGGCAGTGAATGGGCTGAGACACAGACATGTCCTGTTCAAACACAAGACTGCTGAACAATACCTGGTCTACCAACAAACTCATTTAGCAGGTACAACAGGGAGAGAATTCACAGGATTCTTAATTAAGTTTGCATCTCAACAGGGTATCATTTCAATCATCATCTTAATTCCACAATAAATTTTCAGATTTTACAAGTGTTTGTAATCCAGCATTATTCTACCTCAACATACCAAAAGCAGTATTGTTGAGGACTTTTTTCAGTGCAGGTAGTTCCATGTGCAGCTGAAGTGTCAGCTGAAGATTGAACTCTGGGTACTGAGAGCTCCAGGCAAGAATTGGTGTCAATTTTTGTATGGGGCCTGTGGCCCAGCCAGGTGAGTGGACACTCTGAGACACAGCAGGAGCCCATGACCCTAGACTTTCACAAGCACAGATTGTGAGGCTATAAAAGCCCAGGGCTTCCTTTGTTTGGGATCCCTCCTCAGAGGCACCAGCTTGAACTGTTACTGCACCATGATTAAATTGTTTTAAGGATGCGGATGTCTGAGACACTGCTGTGGGAAAGCCATGGTCAAGACAGTGAGGAAACCTGCTCTGACTGTGTGAGCATGGGAGGTGTAGCTGCAGAGGGGCTTCAGTCCCAGCTCAGACAGTGTGAGCATGACTGCAAGGGTGCTTCCTGCAAGGTCAGACAGAAAAGTATCCTCCATGTTACCACAGAGCATTTTGGAACACCCTTCTGTTATTTACTCCATTATCAAGATTCTTTATATGGCTGCTTCAGCAAATCCAGTAAGTCAAATAAAAGAGAAACTGCATGAAATGAAGTGTTCACTTTTCCTCCTGTGGTTTAAGTTTACAGAGATCCTCAAGTTGTCTCATATTTAGACTCCTTAAGGAAAATAAAGTAACAGAAACATAAATTACTAGTTTATGACTCACCTTGCCCTCTTGGCATACAAGATGGCTAAACAAGGATTCAGCTTGATAGCATCTGTGAACAGGTCAACAGCCTTCTGAAGGTCCCCTAAATATAAGTAATAGTGAAATTTCAATCATTATATAATGAAATGAAATCAAATCCAAATTCCCAAAACTGCCTTACATAGTGCTAGGTGCCTAGACACTTCTTAGATAGAATATCATCAACAAAGAAAAATCAATTTCTCTCTCTCACTAAGTTACTGAAGTACAAACTCAAAAATTAATGCTTGAGGAGACATTTTTCCCAGTTAAATTTGCATATTTAACTTCGAATGCAGTCAAATAGAATGTCACATCTTTACTATACACCTTTTCACTACATTAAGACAAACCTCTAGAGACACTGATCATAACATAGAGAGAATTACTATAATGATCAATTTGTAATTAAGATGCTACAGTACCTCATTCCCTCCTCCCACCTTTCCCTAAACTATGGCTACATTAGAAAAACAGTTCTTGAAGAAGCTTTCATGTTACTAAAAAAGAATTTATCACCTTCACTGAGAGCATTTATCGCTTCAATCTTCTTTTCATTAGCTTGATCTGCCATCTCCTCAGTAACCTAACAAAATAAAATGAAAAAAACACACAAACCCCAAAAGCTGTAGAGTCCAGGCCAGAATTACCACCTTGAGACCGTGCCAAAGGAGAAAGTGCTTCAGTTTTCCAATTCCAGAACCTTAATATTAATTTGCATTGAAATCATAGTTCAAAAAAAACCCACAAAACCTTTGCTTTCAGCTTGAAGACGTAGTCAACATTATTTTTAGCTATAAGACACTTAAAAGCTAAGTTGAATAACGGTAGAATTCTACATATCTAATTTGCATGAGTGTTTTGATAAACTCCTTGGCATTTTCTGACTTGATTTTCCATATGGAATTTTCTGATTGACTCTAACCTTGAATAAGAAAAGAACATGATTTTAAGCCAGTAAGTTTTCTGTTTAGAAGAAAAAGAGCCAAAACAACCGCTGGCTACACAGATAATAGAGTACTCATCCTCCCTCAGCTGCTATCTTTGATTACACTCAAACATTCCTTCTATGTTTCCGACTATCACATTGAAAATACTTTGCTTACCTCCACATTTTCATCTCCCATTTCTTGAGGGTCATCGTTGTCTGGTTCAATCACTCCCTCATTATCAATTTCTGAGGGAAAAACAAAAAGCAAGACTAAGCTCCAGCCAGGATTTTTAGAATCATTTTAATGCTGGCAAAATGCAATGAAGTCACTGTTTTCCCCACCTAAGTCGCTCTCTTCACTTTCTGGTTCAGGTGTTTTAACCGGCTCCTCTGGGTGTTCCTCTGCTTTGCCCTGAGAGAGACACATATTTGTATGCACACATTATTTCTGACCATGCTCTATTTCCACTCTCATAAATAACAATGTATTAGAAAAATCAGATTGCTATAAAGCTGAACCATTTATTTTTAAGGTACTAATCTCCTTTTCCCTCCTCTCAGATTAAGTCTATAATGTATGCAAATATTTCAGAGCCCAGATCTGGACTCATGAACTTCTATTATTGGTAGAGCTGGTCCTTCAAATTTTGTAATTCAATAACCAAAACCAAATAATCCAAGTAACACCCAATTCAGATCCAGTTTTGCAGTGATTACTAACCAACCCTTCCAATCTTCCTCCCTTTCCTCACACATTCTCTGAATCAAAAATTCTCTCAATCTAATACCATTAAGCTAAGGTCCTTTAGCAGGGAACAATAAGCTGATGACAGTGATTTAAATGTAGTTTTCATTTGCTGAGGTCTGAGATTGTTGCCACTTATACATACTTAAAATATTTTTTTGAAAATTTCAAATGTTTTCTTATCAACTTCTAACTAAATTTAATCTGAAACCCACAACTTAGCACATCCTGTCTATTATCACAGATACAAGCTGTCTGTCTTCATACTTAGTGTTACAGACTTTATTCAGTACATACATACAATCCCTCCATATTGCTCTAACTAGAGAGTAATTCCAGCACCCACAGTCTTGTTAAATAAAAACCGTATTTTTTTCCAAAAGAATTTTAAACTTGAAAAATCCTGATATGAATATCTACACGGCAAATGTATTTTCTTCCTTAAAATAAATTAACAAAAACCAACAACCTCTTTCACAATACTGCCTGAAAATGTTGATAGTTCAGCTGATCACTTTATTACTTATCATGCTCGTTAATATTTCTTCATGAAAAGGTTATCATTTAATCCACTCATGACTAGATAATTGGTTTATAAACAGACAAGACAAAATAAAAAAAAGAAATCAAGACTATGGCATGTGCATTGCAGAGAACATCAGGCATTCAGGATTAGGGAAATGGAGCATGATAACACTTGAAATGAACTAGGAAGCCATCTGTAACAAGTCATCTACAGCACACAATGGCTAGGCTTCAGACTCAACTCTCACATTCATCCCCCCCATCTGAGTGAAAACTGACAGCTATTTTTCCCCTTCTGCTGCTCAGTAATTATGCCAGCATCAATTTTCAGTGATAAATTCTTGTATCTCACCTTACTTGTCTCCTCTGTGGAGGCATTGGCTGGAGCAGGCGGTATTGTGCCTCCCATACTGTTCAGCAAAACAGAGAAAAGACAAAACAAAGCAGTAAGATTACCAAAATAGTGGCAGGTATTTTATTGATTCAAATCCTGATAATCTCAGTTTTTCGTTGTAACACAAAACATGATGATCCATTTCCCTGTCAAAGCAGCAAACAGAGTACACATCCCCCACGCTTTTCTGAGTGTAGTGCAATGCACACTGTCTTTTGTACAGCTCCACTGAGACTTGCACTCACTCACATCACCCTTCACCTACCCACCCTTTCTCACAAGGAAAAGCTGCCTCTTGGCTCAAATGGATTGTCTCCTTTAAATATAAATTTTATTTGCATCAAAACTAGATATTATGATTATCGATTTTATTAAAATTAGAATTATATTTTTGAACAGAGGCCAAACAATTAAAGAGAACAGCCTAAAATGCCTATGCAATTAGAAAAACCTGCTGCCCAGGAAAAAAATTTCTCTTACATATTGCAATATTCCTGCCTCTCCTTCGCCACAATTAAGGAGCAGTCTTTGTAGAGACAGCATTCTGTCAATACAGAATAAACTTCCACATGCTATTGACTTTGGTTGGCAGACAGCAATGAGCAGAGGCTGAATTCTCCAGCTGTTAGATAAAACTAATCTCATCCACAAGGAATACCATCCCCAGCCATCCCCTGCCACAAATTTCTACCAGCCGATGGTTTTCAATAAAGATGTTTCCATGAACTCAACAACCAACTCCTTGGGACCCCATTTAGACTGGATGCAGGGGAGAGGAGAAGGAGGTGGGCAAACAGGGCTGGGCTGGAGGAATTGGAAGGATTTTGGACTATCTTCTTTCAGGAATTAGTACAACTTAAAACTGTAGTTATAGCTTCTTAAGTCAAGCTACTGCAGTCCATTCTCCCCTCTTTCCTCCCTCCTGTCAGCAGCACCATTTCACAGTCAGGCCTCAAACTGGCTGCAAACAAACCTGAATGAGGAAGGATAGGACAGAGATAGGGATGAACTGGGGGAGAAAGGACAGAAGAGTGAGAAG
>JAHLSL010000059.1:4455731-4467512 GCA_025920805.1 Petroica traversi
GTGGGTTTGGAAGTGAGATCCATAACTGTTCAGTTTAGCCAATGCTACTGCCAGGGAAGGTGAATACATAAACAGGGACTCTTGGGTGTCTTCCATACAGGAAAAGAAAATCACATTCCTGTATAAACCTGTGCTATTTGATGGTTTCTTTGCAGCATTATTAGTAAAAAAACCAGAACTGGTAAGGCCTTGAAAGCTGTATAATTGTTCCAGATAAGAGAAAATTTTTGAAGACTTAGTCAAGAAGAGACAAGATGCAGGTGTGGTGTTTGGAGCCCTGTGGTGTTTGAGGGAAGCAACAGAGGGAGAGCACTGAGTGCCTCATGAACAGCAGACGTATGAATTGGGATGTGCAAACCAACAGAGCTTCTTGGGTTTTCTTGCTGGATCGTCAGGGTTAGCATATGTTTGTTTCTTTCTATCTGTTCTATGAATATATGGTTGTCAGTTGAGTTGAGTGGACATTGTTTCATAAATTCCTGTGATGCACAAAAAATGGAGAAGTTAAGGAGGGATATTCATGTCATGTAAGCAAAGGAATGCTGCTAAGAGTCTGATGCATAGACTACAGTTCTGCAGTTTCCTAACTGGAAACTTTTGGGGTTTTTTTACCTTGACATTTCTTTTCCTCTAGTTTGCAAGTCGTGTGCTCTTCGGCGATTTTCCATCCAGCCTGCCCAGCAGAAGAAGATTCCAAACCGGTATTTGGGCCAGCCCAGCCCCTTCACACACCCACATCTGCTCAAACCAGGTGAGGTTTGGGCCCTGCAGGAGCCAGTCATTGATATTTTCCTGTCTCTCTTTTTCTGAGTGTATTGATTTGCTGCATCCTAAGTTGCCTGCAGTTTCAGCTGTTTATGATTACCTTCATTGGCCAGTAATCCCATTTAGTAGCTGATTTCCGTGTCTGAGATGATACTGATTCCAAAAAGAGGCTTCATATATGATGGCTTTCATAGCTTCTTACTTCTCATTACTTGGGTGCTGCAGACCTTTTGTGGCAGTGGCATTTTGTGGGCTTGTTGTCCTGCCAATAAATATGTTTTTTATTAAGAGAGAGTCTTTTGTGCAAACTGAACTGTCAGAATGGTTCATATCCCATGTCTTGTGAGTCACAAAATAAAGGTGAATTCAGCAAAGGTGAGTGGGGAGGGAAACTGAAAGATGGACACCACTTGTCTACAGAATGTGCCCTGTTCAGAGAAGTAATGAATATGAGAAAAAGGAGAAAAATAAATTTGTGACTATGAAGTTAGACAGTAGTGATAAAAGAGAAGCTGAGTTTGTGCATTTTTTTGCGATTGATGAATATGAGCATGTAGGCATAAGATGACCACAATTAAATCTAAAAAACAAACAAACAGAAAACTGCAGCAAAAATCTATTTAAAATATGTCCAGGAAAACAACATTCTGTGTTCGTAGGTAGATATAAAGGGAGAACAGATGAATGTGTATATATATATATACACACGCACTTCTGTATTTAATTGTAGAATAATTCAGGTCAGAAGGAACTCACACAATGAACAGGTTCCCCCTGAATTCAAAGCTGGGCTAACTTCAGCATTAGATCAGGTTGCTTACGGCACTCATTAAAAGCTCACAATAAATGAGGCTGACTCGTTAAAATGCAGCTGAAACACTGGAAGTGAATTTCAGCTGTCTGAAGTATTTTTCCATTTCATAAAGTACAAGTGTTTTCCAAAGTAATACAACATTGTTTTATTGCAATTATTGTTTTAAAGAGTAAATGCATTTAATGCAAAGAGAATTTCCAGGCCTCACAGTTGAAAGACAGCTGAGATTCCCATGTTTCACCCCATTGCAGCTTCTGAAATTCCCTGAACTTTGGCAGTTAAAAAAGCTGACTGGAATGCAATGGAACATACAAAAATTGCAGTATAACATTGCAGAATTGCAAGGCCAGATTGCATTAAAACAGTGTCTGTGTTCTCTGTCATTTCTACATTTAGAGTTAAATAAATGTGGTGGGTTTTTTGGGTTTGTTTGGTTCTTTTTTAAGACTTTTACAGGTATTGAGGATAAAATTGAAAAGTTGTAAAATTTAATGCAAATAGAACTTCCCCTTCCCACTGCACTCATGCAAGAATCCACTTGCAGTACAAGTCAAATGTTCATTTTTGTTCTAGAATTGTCACTGAAGGAGAAAGACAGACAGTATCATGAAAGTGGAAAGTGAGCAAACAGTATCAAAATGCAATCTATGTTCAAGTAGGGAATTAGCGAAAGTACTGATTAAGGCTCATATTAATTTAGATCATGATTAGGGAGTCTCACAATTTTTAAAATACATACTTCAGTTGTTGTTGGTTGTCCTTTCAACTTCAGTCCTGTTTTGGTGAGTATCTTGATTGATGTAATTCATGTCTCTTTGGACTGGAGCAGCTGAAAGAGTACTTTCATCTAAGAGATCATTTGTTTAGTTAGTGTCATTAGAAATACAGTATTTAACTGTGGGAAAATCTGAATTGTTAAATATTGAGAAAAGCTACATGTGCCCTGGAGAAGATCCCTTAACAGGAGTCTGACAGCAGCCTGCCTTCCATGGTTTGTTTCTGCCTGGAATCTTGTGACAGGTGACACTCTGCCACCTGTGTGCTTCTGCCTGATCTCCCAGAATCTCTGACACTCAGTCTGCCCCTCATGGTTTAGAAATAGTTGCTTTATGAGTTGACTTAGTGTGTATTTGAACAGACATTCTAGCTTTATCTGAGGAAATGAGTGCTCAGCCTCAGGAGGCAAACTTCTGTTCAATGTCCAGATGCTGTAAAACCCATCAGTTTTTAGCAGTCAAAGTTCAGTTTGCCTTGACCCTTCCCATTTTTTTTTTTCCACATGTTCTCTGCAAACATTTGGATGTTTGTCTGAATCTGCCGGGTTTTGTGATTTCTACCTTTGCACAGAAATATGTAACACAGCTTCCTATAAGTTAAAACCAATTTGTCTTTGCAGACTGAGTGAGGATGTCCTTTAGGGATGGAAGCTGAAGGGGAGCAAGGGAAAGGCTAGTGGGGATTACAGGGAAGCCATGCACATGTAAGGCATTAGGGAGTAGGCAGGAAACAGGCATGTGACTGCTAAAATACCCTGAGTGCCTTGAATTTTTCCATCAGATTTGTTTTGTATTCACAGGAGAGGTAACCCCAGGATTGTCACAGGTGGAATATGCTCTTCGCCGGCACAAACTGATGGTGTTGATCCAGAAGGAAGCCCAAGGCTGGGATGGTTTGGACCACACAGTGATTCTGCTGTCCAACCCCACATACTACATGAGCAATGACATCCCCTATATTTTCCACCAGGACACTAATTTTCTGTACCTCTGTGGGTTTCAGGAGCCTGACAGCATCCTGGTGCTGCAGAGCATTCCTGGCAAAGCGCTGCCATCTCACAAATCCATACTTTTTGTGCCTCGGAGAGATCCAAATCGAGAGCTGTGGGACGGGCCCAGGTCGGGCCCAGATGGGGCGATTGCTCTCACAGGCGTGGATGAAGCTTACACCATTGAGGAGTTCAGGCACTTGGTGGCCAAGCTGAAAGGTAACAAAAACCAGAGAGGGAATGAGATGAGATGTGGTCTGCGGAGTCTGAATGGTACAGGTTTGGGAGGTGGTCTGTGACATCAAGTCTAAAATGAACTTGGGGAGGTGCAGGGAGTATGGCTGTGGGAAAGGCTGTTGGAAGTTTGTGTTAGCTTGTTGAGGGCCACCAATGGATATGTAGTTTTGAAGATTTCTGACTTTCTTGTGTATCCATGTGAACGCCAGTCTGCATATCTGTGGAATATTAAGGAACAGGATAAGGCAGACCAGGTTGCTGGTTTAGTAATATCTGTTAGCTGACAGAGCCAAAACCAGATGAAGTATAGGAAACTTTGAAGGCTTTTTATTCATAGTAGACTTGGAAAACATCCACACAGGGAGCTTGTCAGTGCACTCACATTTAGCTATGGATGCCTTGCCCTTGAAATACAAACATTGAAATATTCTTCTGCATCTAACATCACCATGTGGCCTCAATACTTATAATGCAGGGGGCACTTAAATGCATTATAAAATGAAGCTGAAGAAGGCTCATGACAATGTTATAAGAGCAAGTGTGACTTTGGAGGGACCACACAACTAGAGGGAGAGAATTCTGGATTATTAAATACCATCTTGGAATCTAGTTGTTTCAAAAAAGGAATTCCTGAAAATAGGTAAGACACAGGGCAAACGATGGTCAAAAAAGCATGAAATGTGTATGAGATACATGCTGAACAAACCCACAAAAGCTTTAAAAAAAAATCAAGGCAAGGTATGAGATGTATAGTTGGGGAAAGCACAGAAAAGATGACTGTGAATGATTGATGGCTGGTTTTCTAATTTAAAAACAAAGGGAACACTGAATGAAATTATCACATGGCAGGGTTTGACACCTTTTAAGTTGTAGGTCATTCATGAAAGATTTGGAATGCACAAATGGAGTCAGAAGTTTGTAATTCTGAGGGGGAGAGGTCCATGAAAAGCAGTAAATCAGCTAAGGGAAATACTCTTTAATAAATGCCCAGTTTCTTAAATCTTTTTATAAGCACATACTAATAGTTACTGTAACCAAAGAAGGAGGGCCTGGTGGACCTCAGCAGTGACTCACCATTGATTTTCTACTCATTTGCATTTAAAATGTTCCCGGGAGGAGAATGTTGGTGCTAACTGATGTTCTGAATAAATTTCCTCTGTGGGTAAATGTGTTTGTTCTCAGTAAGCTCATCTTCTTTGAATGGCTGAAATAAGCAGTTGTTCCCCCAAATGATCTGAAGCATTGTTGATAATGATCCTGATTCCCTGCAAAAAGGTAAATTGTCTTCCATCATCAGTGTGGAAGGGATGAATGGGAGAACGACTCAGAAGGTGCACTGTGATGTAATGGCTGTTTACCCTACACAAGTGCAACTTTGAACTCTGAATGGATCTTAGCCAAATGCATGTATTCAGTTATCATTGTAAACCCCATTATTGCCCAGAAGTGGGGATTTGTCAAATCTACATGCTATGAATTGGTAATCTTCCAAATTTAGAAGAGATTGCTATTATTCTGTGACAGTGAAAGTGTCTATGTAGTCTTGTCAGTGTAGATTCACAGAAAATTATTTTTCTGAAATAGAGCAACAGATCTTGTTTAGGAGGAGCGAGTTAGTTAAGTGTGGGGAAGACATTTCTGCATTTATTTTTCTCTATGCCAACTTTTGTTTTGTATTCCAGGTGAGTCAAACATGGTTTGGTATGACTTGAGAAAACCAGTGCATGCAGAGCTGCACTCTGACTACATGCAGTCCCTGGCTGAGCTAAAAGCTCGGAGCAAAAACCATATCCAGGGCGTTCGACATCTCGTGCAAAACCTTCGACTGATCAAATCCCCTGCAGAGATTGAGAGGATGAAGATAGCTGGCCGGGTGACAGCAGAGGTAATGGGCTTGTGTGCTCTCCAAGTGAACCCGTGCATTCCCTTGGTGAGGTGACATGGGTTGCAAGGAGAGCTTTCCTCTAATCTGTTACTGAGCTGCTCTGTCTCCACCGCTGCCTGGTCTTGGCTCCCTCCCCAGGACAAGGAGAAATGGGAAGACTGCCTGGACTGCCAGATTCTCTCAATTAGCATAAATCCAGTAAAGACAAGCCAGCAGCTGTAGGACTTAGTTTAAAATCAATATCTATTCAGAGCTAGCCTTTTCATTCTCTTACCAGCTTCCTCTCTGCTTTCCAAAGTAATTGTCTTTCCTGTCTATTCTGTTATTTTGAGGAAACAGGATTTTTATGAAGATGTTTCCTATGTATGTGTCTGCATTCCCCCTTCTCTCTCAAATACCTTTTGAACTCACTGGCCACTTTTAAACAAATCTGACAGATACCTGAAATGCAGTTGTGTTTTTGTAAATACTCTTAAAATAGATAGCCAAGTAGAAAAGAGAGGCACAGGCTGTCCTTCTCTGAAGAAAAAAGCTGCATAAGGCAATCCTATTGTATCTGAGAGAATCCACAGGTAAGACAACTTCAAAAATGCCAAACCATAGGATCAGCCTCAATTATCTAATCCTCTTTTTTTTAACTAGAATAAATCATCTACAATTTCATAGGGAATAGAGCTTAACTGGTTCTAGCCTTGACAGCACTTTCACCAAAGAAGTTGGTGAAACCCTCTGGTTCTTGACCAGCTGATTTTAGGCCTTCCTCAAAAGATAACAGGTAGAAAAAAAAAAAGCAATTCCCTCAAGTTCTGGCTCTTTTGCTAACTGAAAGTCCCTTCTTTTTCATAGGCTTTCACAGAGACGATGTTTGCCAGTAAATCCCCAGTGGATGAAGCCTTTCTGTATGCAAAGGTGAGTACTTTGCAGCTGGAAGTGAGGTAGAAGGGCTGGATGTTGGTTATCCTTCCAGGAAACCAGAAATGTCTTGTCTCTTTATCATGTGTCTCCCACTGTGGCACATTTCTTCTGCCAACTCTTGAGGATCCTTGGACATGCAGAAGAGTCTGTGTGAGGAATTCTTCAGCTGTACTTCCTGTACCCTTATTTAAGGAGTGTAGCATTTGTCTAAGTTTCTCTATTAAAGTCTTTTTGTACTATATTGAAATGCAAAACCTGCTATGCAATCGGAGATAAAGTTACTGCCTTATCCTATAATACAAGTCTGTTGCACAAAGTTTAACTAGTGATAACACCTGTTGGTAAAGCCTGCTTCTCTTGCCTCCAGCCTCTTACTACATCAGATTACCACAGCCATCTTGAAGCAGTTTAGATGCCTCTCTAGTTACAAAATAAGGACTAATTGGGCTGCACATTTGGTAAGGAACTGCAGTGAGATGCCTGTTTGAGAAACATCAGCAGGATTTGACCCTCTGTTACGACATGGATGGGCCTGTGCTGACATGGCACTGACAGTACTGAGCTGAAAAAACTACTTTAATTCTAGTGTATTTTACAGATCAGTTTTTCAGTCCAGACCAGGATCTTAAAACTTTGCTCCATGTAGGCATCCTGGAGTGTTCTGTCCCACGTGACTTTGGTAATCATAGAAAAGTCATGCTATTAATGTGTTGAGGGTCTTTATAGATGTAAATTTATTCATTTTCATGCTTTCATCAGCTTCATCATTGAAGAAAGGTAAAGATCTTAAGGCTTATGGTGCCTTTTTCTTCTATCCCCTCCGACATCAAGATAGTACATGCTCTCAGACCTTCTTAGTTCAACAGTCATGGAAATAGATACTGCTGTAAATATGCTAGTGCTTTGCAATTTTAAGAGACAGCAACAAACCATGACTGTTGTCATGCTGACATATAGGATCTTTGAAAATTCGCAAAGTCATGTGGCAAATAAGAGCATTACCTTATGTAAGAATAAATCCTCACCTGGATATATGACAATGTAGTGAATTTTTGAGACAGTATTGAACAGCTCGTACCAGAAAGAGCTTCCCTGAGACCCAGTACAGGCTTGAAAAACTCTTGAGAAAGTGGATGGTTCTGTATTTTTTTTTTTCCCAGAGTTCTTGGAAAATATTCAAGACTGCTTCATTTAGTCAACTCACTTTCCAGTTTCACTTTATATTGTTCAAATTAAGAAAACAGTACTATGGTTCTAGGGCAGTTAATTACCTGAATCAGCACTAATGGTTTCCCCTTCTCTGAATTGTTTCTCCAGTTCGAATTTGAGTGCCGGGCTCGTGGTGCTGACATCTTGGCATACCCCCCTGTTGTTGCTGGTGGCAACAGATCAAACACTTTGCACTATGTGAAGAATAATCAGCTCATCAAGGTAACCCCTGTCCTGTCCAGTAACTTGAAATGCAGTGCTGTGACACAAATATATGTTCCCTAGCTGTTGCTTGTTTTGACTGAACAGATCAAAGCACTTAAATACATATTTTTTTAAGCGAGCAAAGGAAAAGAGTTCTGCTCTGGTTAATTTACTGTCAGTGGCAGATTCAGCTTGTCTTTTCTCTCAGTGCTTGCTGCAGCATTTTCTGAACAGTGCAAGGACTTGCAAAAAAGGTTGCAGATAATTTAGTGAACATGTCTGCTCTCACAGCAGCTTGCAGTGCTGGGGGCCTCACAAAAAAGAGGAGCCACTGTCACAGGGACTGGGGGGGATCTTCTGCTGTCACTTGCGTTGCTTGGCCTTGCTTTGCAACATAAGGGGCAAAGTGCATTCCTGCTCCAGTGAAGCTGAAAAGTATTTTGGTTCCATGGAGCTCAGCAAAGCAGGGAAGGGAAACAAGTAGGGAAAGGATCAGCCTTAAATGTCAAGAGGTGGAAGAGTAACGTTTTGTCTTATTTTGAAGATTCTTACTGAATTGAACCCTCTCCACCTTTCCTGACAATGGTTTTTAGATTCAGAAAAGTATTTTCAGGGTCAATATTGCCTCACTGCTCTGCTCACTATTTACTTTTCAGAGGGGCATATTTTTCCTCTGTCTTAATGCAGGATGAAACTTTCCCACTAGCATTGTCTTTTCTTGAAACTGGCATGCTAGCAGACCTTGAAATAATCTGCAGAGACAAATGTACAAAAGATATGACAGGCTGCTTTTGGCAGAAAGAAACCTCCTTTGTTGTTCTGTCATCCAAGGTCAGGCGCGCTGATGTAACTCCAGTTGCTTCTGTTAAAGTTGTTCAGTTAAATGACTGTCACTTGTTTTTTCCAAAACTATTAAGTAGGAGGTTAAACTCATAAACTTGACTCTTCCTTTGTGTGCTGCTTCCTACAGATCTTGTTTCCAAATAGGCTGACAAAGTGTCTAATTTGGGAGGTATCTGAATGTTTCATTCAGTCTTTTACTTAGATGGCTCTGCTTTAACGAAAGAGGGCAAGCACAGCATAAGGCATTTGCTGGACAATCAAACCACAGGCTGAATTCCCTCAGTCAATGAATTGTTATTTGTTTAATTGCTTGGAAGATGGCAGCTGCTGTAATTTCAGATTTGTCCTAAAGAATTCAACCAGCTATTCTGAAAAAGTTAAAAATGTAAATGGATAGTTAATGGCTTGTCTATTCAATGGGATAGTGAGTTCTGCTTACTGCTGGTTTATCTGCCATATATCTGTTTGTATCACTTAACTGTATGCAATGATAGCAGCTAGCACTGGGACTAGCAGTAGCAGTGAAATTCTGCTGCCTTACTCTTTCCCTTAACATGCTGCAGTTATGTCTTGTCATTCCACATCATGTCTGGTGGCAGTCATGGATCTGTGGAATGAATCTCTACATTTAGTGTAAATCTGTAGAGAATTTAATCCAAAGTTTTGAGCATCTCACTGCTCTATTTGTTGTTAGCACCTTTAAGGGGGGAAAGCAAGGCAGTGGTTTTGTCCCTGGCCCTTTGTTGCTCTTCTGTCACACATCTGGGAGATAGGTTGTCATTGTTATGGAAGAGTTTTGTTGAAGTGAATTGGAGATTTACATCTCCAAAAATTTTTTCTTCATCACCAGATAGATCCAGAAAGATGCGTTAAAGTAGTCAAGAAAGTCCTAGAAAAGAAAAGCAAGGTTGTACAAGCTATTCACCCGTGCATTTACAGCAGTGATACACTGTCAGATTTTGTGATACAGAGTGATTTTGCTGGATCATTATATCCTATGACAAGAGTAAATTTGTAGCTGTTAGTGATCCTGTGTGGAGCTCAAAAATCCTGTGTTTTTGTTGCAAACCCCCTGTCTCAGTCACTCTAGCTGAGAGCAGGTAAGTGATCCAGGTGTGAATGGGACTCATCTCAGAGAGCAGAATAGTTCAAGGCAAATGTCTTTTTTATGCTTCAAAAGCTTAATCTTAAAAGTTCACACAGTAGGTAAGCATAACAGTCAGAGACTACCTTGCAGAGAAACGATCTGGAATAACCTATTTATAAACAATAGTACCTGGGGTATTACTCTGCAAAAGGAATACACATTTTTGCAGCTGCATTGTGAAAACAGAAGCATAATCTCCTTTCCTGCTCTCAGACAGATAAAAATTATTAATAGCTGGACTGACCCACAGAACATTCTTTCCTGTTATTCTCCAGGATGGTGAACTGGTCTTGCTGGATGGTGGATGTGAATTTTCCTGCTATGTGAGTGACATCACACGCACCTGGCCTGTCAATGGAAGGTATGCTGCAATAAGCTTTTTTGAAGAATTTTTATAAGTTCTTAAATAATTGAGTGTGTTTAATCATAGTTTTACCATGTCCCATTCTGTGGTGCTTCAGAGTAATCAAATTATATAAAGTAATCGTTCAGCTGTATTCCCCACTGCCTCATTAATTACTGCATGAATATGTGTGATTATTGCTATTTTCAGCTATTACTGCATGCTTAAAGTGCAGAGAGAGCTTTTGTACATTCAGCTGTGGCTGACTCCAGTTTTATGTAAGAAACAGGAGTTTCAGTTGATGTGTACATAGCTCTACCAGTTGTGAATCTGCTGAAATGGTGTCGCTCTGTTTTTGTGAATTCCTCTTATGTTTTGGCTCAAGTGCATTCTTTTTCCTGCAGTAGCTTTGCGTTGCTTTGCTTGAGGGTTAGGTTCTCAGCTGAGAAACCCTACACAGTGTATTGAAGGGCACATTGCAGTGATCCTTTGTATGGCCTTTCTTACAAGGAGACAGTTGCTTTGCTTTCTGGTTTTCCCCTGCTCCATCCTTGAACTGAGTCTGTCCCCAGAATAGGTTCTGGGGACAGAACCTCTTTTCTCCTGGAAACAGAGTTTTAGTTGTGAGATATTCCTTTACTTATTGGTCTTCAGGTTCACCAAACCCCAAGCAGAACTATATCAAGCTGTCCTGGATATCCAAAAGTCCTGCTTGAGCCTCTGCTCCCCTGGCATGAGTCTGGAAAACATCTACAGCCTCATGCTGAGCCTTATAGGACAGAAACTGAAAGACTTGGGTGTCCTGGAGAGTAGCATCACTGACAGCCATTTCTTCAAGGTACTTCAAGTTTTTTTATTTTAGTTTACCCCTGTTCGCTCTAGTTTCCTCCTTTTAGTCCTGATTGCTTTATCCTTGGGTAGGTTTAGGGCTTTAGTTTGGGTCAGGAATGTGGTTTCAAGATGCCTCTTCTAATTGGTGCCACACGCTGCTTTAATTCATTTTGTGGGCTTGTGTCAGCACAGAAATTAATTTCTCAGAGACAGGGCTAAACTCCAAGACGTGATTCAACCATTTGGTGCACAATTTGGTCTGAAGTAACCTCCAGTCTTATATGCACATAGTGTGAATATTTGTTCCTTGGCTCTTGCTGTTTCACTCTGCAGATCCATTCCCATTGCTCTGCACCACTTGCCATTGCAGAAACAGCTTTAGAGCACAGTCTGAAGGCAACCATAGGCACACGGGCACTGACACAAGATTCTGGTCCAGGATCGGCTGCAAACATTTATTTGTACTTTTGTGATATGTTTAACATCGCATAAATCTGCAGTGTCACCAAAAGGTGCAGCCTATTCTCAGTCATTCCACCTGCTGCCTCTTTGCACCATTTTTTGCCAGTAGTGGGATTCACAGAGCTATCTGGTGAACAAAACTGGGAAGCTGGTCTGCCTTAGAGCTGAACCTGCAGATAAATGGGATCGGTTTGCAGTTAGAGAAGTTTATCGGGTCGCTCTCCCTGCGAAGCTGCATGGTTGCCGGTGCAGTGCTGCAAAGCTGGCGGGAGCAGGTGCCGGCGCCCCGGCTTTGGGCAGCCGGCCGGGTTCCTGCAAACTGCTCTAACTGCAAACCGATCCCATTTATCTGCAGGTTCAG
>JAHLSL010000059.1:4467912-4489594 GCA_025920805.1 Petroica traversi
CCGGGCCCAGCTGTCGTGCCGGCTGCTCCCGGCAGGTGGCAGCACAGCCAGCGGGAGCAGCGCCTGCGGCTCAGCCCGCTGGCAATGAGGAGCGAGGGGCAGGGAGGAGCTCTCGCTCATTCCGGCGCTGGAGGGAGGAGATGTCCGTGCCTTGTAGAGGTGGATTGAAATCATGCTGTAGCTGCTGAGCGAAATGGGCGCAGCATTTGCTCCGCTGTGCACAGGAGACCACTTTCGGAGCCCGGAGCAGCTGTATCCATGTCTGCCAGTTGTGAGGGTCTGCTGATGGGAGTCGTGCAGGGCATGGATGTTCTAGGGATGGAAAGAGTTGGGGCAGCAAAGCTTAGGCAGTTACAATCTGACATTTTACCTGACATGCCGAGATGGTGGTGGGTTTGGGCTGTTCTTTTCAGTGCAGGGGAAAGACAATCTGCAATCTGCTCATAAAAGGCACCTGATACTGGGAGGTTTTAAGGGCCATCCAGTTCTAGGAAATGGAAGGCAGCCCCTGGTGACCTAATCATGGCAGTAAGACTGCTAGTTAAGCATGTTACTGTTCTGTCTCTTCTGTACTGGAACAAGTTGGGCTTTATTTAACTGCCTCTGTGACACTTATTCTGTCTTGTCTTAGGCTGTTCGAAAGTACTGCCCTCATCATGTGGGCCATTACTTGGGCATGGATGTTCACGATACCCCAGATATATCCCGATCGCTCCCGTTCCAGCCAGGCATGGTGATAACCATTGAACCAGGTAAAAGCAGTCAGAGGTGGTCAAAATCATGCAGCACTGATGGTAACAGTATTGTTTTCCAATAATTAGCTGGTCCTGCAGACCAAAGCATTCAGATCCTTTCTGGTGATGCTGGAAATTATAGCAGTACTGGAAAGCCTTAAGTTACTCCCTTCCCAAATCATTACAGTATTAGAAAACCCTATTTCCTTGCCAAACATAGCCAAGGTAGTGGCAGTAAACTCAGGGAGCAGAGCAGTGTAGAGCTCAGGCTGTGCAACATAGGTGAACTGCAGTGCAGAAATCAGGGTCAATTCACTTGTGCAGCGTTCTGTGTTCCTGCACTGAACTTGTACCAGTCACTGGTAGTGTCTCAGCGTGGTTGTCTGCAATTACAGGGATTCACAACTTAGCTTTGCAAATTAGGCATACTGTGAAGAATCTTTCATTCTACTTGTCACTGGATTTGGAGCTGTCAGCTGGAAACTTATATTTAATGCTTGCCTCTTCTCAATCTCTATTCAGAACATTGTTAAAGTCATCATTGGGAATGTAACAGAGCAAGAAGTGTGAAAAGGCCAGGTGTAACTATGGAAGTTCTTATCAATGTGCTGATATCTGTAGGCACAGAGGGACACTTTCTTTTCTTTGCTCAACAACAGCCATGAGTGAGGGGAAAGAGAGTAACTTGCCATATTAAAATATTCCAGGATCAAACTCATGTTACGTTGCTGAAAGTCCAAGCCCACTCTCCTGGTGGTGCAGTAAGGGAAAGGTGGTGTTCTGGAGAGGGCTGTGTGTTTCAATTCCCTCTCTTCTTTCAGGCATTTACATCCCGGAGGATGATGCGAGTGCTCCGGAGAGGTTTCGAGGCATTGGTGTGCGCATTGAGGATGATGTTGTGATAACAGAGGATGCACCTCTTGTCTTGTCTGCTGACTGTCCCAAGGATCTCTACCACATCGAGCAGATCTGTGGCCGCAGCTCGTGATGCCCCTGCTCTGCCTCTTCCATCCTCCTTGGGAGATGCAGCCCCACAGGGATGCAGATCCCTGTAGCTGGCTGCAGTTGTCAAGTGATGGAAGGCATGGTGGAAGTTGATGGCTGTTTCCAAGACTGGGGCTAGGCAGTGGAATATAAAATGCTTGAGTACTGAGGGATGAAAAAACAAAACAACCTTTTCTGTGTGCAGTTTTCTTCTGTTTTGTGCTGATGTTGAAACGTTATATGATGTGGGAGTGGATTCATCCCTCTGCTGTGTGGATCTGTGTGTTCTGGGGTCCTTAGGGGAGGTATTGAATTTTGTCACCAGATGCGCAATTACAACAGCTGAATTCAAAGTCCCATTTTTTTCCCCTTTAGCAGCAGTTTCACAACAGTCAGATTTTTAAAATGAAGTTTTTATAAATGCTGGCTTGGGATAAGAGAGTGTCAGACAGCTTTAATTTTATAGAACCATGTAAGGAGAGAGTTTGGTAATCAGAAAATGGGTTCAGTTGAGAATTCTTTTAGTATTTTAAGGATAAGGATGAGTTTAGGCCTTGTTCAGGTATATGCAAAATAGGCCTGCAGCGGGGAAAAACACTTTGTCTGGTCTTTCAGCTTACTGAAGTGTTTGGTTATTTCAAAAGGGGCAGATAGGGCTCAGAAGGTTAGATATGCCTAGTCTTGCTGTCTTTCACATTCCCTTCCTTTTTCCCCAAAGATCCATTTCTTTGTCCTGCTCTGAGTCCTTCTCTACCGTAGGAAGCAGGGCCCTGCTGATTGTGCTGGTCTCTGCTGGTGAGCTGTCGGTTGTCACCCAGATGTGAGGTGTCCAGTTCTGGGACAGTCACAGCACCTTTCTAGCTTATGCTTACTGTGTGCTGTAAGTGCCAGCAGCGTCAGCAGAGTGTTTTTGAAGAGTCTGCCCTGTGCTGAGTGTCAAGTCTTTACATGGCTTTTATATGGAATTAATCAGAGTTTAAAGTAATTCTTCTTTTCTGAGCTCTGAGGGCATGACAAGAGCTGACTTTTGGGTTTTTCCAAGTGCTCTGATAATATTGTTGTGGCAGCTGCAAATGTGATTTAGGTGAGGCTGAATGAGGAGTAAATAGAAGAGTGCTCCACCCTGAACATCAGCCTACCACCCAGGCCATTGTATGCCACAATAAATACACCTACTAGAAGCAAGCACAGCTTGCACAATATTTAGACAATCAGCTATTTAACATGTCTGAAAAATGCCTCTCATCAGAGCATCTCTTCTTATTTACACTTGCTATTGCATCATCTTACTTCCTTTCTGATGGTGGCTTTCAGTGTTCTTCATCTATTACTCTAAATTTTCTTTCTCTTCTCTTCCTAGATTGTCTATTTTTGACCCACTATGTCACTGCTTCCTAATCCATTTTACTTTCTTATCAACGTCACTGCCTCCTCTCCGGTTTGGCCTAATTCCCCACAGTGAATGTAGCCTGAAGCATGTGGGGAAGGTGAGCAGGGTTTTGGAGTTCAACCTCTGGCTCTGTTGCTGTGTAATCTCTAGAAAAATCTGCACTTTTTTCCCCTTTTTTTTTTTCTTCTGTGTTTCACTTAGTGAAGGCCAAGTGGGCAGTGTCTTGCATCTCTCATTGCATTTTATGTGAGCTGAGTGCATGCACTGGGGTTTGACTTTTGACACCTGAAAGGCAGCCAAGACATGCCATAGTTTTATTTTTTAAACATGACAAAAATAAATGCTTTTACAGGGTTTAGTGGATTAAGTTTCACCTGTTTAAGAGAATCTGCTAATCTCTGATGGCAGCACTTCTTAAATATTCCTGTGTTGCAGTGATAGCTGCAGCCTAAAATGTTAGAAGGGAGGCTTCCTAAGTATGAACACAGACCTGATGAACACTTTTGATGTTTTCTGATTTGTAATAATTTGTTGTTCCAATTACACCTGTTAGAGCCATATCAACTGGGCCAAGTCTTGGGGATTTTGGAACTATGTAAAGAGCTTAAAATAAGATTAATCTGAGAGATACATGTGTGGGCTGATGTGCACATCTGCCCATGCATCTAACAGAGTTAATAATTGTACTTACTGTAAATAAGCCTTTAAAATGCATGTATAAAACTTATTTTTAAAATAAAACCATTTGTAGAAAGTAATTTCTCAGGCCATCAAGTTGCAGGCTGTTGAATAGATCATGCACCTCCAAAAACAGCATTATTTTTCAGGGAGATTTATAAATTATGTGTGATCTGTCTTAGACTTGAAATAACGTTATCAAATGTAGGCACACACTAATTCCTACTCCTCTCAGGAAAATCCTGCTATTTGTGAACACCAATAGATTTTAGGAATGCTGTGGATGAACATCTCTGTCAGTAAAGACTGTGTTTTCTGTCAGTTTGTGACTTTGCTGAGTGGAAAGTAATGGATCTGCTAGGGTTGCTGACTGTGTCTGATTTAGGCCATGCATATTCTGTAATTCTTCCTTCTCTTCCATATTCTGTAATTCTTCCACTGTGTTCAGCCATTTTTTCAGCATAAACTGCTGCTGTTTTGAATCTCTTGTTCCATGTAAAGGGTGCATTTTGCAGAAAGTATTAAATCTGCATCCTATGAACCTAAATTTTTGAAGCCTTTTTCTCACTTGTTGCAGAGATGAATAATCTCATGCTGCAGTGCCCCTTGAACATTTTACAGACCTCCATCAAGAAGCCTTAAAGTGCTTGTTTCTCTGGCTGCAGGCACGGCACTCTGCTGTGGTGGATCTCTCGCTGATCCCGCCCTGCCAGACTCTGCTTCTGCCTCAGAAGAGATTCCTCGCTCCAGCCACTTGGGTGCAGGAGCAGCTCTCAGTGCTGGCACGAGTCGACATTGCTTGATGGGGTCGGCGGTGGGATCACGGGGAGTGAAAGAGAAATCGAGGTATCCTCAAGTTCACGTGGGGAGAGCTTTTATTTCATGTGGCACAGGTCTTAAGGACATCGGAGTATGGGAGAAAACGCGAGCCAGCCATCCCTATGGAGCAGATGCTTTGCTTCCAGAGGAACCCTGAGAGGCTTTTGGCTTTCCCATTTCACCTACAGGGAACTGCTTTGCCTTGCAGGGAACCAGTAAAGCCCTGTTGTTAAATACAGTCTGAGCAGAGATACCAATTTGCAGATTTGCTTCTGTCACTGAAGTGGAACGAAATTTGACATTTAACACAATTTGGCTTTCTACCTCCATGTAGAAAAATACAGTATGTCTTTCCTAAAATTACTTTCATTATTTCGCAAGGGAACACGGTGTAGGATGTAGCAAACTGAGGTAGCACAGTAAAGAGAATGGAGATGGAGGGTTTGAGGACTGTACAGTGCAACAAGAGAAGAATCAGGAGAAGGTTGTGATTTGGAACTGCAGGATGTATGTCAGGGGGATGGGGAGAGCAAGGAGAGAACACTGGGGCATAAAGTGGCTATTCAGTACATTGTCAGAGTGCTGCAATAGCTCCAGAAAACTGGTTATGCTGTTTCATAACCCCGATTGATTTGTCCTACTCACTAGGGAGGAACAAAAGAGTTAGATTATATTGATGAACTTGGTTTTAACAGTTAGTTTAATTATTTCTTTTAAAAATCAATAGAATTATCATATGAGGAAGTTTTATGCAGTTTCAGGTTATTGATTATGTGTCATATTTCAAATAATGTGAAGGGGGAAAAAGTATGTTTCTAGGCAAAATCTTCATTATGATGGAGGGAGCAAGGCTGAGGTTATGTGCTCTTATGCTATCCAAATTACTGCTGTGGAAATTGAGTAATTACTCCCAGGAGAATTACCATAAGGTGAAAAGAGTTGGGGTTAAACTTAGAAAAAAAATTGTATGAGATAAATGACAAAAATGTTTTAATTAAGATATTTAATACTTTATGTAATTGGATAACAAAACTCTGCACTGACGTAAATTAATGGTTTAAAATTTCTTTTAAAGTGAGTTGTCCAGAAGCCTGTACAGACATCTCTATTAATATGCAGATCTAAAGTGCATTTAAGTTTATAATTCTGACACCATTACAGCACATCTGTTAAATATGTTCCCTACATGTGTGCACAGCCTCCACTTGATTAAAAATCATCCTTTGGACACTGTCAGTGCTGGCTCTAGGACTGGGTCTGTAAAATCCACTGTATTTAAGAGATGTAACAATAAATTACATTTTAAAGAATTTATTATTGAAATGGACGGTGAGGCACCATGGGATCAGTGACACTAAATTTCAGCTCCTTTCGCCTTCTCAGTTCCCTTCTCCTTCTCAGTTTGTCTTGCTGCCTAAACTGCCTGGCAGCCCTGAGCCTTCTTCCCTAGCAGCAAGTGGAAGAATGAACCTCTGTCTTCCTGGGACAGCTTATGCCTCTGTGTACCTGGTTGTTTCTCTGAATGACCACGCAATATTTGGCTAATCAAAACCAGGCTTTTCAGAAGAGGGGCAGAAAGGAACAAGGAAGAATTTCCAGCTCTTCCATGTGTGGGTTACCTTCACTTGTTGAGTCATGCCACATATGCCTTTTTAACAACCATGACAGAGTTATCCATTAACAATGGCAAAGGGGAAAAAAAATCCTGTCTGAGTAAGCCTGACAAGGAGATTTTTGAACCAAGAAAAATTAACAAGCAAGTTGGTTCTCGACCCAGAAGTGAGAATGTCTACTATGGGTTTCAGTTTGTTCCTTCCATGGGATGCTGGGGAAACAGGTGGCACTGCAGGAGCAATGTGCAGTCTTTGTTTGGGAGTTTTTTGCAAATGCTGGTCTCAGACATGCTGTGGTGGGGCACAACTGATGGTGGTTAAAGCTCTGTGTTGGGTTTTTTCCTCCCAGGACCATAAAGAGCCTGTGGCTTTTTAAAGGAATCTCAATTTTTCGTAATTCAGGCAGAAATACCATGGCAGCACAGGCTGAGAACTCTCAGCCTGTGGTTCAACTAGTTGTTGGCATTCCAGTGAAAACTTTTAGAAATGTTCTTTCCAGGGAAATAGCTCACTGCATTTCTTACATGAGTAAATCAGGCCAATATGAACAATATTGTGTGAGAAGGAGAGAGGCTCAGCTTCTTTTTATTCCCAGCAGAGCAAGGCTTCTGCCTCTGTGTGCCTTTGGGATATTAATGCAAAATGGGATTGGCCACTGACCCAAGTTAAGATTACGTGGTCTGACTCTTGTACCAGGAAATAGCAGATGTCAGGTAGTCTCTTATCATGTGAATATTTTACTCAGGTAGTGCTTTAAGTTTGGGGATAATATACTTTGCTCTTTCAGTCTAATGTGCACAGAGAGTGTAACACACAACATCTGTTTTGCCTACGGGAGCTACACCCAGTGCCTCTGTAATTAATAGTATTACATCTCCATCATGAGCACACAGCAAATTATTAGAGTCATTCAGAGAAAGCACAGCTGCTAATGGCACAGCAAAGGACTGGGTTTGAGCTTTCTGTGCAGGCCTTGTTCCAGGCTACAAAACCTGGTGTTCTTGGTACTATGAACCCCCTTCCTTACCACCTCTTGGTAGCATGACCATTTCTATTGGGTGGCCTCTGTGAAGGTTGTGTTGGCATTTCTCTGCTGTTGTCCTAATGTGTCACCAGGTTCTGCTTAACAGTTTTCACATTGCTTCTTGGATAGACAAGGTTTGATAGGGCATCAGGAATTAGGAGAGTTCTGCTGTGGAGTCAGGTCTGGCTGGCTCCTCACACGCTGTGCCCTGGGTCCATCAGCTCAGTAGCTCCTGTCTCCCTGTCCTCAGCAGAGCAGAGGCACGGCCCCACTGACAGCTCAGCAACCTCCAGTCCTCACATCCCCATGCAGCTGCTCCTGTCACAGAGGCCTTCATCTCCAATGTCCTTCTAACTCTTCCCCTCTGGTCTTGCAGAGGTACCAGTCTGGACCCCAAAGCTGTAGCCTCTGTTTGCTTGGTGACCAATTGGTGACCAATTGTCAGGTTCCATGTGGTGCCGCTGAGGCTCCTGTGATGCATTGCAGTATCTGGTATGTATATTGCTTTCTAATTTATGCTTTATCCTTTTTTTCCAGAAGATGAGCTATTTAACAGCTACATGAGTGTTACTGTGGTGACTGTAACCAGGCAAAACCATGCAGTTTGTACTGAGATAGTTCTACAT
The DNA here is from genome assembly GCA_025920805.1 of Petroica traversi. Taxonomy (NCBI): domain Eukaryota; kingdom Metazoa; phylum Chordata; class Aves; order Passeriformes; family Petroicidae; genus Petroica; species Petroica traversi. The sequence continues at coordinate 4,475,781 of JAHLSL010000059.1, forward strand.
TTGTGGACTTGGAGATAATTAAGAAATTTTTAAGAGCTTCCTGTATTTTTTTGCTCTTCCCTGCAGAACAGAGAGAGGTTTCTCATAAACTTTCAGTTACACATCTTGAAGCAGAAAATTATCATTCATCTTCAAATGCCCAAGTGTATTACACAAACATCACATATTAGGGAAACAAATGTTGTGACTCCTAGCTAGTAAGAGATTTAAAAGGTGTTTTCTCAAACCATAATTAAAATTGTTTAGATATGTGACTCTTCATTTATTTGTGCTTTGTGTTTGGATTTCTTGTTACATTTCATTTTACCCTAGGAGTTCAGGGTTTATAATTCATGGGGTTTGAATAAATGCATTATCTCTCTCATGTATTTTACTGTAGCCTTAACTTTGCCTCCATCTTCAGGGGTTTTTTTCACTTTTATAATATAATTTCCCTGCAGTATGAGCCTTTTTCAGGAGACAGCATTCTGTGATTCTCACCTGAGGAGTGCCTTTGCAAAAAAAGGTGAGAATGTGCTATCTGAAAGATGTGATTATTACTCTTGAAGCTTAAAACTGTAAGCTGTATGACTTTTGAACCCAAATGCACCATTCTAGGTGCATTGAAACCAACTTAGGTTTTTAGAGATATAAAATTGAACAAGTATAGCAATTAATGGAAAGAAGGATTGTAGTAAAAACTTAAATTCCTAGTAAACTGATAACTGTAAATTAATGTCAGCAATTAGACATAAAAGCTATTTTCCTCTCATGTGCAACTCTTTGAAATTTTACTGAGCTTTCATAATAAATTAGAAGACTTATAAACTGTTTCTCTAAGCTCATTTGAGACAAGAATTGCACCAAATGTGGCATTTATGAAGGACTCAATTTTTAATTATTCACAAGCTAATAGAGGACTGAGTTGAAATCCTCCACAATATTGCCTATGTCCTGTTAATAGAGTCACTGAATGAAAGGGCAGGAGGGAAGACCCCTTTGATCAAGAAGTTTGAGCACCTTCCTATTACAGCCATTGCATTTCAGCTCCTCAATTTAGTGCTGAGCCTGGTAGTTGGTGTGTGACAGCAACAGATCCCTCAGTAAGACATCAAGCTTTGATCAGAAGGCTGGTGGAGGGAGGATATGGTGGAGAATGGCTTCTTTCAGTCACCTGCTCCAGCTGTTAACCACCCCATCGTCAAAAATCTATGCACTTCTTTTCTCCACCCCCTATAATGCCCAAGCAAGTATTATAGGGAGGAAAAGGAGCAGCTTTAATGAACCTGCTCTGGGTCCAGCCTATTCTTGACAGTGGAACTGTGACTGTACTCCTGTGAAAATGTCTACAACTGTGAAATTTATTCACCTTTCTCTGGGTCTCCAGAGCTGCTCAACTGGGCAATTCAGATTAACCAGAAGGACAAAGAACCAGAGAGGATAGAAAAAAAATAAGCAATGAAGAGACATATGTGTTGAATGAGTCTCCTCTGGTAGAAAAGATCTTGGATACGTACAAAGACAAAACAGAAAATCAAGTCTTCTGGTAAATAGTGCCATCTCCTTTTTTCCTCCTAGTAGTTAACATAATGTTAGTGTGTTTAAAAAATTAAGTACAATGATACAAAAGGGGGCTGCAAAGTGACTCCTCTGGACCTGGATCCATACTACACTGGGACCTGCCCTGCCAGCCCCTCTTTTTGCCACCATGTTTTTCCCCTTAAAATAAGTAACTGTACAGGACACAAACATTGCCCAACATTATCTAAGTTTTCTCTTTATTCCCTGAATCATCTGGCTTTGATCGTAGGCTACTCATGCCAATGCCAAGTGTAAGAAAAAATCCAAACCTGAAGACTAAGTACAAAGGAGAGAACCAAGTAATCCTGTGAATTGATGTTGCTTTTTGGGTGACACTGTGCATTCGAGATCTGGTGTTTCAGGAAAGGCTCAACCTTGTCTGCATTCTATTACATCTGATCACTTTAACCACCTCAATAGCCAAGATCTTTCCTTAAAATCCTCATTGTCTGTTTGTTGCTCTTGCTTCACATTTGAAATCCCACAGGAACAATACAAATTTTGTGTACCTCTAACTTTTTCCCATTCCACTTGGTATATTTGCATAGATCTGGCTACAGTACATTTAAGAGATAAGAAATATACTGTGGCACAGATGTTTTCATCCTGTCGCCTGGTATTTTCAGAACACTTCCATTGGAATGTTAGCTCCAGACTGTATGCTGGAAGATATGAATGACACTGAGTGTAGTTAAAAGGAGGGGTGACCTTCTACAGGACCCATAGCCTGGATTTTCCCTGGAAAAATTGTGGGGAAGATCTGATGTGGGCAGCTTGTCCCAGCCCCAACAATGACCAGGAGGATGTCTCTGTGAACATTATTCCACACCTAGAGGAGAAGTGTTGTGAGCCTGTATACACACACCATGTGCTTTTCTGCACACTTCCCTTTTTAATTCAAACATTCCTTTTTTTCAGTAATTAATTCAAGAGAAGTGCCTAAATCACAGAGCAATTGCAAACTGAGCACACAGTAATGGATAATCTCTCTTGCTTGTTTTGAATTTGTTATTTCCTCTATCTTCTCAAGCCAGTCATGTCATTATTTTGCTCTCTTTTCAGGCATCAAGAAACAACAAGTTGCCTTAGCTTCTTTAATAAGTGTATTCTTTTTTCAGTAGAGTATTATTTTTCTGCAAAATTGAAGCATTCTTGAAATTTATACTTCTTGCAGATATCATATCTTCTTCCACCAACTTTGAAATAGTTACATAAACCAGGAGATTAAAACCATTTTTTATGATAAAAATCTGTGCAAGAGAGAAGATGATACTTTATTTCTAGCTTTTTTATGCAATAAACACATTCTTTTAAAGGCTAGTGTTTTAGGCAGAAAATCAACCAATCAACAAAAGTTAACAATATGAATTGCAATTAATTTTGTAGCTGTTTAATATATAACAATTGCAATTACTTTTGTCACTGTTTAACGTATAACATTTTTAAAGCATCCTTTTCAGTGCTCCCAGGTGCAAAATCTCCCAAGTAAGTAGCTGAGATTAGACTGGTCCTGAAGTGACATGTTCCAGTCTCTGACTGGAAGGGTGATTTCTCTATAGGCTGCTGTTACGTATGCCCTCAGCTGGTCTTCATAAAAAAAACCAGCTGAGGTATTGCTGAGCCTGTGGAAATGGGAACAAGTGTTTCCAGTATTATCCCAGCAATGCTTTAGTTGTTAGTAAAGGACTTTTGCTCCCTTGAATTCCAGTCTTGATGGAAGTGACTGATGTTCTCTGTCATACTCTAATGGGTATTTGAAACATTAAGTATTAATGATGCATTCAAAAAACGGAAAAAATTTCTCCCAGCTGATGTGGCTGCTCCTTTACTGGAAGGATCTCTCTCCATGTGAGACTGCTGTGGCTGTGCTGGTTGGGTGTGATGGGGCAGCAGGGTCCCTATGAGCTTTTGCATGTGGGGCAGAGGGAAATGTCCATTCTGTGAGAATGCAAGGTCTTTCTTGCATGTGTCTATGAATGTGCTAGTGCCAATGGCAGAAGCCAAAATTCCCTTTTTAATTAAAATGCTCAATGTTACAATAAAAATATGCTTTCTTCATTTATTCTTCAATTTTAGTTAAAATAAACTAGTGCAATGGGTTTAGCCTAAAGCATGCTGTGTTCATGGAGAAACACTTCATCCCTTTGTTACATGGGCAGTTTGTATCTTCTTGGGAAAAAAAGATTTGACTCTTGCCAGCTTCCATCTGTTTTCTGTGCCTCATAGTAAATTGAAAAGCAATAATAAAGACATAATAAAAAACAAAGGTTGCCTCTTTTATATATTCTTTTCCTGACCAGTCAGAAGTTGAAATGTCTCCAATGTCAATTCAAAGCCAGCACACAGATATGTACTCTGCCTTGCACACCTACTCTTTTCCATGTAATATGAATAAAGCATGAAAATACTGTTACAATCATCTGATAAAAAATAATATTGTTCCTTCAGATGTGTGAGCAGTCCACTGCACAGCCACAATATTTAGAAGATTGAATGACATTTGTACTACTCATGTTCAGGTTCTCTGAAATGAAACTCAGAGGCAGTTTTTATCAGATGGGACAGAGGACTCACTTCTATCTCAAAGAAACATATCCTTGAAAATTGAATGTATATCTTGGTTGCACATGCCTATGAATCACGAAGAGAGAAAAAAATTTAACTTAGAAAATTTGTATGCATGTATTATTTCCTGTCCTGGAAATAATATGATTTTTTAAATATACTTTTGAATTTGCAGAGGGATGGTTTCTACAGAGTTCCCCGGCATTAGTTACATTAGCATTTTATAGGCTGCTCATGTAAACTCTTGAGCTTTCATAGCACTGGTTATTAGTTTTTAATATAGCACAGTTCATACTGGCTGTTACTGCTGTCTAATTTTGGTTGGGTGTTTTATGGGGCTCCTCAGTTGCAAGGAACATGGCCTACACTTGTTTGAAACTTTTCTTGTCTGTGTAAACCTGCTATTGATGACCTTTTTTTCCCTTGCATATTGTAACACTCTAAGAGCTTCACTTTCTTGTATTTGTCATGAAGATCAATTTTCTAAATAGCAAACCCAGATCTCATATTACAGATGGGAACCCAGAACTTTCAGATAGCAAATGGAAGTCTCTTCTACCTTTGTACCATTATTTTGTTGTTGCACAGATATAGAAATCTATGGCTGAATTGTCTAAGTAAATTATTTTAGTAAATACTGCTCCTTTTTCAAAGAACACATGCAAATAATTCCCAGCCAAATGTTAGTTATTGACTTCTAAGTTAACGCACTTTTTAAAGTTATCCCAGTATCACTCTTCTCTTTTGGGCATCTGAAAGTGTTTAAAGCAACATGTGGTTTCTCACCTTTCTATAAGAAAAAGGCAATTTCTACATAGGGTGAGGAAAATTGTAATTTAAATCAAAGTATATATTATATTGGTTATTAATATCTGTAACAGCAGCTTTCCTGAACAGAGAGAAAAGATTTCCTATCTAAAAAGACCTTCTTAATAGTTATTCTAGATACATTTCTATGGACAATTCAGATAGTTTTTTAAAAATCTGTATAAGATATTGAGAGGAGAAAAGCTTATGATTTCACAAGTCTTATGAGGAAAGGATGTTCTCTCTTGTGCATTAATGGGTTTCATCAGAATTCCTGGGAATCTGTCCAGCTATACATAGTAAATATTTCACATACCTATAAAGTGATTCCTCAGCAATTCAACCTCTCAGCACAAATGAGGCTTAATTTATGATGGATATCTGCACCTGTTAAACAGTGAAATAGGCTCCTGACATAAGTGATTCTTTCATGCTGTTATTTCTCTAAATTCTTTTAAAGGTTATATCGACTTAGATTCCAATCTTTTAAAGATCATGGTTTCAAAAACATTCCCACATTTTGAAATTTCATATTGAAGAAGGAATAGATGTGATTTTGAGCTAAAGTGTACATATGAAGGGTTTAGATCAACACCATTAAAGGAAGGCATAAAATGTGCCTATTACTGAATTAGGCATTTGTTTTGTATATCTAATGATAAAATCAATATGAGGCTCCATCAGAGGAGAGATCCATCAGCTTCCATCTTGCTAGCATTCAGTCAAGAGATTGAATTTGCAAACTTCAAGGAGGAGAAATGTTCCTCCATTTTTTGACAATCCATATTGCACTAATTCAGACAGCTTTTACACAGAGCTGCACCAGTTTACTCAAGCATTGCTTTCAATATCATTTCATTAAATCAATGCAAAAGGTTGTGTTGACCTTTTAAGTATATATTTAAATCTGATCAGTGGAGCTTAAATTGATTAGGAACTGATTTTAGACAACTCTTAAGGCAAATAAGTGTGTCCACATGGGGTTCCTCAGCTGTTCAACGAATTGATGTGAAATCCAATTTAAATTAAGCCACTGCAAACAAACCATTGTTGTGTTGAACACGAGTCCCAAATGTGCCCTCCAAGTTCTTCCAGAACTTTCTTTCTAACTTGAACAGAGAACCTGAGGGAGATACAGTTAATGGAGTGAAAGCTTTTCATCCCTGTCAGGAAAGGAGGATCAATTACAAAACAAAATAAAAAGCTTCCAAACAAACAGCCAAGGTTCAGCCAAAAGCTGTGTCTGTAAACATGTTCACTGTCAAATGATGGTTGCTTTTCACTCTTTTCTCTTGGCAGCTGTAACTGTAGTGAACAAGGCAGAAACGGCACCACTCACCAGATTCTGGCAGGAGGAAGCCTCTTCCATATCTCATGGGTTTAAAAGATCCAAAGTGAGTTTAAAGGAAATCACCTCTAGTTTATGTTTGCTGGGGATTGGGATACCCAAGGTTTTCAACCTTCAGTTTGCCTTTGCAGGAGCTTTGGTGTTTTCATAGTGTAGATTATTCCTCTCTCCTAAAACATCACTGAACACCTTTGCAGGACTGCAGAGAAGCCCCTTGATCTTCATAGCCCTTAAGTCTACATGAAGATTTCAAAGATTTCACTCTCAGAGCAAAGAAATGGGAGATTCAATATGAACTTCACTCCATATTGATTGGTAATGCAAATAAGAAGGAATAAGACGGGTATTTGTAGAAGGGAAAGATTACTCTATAATTTCTACATTTCAACAAACTTATAACCTGGGTTTTAATGACTGAGTTTAAAACCACCAACAAACATACAATAAAGTAGGTTGTGAGAGAAAGCAGGGGTGAAAGCAGTACATAGAAGGAAATAGTACAGTAAATTGAGGGAAAGCTGGTTTAGTACAAGCAACTACCTGAATTATTAATCCAATAACATGGGAATGAAAGTTGTACTCCTGAACTTCTGGAGGCTATTGGTCCCTCAACCTCTCCCACCCACTCTTATCCAGATAAACTGTCATCTGCTCCATTTTCCTCTGTCCTAGAACTGAGGAAAGTAAGTGAACAGTCTTCCTCATACTCTCCAAAATGTTTTAATTATTTGACAGTTTTGCTGTGTGAAAGAAGAGTTTTAAGGGCTCTTCCTCAGTTTCACTGCCCTTTCTAACAGAAGATTGCTGTTTGACAGGGGTTTTGGAGCTCTTTTTGCCAGTCCAAACCCCAACAGAAGTGTCCAAATGCAAAGGTAGGTTCTTGTATGAACAAAGGAAGGTAAGAGAATGGGCCTTTGTTTTTTCTCCTCTAGGCATTCAAAGGGGTCTGGTGGTGACTGCTGATGGTTTGGATGTGTGTGGTACTGGTAGATTTCTGGCCTCTTTCCAGCTTTCCTGGCTCCTCAAAATTACTTACAATATTCCATTCAAACCTGTGCAAGTGATTATCTTGAATGGTTGCAGACTTGCAAAATGTTAAAGCATGTGAGTGAATTCAAACATAAGGATCTTCCACGTAAACTCGTGAGTATTTTTATACACTGAGGTAAAGGATTTAACTCCTTTGTCCTAAGTGGAGTAAACTCATAGAACTTTCTGTGTGTCTTTCTGAAACCTCCCAAAGCTGTTGCATCTTGTTCTATTCTTTTATTTTTTAAAGTCTTGTTGACTGCAGATGAGTGGGAGTTTTTTCCTAGTGCTCAATATGGCTCTTTCCTCTTTCTCCTAACACAGGTCAGTGAATCCTTAAACTGGGTTGAGAAATAAAATTTATGAATGTGGTGAGCAGAAGGAGAAAGAAAAAAACACAAACCTCCCACCACAACTGGAGGGGAGAGAAGAAGGGACTATGTCCATTTGCAGTGGTAAATTACCAAAAGAAAAAATTACCAGAAGTAACAATTACTAAAGCAGTAGGCTCTGCACTTACAATTGCTTCTCCACTTGCTCCTATTTTCTGCATTTCCTGCAGCTGTCAGAATTGGGGATCTCCTGTGTTCTGCTCAGTGAAGGCTCCCTGCCTCAAATGGCCCTTCTTTCCACTGATGTTCTGGAGATCCAGCTGTGCTGAGTTTGGAATTTAAAGGAAACACTGTTTAACTCAGCAAGGTACATTCAAGGGATGTTCAGTATAGAACTGGCAGAGAGACCATCTCTTGTGGGGTTTGCTGACCTAGATGCTGGAATGAACTTTGCAGTGAAGTCCAAAGCAAGACTCACCTCAGTATATTGTCTCTGTCTAGGCATTCATAACAGAGCATGGTTAAATGCCAGAAATACTTTAAATCCTGCCTTCTGAGGACTATCTGAGTTAGGTACCACAACTTTTTGTTCCTGCTGGTATGGGAGGCAGAGGACTGATGGCTCCTTCACTCTTGGCTTCTTTTTTAATATCCATATCGTTTTTGTACCAGAAATCGCCATGTCTGTGGGCTATCTATTTTTTCCCATTCCTTTGTTTCTTTTTAAGAAGAAATTGTATAAGATTACGTCACTTTTTTGCCATGAAATCACATCTGAACTCTCTTCAACATCCTCCTTGCCTAAAACCAAACAAAACCAACAGTAACAACAAAACCCACCAAAAAAAGTATCAGAAAAACCTTGATCTTTGCAGTTTTCAGATGTCAAATTGTGCCTTTGCTATGACTACCAGGGACTTCAATAAGATGCTTTAACTGACAGCGGCATCTTTATTATTGTGACAAAGAAGGATAGTAAAGGCTAATGAATTCTGTCTTATGAGCAGAGCCTGCAGTTAGGAACTTGATTCCATCAAGAATTTTTGGACGAATTTTGGGATACTATATTTCTTAGGAGAAGAACAAAGAATTAATATGGGAAGACAAATGCAAAGCTACAGCTCAATAGTTGTCACCTTCTTTTCAAAAATCATCAAAATCTTTGACTCAGTGGAGGTACCTTCCAGACCTCTCTTTAAAAAAAAAAATTGTCTGACTTTAGTGCTTGTTCCCTCTGTATGACTCTCTCCCCATATTTAAGACTGTCAGGGAAAAGCTGTAGATAAGAATATCTGTAAACAGTGTTTCAGTGTCTCCCACACAGCAGTCTGGAACTGCCTCCCCTCGTGTTTCTGAAGGTTCATGGATTTCCCAAATCAGTAGGAGTTTATTGATTTATATGCAGGCAAGCTTGTGCTACTACTTTGGTTACTCTTGTGCTTTTTCCTGGCTACTGCTAATTAGCCTGGCAGATCTTCCAGTGTTGCTTACATGCAGTAGTAAATGAGTATAACTACTTGCATTGAGTTATCATAACATTCTCCTTTTTTTTTTTTTTATCCTCCTTAAAAGGATAAAAGGCACTTTAAAAACTCATGTCTGAGCAATGAAAGAGATTCAGGCTGTGACCTGATACTCAAATGGTACAGTCTCCTGCACTTGGACTGTCCCATAGCCTCTTGTCACCTCATGCAGTTCTTCTGGGATATTCAGGTTCACAGTCATCACTCCCTTGCCACAGCTTTCCTGTTAGTTACCCTCTGACAGGCTTTTCCTCTCTCTCAATTACAATCCTAGCCTGTCTCTGACATCTCATTGGAATCCCAGCTCAAGGTAAAGATGCTTTCTCTTTTCCAAACCCTCACTCTTCCCTGTGTATGCATTTATTTTCTCAGTAGCCAATCTCACCCTCCTGCTTCTTCAGCCTTGTGAGTAACAGAGGTGCCCAGGCTGCAGCTGACCTAGAGATGTGGCGACTCTTGGGCCCAAGTTTGCCTCCCCAGGCTGCAGGCGGCGCGGAGAGTCCTGGCTTCCCCCGGGCTCTCGGTGCAGGCTGGGAACCTGGCTGTGGAACGTTTCCTCTGCTCTGAGCAGAAGCCGGGATGCTGCTTTCTCTCGGGAGGTGGCAGCACAGCCAGACGCGAGCAGCGTATGCAGATTGACGCCCAGAGCTGCAAAGGGGTGGCAGGGAGGAGGTGGGGTTGGTGCTGGATTCCTTCCGAGATGCAGCTCCTTAGCTGGGAGCAAGGACTAGGATGGGGAGCACAGGGGTGCGCATGCATAGCCCTTTCTTGAAGCGGAATGAAATCAGCCCAACAGCCTCACGGTAACACACTGGGATCCCTCTGACCTGACCGTGCTCCTCTGTATCAGCTACAGCTGATTGTCAGGCGTGTGTGGAACCAGAGAAGTCCACTGTGGGGACAGTGTCATTTGCTGAGCCTGCAGGCCTAGCCCCAACTGCTTCTTTATTCATGTGTGGGGAAGGGCTTTCTGCAGGAGATCGGGCACAGTCAGTAGGTATCGTGGGTTTTGCAAGCACCTGCTTCCCTGCAGGCTGCCACAAGGGTTGCATGTTATTTTAGCTATCAGCAGTTTAAGGTAAAATGCCAGGAGAAAGGAAGAGCAACAATTAGTCACCATCCCATTAAATGCTACAACCTGCTCCTCACTCAGAACCTCATTCTTTGTAGCCAGTTTGGAGGCTCCCATTCTCTCTTGAGGTTTTAGTGATGGATTACAAAGACAGGAGTACTATATGGGGTTTAATGTGACCATCATCTGGAAAACATACACAGAGGCAGGGTTTCCACTGAAAGCAAGCGCAGTCTGGTCAAAAATCTATGGGATATATTGCTAAATCTACCCCTCTGGCTCTATTCTCTGAATTCAATTTTCCTAAGCCAAGCACACTGAAATCAACTGGAGATGCTACAAAGCCCTGTACAGAGCTTTGCTGGGAGGTTGTTTGCCTACTTGGTGAACTTTGAGAAAGTTTTGTGGCAGCCCAGGATAACTGTAGATTCAGTTTTGCCTCAACAGTAATTTGTGAATGCTGTCTGTGGGCTTGTGCATCCAAAAAGCAAAAGGTGCTAGAAATCCCAACTTAGCCAACTCGAAAGATTTTGCTAGCATCAGCAACTGGAGGGCAGCCAGCCAGTCAGCCCTACAGTTCTTCAAAAAGTAATAAAGCACCTGATTTTTGCTCCTTGGATGGCAACCACTGGCTGGCAACTAGTCCCATATACCAGGTAATTCCTGCTTGATGCTGCTTAGGGCACCATTGAAACCACACCTTAAGCAGGCAGCACCAAGAAGTGAAGCAGAGAAAGGCAAGAGAAAATTTGAGGTTTGTAAGCACTTAGAAAATGGCCATCTCCCCCTTTTCCCCCCCTCTTTGCTCCTGGCAGTCTTGGAAGGCCCATTCTTACTCTCTTGATGTGCTCTGAAGAGTGTCTGAAAGTTCTGCAATTCTCTTTCAGAACAGTTTTTTTTCCGAAGTGACCCAAGTGCCCCAGAAAGACCCTGTCACAGTGGAAGACTAGTCATGGTAACTGATTATCTTCTCTGGGGCTGGGAAGCAGAATGCAAACAGCTCAGTGAGGACTAAGCAAATCCACCTTCCTGTCTGCACTTTCCTCCTAACTCAGTTCTGGGGGATCCTCCCACTGCCATGTGGATGCCTCTGCTCTGGAGGGACAAGTTGTGTCAGTATGAGCAGCACCACCAGGCCTTCTGCCCCATCCCTGAGCAGGTGCAGAGCCAGGGCTGCAAGCAGCCACCCCTCCAGGAGCAGTTCCACAGCAGTCCAATCAGGAACTGGAGGAGGGAAGCATTTGAGGGATAAATCCCACACAGGAGAATATTGGTGACTGCAGAAAAATAAACAAACCACCAACAGTGTGAACGTAAAGGAGAAGGGCAGTGACCAAAATCCAAGACTCTGGTTTTGAAAGTTTGGTGGTACCTTGCCTTTTGGAACAGTCTTTGACAATTGGGAGAGAGAGAGTTTGTCTCATTTTAATTGAGACTAACTATATTCACAGCAGCTGTCACATGTCACCTAGTCGGTCTGTCTCCCTGCCTTTTCAATTTGGCAGCCTTCTCTTTTCCCCCTGCATATCCCAGAGATTTGAAAAATGATCCATTCTTCAAAGCATCCCTGGCAATTTGGACCACAGTGTTGTACTTCTTTTGAGACTGATGCCTTTCAAAGTTACAGCCTTTCTTCCTGCAGCAGCGCCTGACAGCCCTCTATAACATATAGCCTTAAGAGGGGAAAACAGGTCTGAGGAGATACACTTTTACTAGGAGGAAAGAGATTAGAGATGGCACTCAAATCAACAGAAAACAGATTGTTTCACGTATAGAAAAGAAGGTAGTTTAGCCTTTTTTATGAAGTGCAGACTATACTGTCACTAATTTCACTTTGCAAAGTGTACTGGAGATCTCTTATTGCACTTGTTGGTAAAATGCATCTGCATACACAGATCAGTAAATATTAATTAATTAAACATGCAGATATGTGTCCTGTCCTGCACAGTGTTTGCTACCTTTTTTGTTTTCCTAAGAACACTTCCCCACCTTTTCAGCAAGACTTAACTCGAGATCTACGTTGCTACATTGTTTTTGCTGCCAGATACTGAAAGATAAATCCTGACCACAGGATTGCTGGATGCATGGCTTTTCTTCATTGGCAACCACCTCCTCCTGGTGACATCAGCTGAGGTGGGGACACTATAATTTTGTACTACAGTAGTCACTTAAAGTGAAAATGAATGTTAACATCCCTCTGGTATGTATATGTCCTAGTCTACACGTTTGTTCAATGTCCTGGTTTCTTACTGAGAAAAGTCCTACTGGGGACATTGCCATACACATTTAGGAATTAGGGGTAGAATTGATGCTTCTAATAATTATAAGTCTTGCAAATTCTGCTTTGAAAAGAGCTCTTTTCTTGAAGGTGCAAAATACATTTTCTCAAGCACCCACCTCGGATTTTCAAAACACTCCTTGCAATAGTTCTGCATATGGAGCAACAGGACAGCTGCAATTTATAGCAATAGAGATGCCCCATAACCAAGCATCATCTGGGGAAAGGGGCAGTTCAGTGAAATGGAAGCTTTCCATGTAGGTAATGAGAGGTGTTAAAGGGCATTTTGCACGAGGGGGGGCATTTTTCTTCTTCAGACTTCCCTTTATTGTCTGTGCAACTTTCAGGCTCAGCCTGACGCTGCAACTGTTTAAGTATGTGCGTAAATCAAGGCACAAGTGTTACATGTCTTTCAAATATGAATCCCAAACCAAATATTAAAATTATTCCAACACATCCAATGACAGCATCATCTCGTTCTTACTGCAGATCCTTACTTTAGCTTTATTTGGAGCCTGCCAGACACCCCACCCCAGCAAGCTCTGGGTCTCGGAAAAAATCTGTATGCATACAGCAGGATGGGTACAACGGAGCCAGACCAGAACAGCGCTGCTGGGCCCAAGCACTTTTGAGAGGCAGAGTACAGATACTGCTTCCCTGTATCTATGCAAGAAAATGCCCTTTCAGTGCTTCCACAACCTCTTCTTTCCCATATCCATGGAGCGGCACATCTTATAAATGGATTTAGAAGGGTGGCTCTGCAGAGAGATCGCATCTCCAGGGACCTCCAAAGCTGGGTGAAATTTCAAGACCCGCAGTTTTCCTGCTGTGGAGCGTATTGCCCTCGGTTTCCATATGATGGGGAATGCTATCACTGACCTTCCCGAGATGGTACTGACTGGAAGCTCCCAGAACCAGCTCCCGTGCAACAAAACAGGCAAGGCTTGGGCAGCCCTGGCAGCACCTTTAAATCCATGTTCATTGTAACTATTTAAGCCCAAATCGCACGCCGTACGTGTACCCTGGACGCTGCACGTCCTGTCTCCAGCAATTCCATGGTCTTTTTATTAAAAACCTGGACTGCGGGAGGACAAAAGGGCTACAGCAGCAACACCGCCGGCCCCACCTGTCCTGCACGGACTACGACGGGGGAAAACAAGCGGGAAGTTGCCTGCGGGCTGAAGCCCCTGACGTGAGGAGGGCAGGGAGGCAAACCCCAGGCGGCTGTGGCGAGGGGCGGCACCGAGAGGCCGAGGCGCGGTACCGAACGGCCGCAGCGAGAGGCCGAGGGGCGGCACCG